>CM074614.1:0-482500 GCA_037305975.1 Chrysolophus pictus
AATTGAAAGAGAGGAGAGGATAGGAGAGGAGAGGAGAGGGAGGAGAGGAGAGGAGAGGAGAGGAGAGGAGAGGAGAGGAGAGGAGAGGAGGAGAGGAGAGGAGAGAGAGGAGAGGAGAGGAGAGGAGAGGAGAGGAGAGGAGAGGAGAGAAGAGAAGAGAAGAGGAGAGGAGAGGAGAGGAGAGGAGAGGAGAGGAGAGGAGAGGAGAGGAGAGGAGAGGAGAGGAGAGGAGAGGAGAGGAAAAGAGAGAAGGGGAGTAGGGAGATGAGGGAAAAGGGAAAGGAGAGGTAATGAGGAGTAAACGGGGAGGGAAGGAAAAAGGAAATGAAGAAGAGAAAATTTAAAATGAGAGGAGAGGAGAGGAGAGGAGAGGAGAGGAGAGGAGAGGAGAGGAGAGGAGAGGAGAGGAGAGGAGGAGAGGAGAGGAGAGGAGAGAGAGGAGAGGAGAGGAGAGAGGAGAGAGGAAATGAAAGGAAAGGAAATGAAAAGAGAGAAGGGGAGGAGAAGGAGAGGAGGGGAAAAGAGGAAAGGTGAGGGAATGAGGAGAAAACGGGGAGGGAAGGAAAAAGGGGATGAAGAAGAGAAATTTGAAATGAGAAGAGAAGAAGAAAAAGGGGAAGGGAAATGGAAAGAGAAAGGGAAAGGAAACGGGAAGGGAAAAAGGGAAGGAGGGGAGAAAAGAGAGGAGAGGAGAGGAGAGGAGAGGAGAGGAGAGGAGAGGAGAGGAGAGGAGAGGAGAGGAGAGGAGAGGAGAGGAGAGGAGAGGAGAGGAGAGGAGAGGAGAGGAGAGGAGAGGAGAGGAGAGGAGAGGAGAGGAGAGGAGAGGAGAGGAGAGGAAATGAAAGGAAAAGAGAGAAGGGGAGGAGAAGGGAGAGGAGGGAAAAGGGATAGGAGAGGGAATGAGGAGATAACGGGGAGGGAAGGAAAAAGGGGATGAAGAAGAGAAATTTAAAATGAGAAGAGAAGAAGAAAAAGGGAAAATGGAAGGAGAAGGGAAAAGGAAATGGAAAGGAAAAAGGGAAGGAGGGGAAAGGAGAGGAGAGGAGAGGAGAGGAGAGGAGAGGAGAGGAGAGGGAAGGAGAGGAGAGGAGAGGAGGAGAGGAGAGGAGAGGGAGAGGAGAGGAGAGGAGAGGAGAGGGAGAGGAGAGGAGAGGAGAGGAGAGGGAGAGGGGAGGGGAGGGGGGGAGGGGAGGGAGGGAGGGGAGGGGAGGGGAGGGGAGGGGAGGGGAGGGGAGGGGAGGGGAGGGGAGGGGAGGGGAGGGAGGGGAGGGAGGGGAGGGGAGGGGTAGTGGAGGAGAGGAGAGGGGAGGAGAGGGGAGGAGAGGAGAGGAGAGGAGAGGGAGAGGAGAGGAGAGGAGTGGAGAGGAGAGGAGAGGAGAGGAGAGGAGAGGAGAGGAGAGGAGAGGAGAGGAGAGGAGAGGGGAGGGAGAGGAGAGGAGAGGAGAGGAGAGGAGAGGAGAGGAGAGGAGAGGAGAGGAGAGGAGAGAGGAGAAGAGAGGAGAAGAGAGGAGAAGAGACAAAGGTCTTTCTAGTCTGGCTGTGATTGACACAGAGCAAAGAGAAACTGTTAGACTGAGACACAGGTTATGCCAACAGAAATGCATCCAATAATCCTTGTCATCTCGCACGCTTTTTCAGAGAGCTGAGAACAATATTAGGTTCATCTCTTGTCATCTGCTGATAAAGCCTGATCTTATGTCAACTGTGGAAACAGGATGGTAAAGGTTTGAAGTGGAAGCCAAGGATTCACTGCTGTCATGCCTGAAATTACATAGGAAAGAAAGAGCTCTAGGAGATGGTTTACTGTCTGGGTTTAAATGTTTGCATACTTCAGTGTGTCCTGGATATCAGAAAAAAAAGTCATCCCTTTCCTGAAGATGGCATGCAACATGCTATTGAGACAAAGAACAAAGCGCAGAGTCCAGCTGTCTGAAATGCTGTTGCATGACACGTCCAAAGGGGTCCTCTGGGTGCATCTGCTCATAGAGCAGAAAAGCATGCAGGAGACAAATGCTCTGCTGCCACTGAATCAAGGCTTCTGACCTGTCGGGAGACGTACGTAAGGATAATTAAATACCTGTGGGACCACCTATTATAGGGCAGATGCAACTTAAAGCATGCTATTAAGGCATCCTGACAGATACCATACAAAAGAGAAACCTGTACTGGGGATCTATGGAAGTCTCATCCATTCAAAGAGAGAGTCCGGGATGAGAAGACCCCAAAATTTTAAATACAAACAAACAAACAAACCCACAGTACTTCAGTTCTTCTTCTTTTTATTCTTCTAACCTCCCTTTTAGGTTCACAGACTAGATGAGGTTGGAGAAACCTCTGGACGCCATCTGCTCCAACCTCCTACACCAGCAGAACCACCCAGAGCTGCCTACCCAGGACCATGGCCAAGTGGAGTCATAGCACGGCCTGGGTTGCAAAGGACCCCCACAGATAATCTGGTTCCAACCCCTGCAGTGTGCAGGTCGCCAACCAGCAGCCCAGGCTGCCCAGAGCCACATCCAGCCTGGCCTTGGATGCCTGCAGGGATGGGGCATCCACAGCCTCCTTGGGCAACCTGTTCCAGTGCCTCACCACCTCTGCGTGAAAAACTGCCTCTCATATCCAACCTAAACCTCAGTTTAACGCCATTCCCCCTTGCCTTATCACTCTCCACCCCCACAAACAGCTCTGGAAGATCTGCAAGGAGGGAGACTCCACAGCCTGTCCAGGCAAGCTGTGGACAGTGCCCATCACTCACACAGTCCAGAAGCGCTTGCAGATGTTCAGACAGAAGCTCCTGTGTTCCAGCTGTGCACACTGCCTCCTGCTCTGATGCTGTGGGAATCAACTGCTCCCTCATGCCTACAATGCAAGGAGCTGTTTGGAGCTTGCACAGAATCCACGAGGCTTTAGTTTTAAGACACAAGGCTCCCACGACTTACAATGAAGCCTCTGCTTCTCATTTCACAGCCCAGCTAACAAAGGACAGCTCACCTGACCTGCTGTTTGCCATGGAGGTGAGCACCACCTCTGCTATGGAAAGGGTGGGGACTTCACTGTCCAGTCCTGCTTCACCTACAGCTACGCTCAGCTTTGGCAGCTCTGATAAATCCACTCCCAGCCATCTGTGATCCTTTCCACAAAAGGCGGTGGTGACTCCTGTGGGACAAAAACAACACAACTCACCGCAGTGGCTGTGCAGGACTGAGACCAAAGCCAGGAAATCACTACCACCAGCAGTCATTCACAAGACTTCTCCCCCCCAAAATGCTTTCCCCTCTCCCCCATCCTTCCGCCCCCCATCCTTCCCCTCCCCCATCTTTCCCCCCTATTCTTCCCCCCCCCATCCTTCCCTCCCCTCCCATTCTTCCCTTCCCCCTCCCTTCCCACTTCCTTCCCCCTTCCTTCCCCTTTGTTCCCCCTCCCTACCTCCCCCCGGGAAAAGGACAAACAGCCGCAGGGCTCGGAACGGTTTGCCGCGAGCCGGCCGGCCCCGGGCCGCGTGCGCTCCGGGAGAGGGGGAAGGGCAGAGAGCGAGCAGATAGTTGGAACCGAGAGAAAACACGGCGGCGGCGAGCCGAGGAGGAACGGCGATTCGCCGCACGAAGCCGATCCGGCAAAGCGAGAGACGCGAGAGCGTCCGGAATGCCGGTCAAAGCACGGCAGTGCGAGGGAAAGCGCGTGCTTTGCTCCGCGGCGAGCTGAGACGGCTGAGCCGGGCCGGAGGGAGAGAGGCAGCCGCTCGGGTCCTGTGCGGAGCTGCACCCCGCTGCCTCTGCCCGCCAGCTCCTCCGGGGGGGCCGCCCCTTCCCCTTCCCCATCCCCCGCCGTCCCCCCCTCTTCCTCTCTTCCTCTCCCTCTCCCCCACGCCGCTCCCCACTCCGTCCCCCCCACCTCCCCCCGCCCTGTCTAAGAAATGTCACACCAAAAAATAATTACTGTCATACTTCAGCTTTTCCAGCCTGCTCTCCTCGGTCCAGTTTTTATTTTAAACTACGTGTCTGCACTTGATGCACTGTTTGCGCACACAGAATTGCTCTCCGGCTCTCATTCTTGCACCTGCCACAGCTGTTTGTATGACTGCTGTAAAAATGTGACAACGTGTTTAGAGCAACTGGAATTCCTGCAAAGAAAGGAAAAAACAGATGTAATGGGAACCGTGCTGTTGCATTATTGGCTGTGGCTGTGTCTGTTCTGTGAAACAACTGTGCTATCTCAGGCACAAATGCAGGCAAAACACAGGAAAAATGTATTTCTGCAGAGTTTTGCTACAGAAAAAGGCAGTAGGTGACATCTGAAAGTGGTTCATTTGTTCACATTTCACTCTTTCACTAATATCACAAAATCCAGTGCTTTGTTTTTCAGCTGCCGACTGCTTAACCCTGCCAAACACAGAAATGATGTATCTATTGATCTTTAATATAAAAGCTGGCTGGCAGTTATCCTGGTCAGCTTTTATCATTTTCACATAGACTTCATGGGTTTCCTCATCGTTGCAGGTTAATCGTAGACCTTGCCAGCAATCTGTGTCAGTGGCCATATGTTCAGTTTTTGTGATTATAGATAATGATGAATGCCCATGATATCAGAGGTGACTGTTGGTGGTACGGCAGCAGAGGCTGAACCTTCCTACAAATATTCCATTACGTTTTGTTGTCGTGCCAGCAGATGGCAGCAGAGCTGCAGTTTCCATCGAAATGAATAGCAGGCATTACTTTTGGAGCAACCTACATCTGAGTGTCTAAGTATCCGTATGCACTTGTGTACAGCAATACAGAGAAATGCATGGAAAAATGCAGGGAGCATTGCCTTTGCCAACCACTGAACAAAAGACTGCAGTGTTTTTCTCAGTAATGTCCCAGACGTTTCAAATGGGAGAGAAGGAATCTTTTTTTTTTTTTTTTTTTTTTTTTGACATGACATTTTTTTCATTCACATTCAGCATTTTGGTCACTTACCTACTTATCTGTTGGTAAAACGTGTGAGTGTTTCAGAAACATGTCTAATGACAGAACTAGCTATGCCAAGGGTGAAGACACAGCTAGAAAGCCCATTTCTTCTTCATAGTTTTGTGCTTGTTATGATATATCCTTCGTGAGACAAGTGCTCACAGCAGAGTTCTGGGAGTGTCTGTTTCTTCATTTTCTCTCCGTTTCCTCGTACCCAGAGCAGCTGTTTTCTCAAATCAGTGCATTTGGACTACCTGTTGTCTTCCATCTGACTACTATACACTGAACAATCAAGACTTAACCAAGAGGAAATCAGCTTCTCCATGCTCGTGCATGACCTGAGATTTGAGCTGTCCTTTTCAAGACATTCACAGATGTCACTTACAGTCAGGATTCTGGTGCAGACTTGCTGAAACAGCAAAGCAAGGTGTGCTTAAATGCCTGCTTATCAATGCCTCCAATAGAATGCATTCCTGTATTTAAATATGCACAAAAATATTCGTGGATTTTTAATTGTCTGTATGTATTCATGTCTATTTCATAGATTTATAATATAAGTTATATATAATTTATGTAATTAAATGTAATTTATATAATTATATAATTAATGTATTTGTAATATATGCATACATGCATTAATTCTCTCCTCCTTCTACTGACCAGGGATAACTGCATACTGGAAAATACTCACAGGTCTGCCAGCAGACTGCTGCTCACAAGGTCACATCCAACCCCGCAGTTCAGGTGGACAATGCAGTTGTGACAGCAGCAGTAGAGGAGCTGCTAAGGTGGAAACTCGACCAGCAGTCACAGTTCAGCTTAGATCCATCTCTAGAAGAGAGACACCAGTGATACTATCAACACAGAGCTGAATGCATGGCAGTCACTGCAATGGTCTGTGATGGCAGCTGAGCTCCAGGTGTGAAAGGTTTATTTGTTCATTTCTTAATTAATTATTATGTGAATATTATTCACAGGCTTTGAATTGCAGATTTTGGTTTCAGCTGTTCAGAAGGTAAATGCTCCCAAACACTGAACCTACAAGCACAAACTGTGAGATGGCTTTGATCCCTCCTATGGGCTCTCTGTACATGGAAACAAACAAACAAAGGGCCCTGTAGGTAAACACAGACCTGCTTTTAGCACCATCCATCCCTGTGCCGAGTATCAGAGGGGATCTGCTCTGTGTCCCACACGCAGAAAGGCATCTCTTGTAGGCATCTGGAGAACTAGATGCTCCAGGACATCCATCCATTCCTTCTTTCTGCAGTTCTTTTGGCTTAAAAATGGTCTTTTCAACACAACAGCTGGGTAACTTGTGTTGCTATTTCATTCATTCTGCCCTTCCTTTTGCTCTCCTTTTCGTGCTGGGTCAAAGTAAATTTCACTAATTAGCCTGGATGTGTATCTGTGTCAAACGGAGGTAGAACAGAGATCAGGAGAAGGAAGAGATGCAGAAGATGGCTGAATTCCCAGCAGAATTAACTTTGTGTTTCTAATGATCAGTGAGAAATTAGCTGGTAACACATCTGAGGAGCTGCCAATCTAGGTTTGTCCAGCTGGCTTAGCGCAGGTGATACCAGCAAGCAAGCAATGAAATGAAAATACTCAGCATGAAGTGCCTTTTGCAAAGAGTTGCCAGAGCATTTCAGATCAGTGCAGACTGTTGGGAAGTTTCTATCAGTGCTGTGCTATTTCATCCAGGATTAATGTAAGTATGCTGCCATCACTGCCCTCCATTGACTGAAGGTGCCTCCACACATTCTGGTTGGCAGACACTCAAAGATGTGGAAGGTTTGATAGGTAAAAGAGCAGCTCCCTCCTTTTCCGTGACAGTTCTTTGTTGTTCCTTAAACATTCATATGCAATGTGTTATACTTTTACGTCAGTCCAGAGAAAGTCAAGAGGGTTTTTTTTTCATTTTCAGAATATAGAGATTGTTGGCTGTTTTTTTGTTTGTCTGCTTTTTGTTTTTTTGGTGTTTTTTTTTTTTTTTTCCATAACTGAATGTCTTAAAGAAACACAAATACTTTGAAAACCATTCTTCCCAGAATACATCTTCCAGGTGACAGGAATAGCATTTCTTATTTAACCTGGAGCTAGAAAGGATGGATAATGGAACTGGCAGCTCTACACTTTCTTATTTAAAAAAAAAAAGCATATAGCTGAAAGGGAACATGCAGTACATAATGCAGCTATCAGTATATCTATCGTGGGTTTTTTTTGGTTTGTTTGTGTGCTTTTTTTGGTCATTTATTGATCTTTCTTGTATTTCAGATTGATCAAGCAATCCACCAGCTTTGCAGAATTATGCCTACTCCGCACGCCAAAAATGCTTCAAACCCATCAGAAGACATCTGTAAATACCTTGGCACAGCCTTTCTCCAGATCATAACTCATGATTCCAGCTGACAACGTGCTGCTTTCTAACAGACGTTTTGCAGGAAGTGTTCTTTCCTTTGTCATTTGGCACAAACCTTTTCCTGCAGTTTCTGACCTCTTATCATAAGAAAAAGTCAAACTCATAAAGCATCTCAGCATTAAAACCTTCATCATGTCCACCAAATACGCTCAAAGTCTCGGCTCACAACATGAAATCGTGATTTTTTAAAAAACAGTTTCTTTGTTTGTTTGTTTTCCATTTGTATTTGCAAATCTCACAAGACTTGTCAATGCAGATTGTCTTGCACAGCGAACTTGGCTGGCTAGTCCTGAATCTGCGCTCATCTGGCTGTGGAGTGATTTGTTTAACAAAACAGATACTCTAGCCAATAACAGAAGCTCAGAATTCAAGTAGATACCAGTAAGCTCTGCTGATAATCCTGCTGAGGCAAAGTTACCAGCAAAATATGCAGTCCAGTGCTTTGCACATTAAGCACAGGCCTCAAATGCACCGCTTGTATGGCCAGTAAAACACCACCAACTATGAGGCCAGTGATTACCTGAGCAGTTCACAAAAGGGGTTTGTCATTGTGATGGACTGCCTTGAAGTTGAAGACAAGAACAAAGCTGGATCTATGTATCTCAGTCATGTATGCAGAAAAGCCTGTTGCAAAAGTGTGATTTCAATGCAGGGTGGGAATGGGCTCTACAGATTGGAACTGTGTTTGAAATCTTAAACCTACTGCGTGCCCACTGAGTTGGCTGAGTTCCTCTCCAGTGTTGTTTCCAAGCCACGGTCCAAACCAAGGGAGCCTGCAGCACTGGAAAATGAGTTACACATTTGAAGCATTTGAGGCCATTTGAAGCATCTCTTCAAGCCCTTCCTGGTCTGCCCAGAACAGAAGGCCACAATCAGTGTTAATTCTTTTTCAGGCAGCATGGGATTTCTATCTTTGGTATGCAGCAAAGCCACTTGACTTTGGTTTTTAATGCATCCAGAAATGGCATCCTCTTACCGAACCTGTCAAAATTATTAGCAGTACTTCATCTTAATAAGGATTCCCTAATCTTTCAGAGTCTCTGCTTAACAAAATTATGTATAAAACAAACAAACAAAAAACCAAACATATTTGTTAAATAGACTCTTTTCTACGTTTTTTTTTTCTTTAAATCTCTCCTATGGTTTAAAATCTATCCCTTAAACCTTCCTTATGATTTTCACTTGCATAATCCCAAAGGCTGATGTCAACCTGTTTGCAGCCTCGACCCTGCATGGAGATGATCTCTACTCATAAGGGTCTCTGAAAATCACAGCAGATGCTCTGGGAGGTGTTGTGTGTCGCCACTGACTTCCATCACTCCTTTAAAGTAATGAAGAGGTAAGAAGGATAAGAGCGAGCAGCCATGCAACAAATAAAACTGAAAAAGACAAAAGACCCCCAGAAGCTCTGTTGGCCCCTTGCATCAGAGCCAGAAAGAGTCTGGAAGACAGTGAACTGTTACCTCTTTATGTTTGCAAACGGTCCACAAACAGACCCTGATTTTCCTGAATGCATTAGTTACTCAGAGTTATTGCTGACGCAGGAAACAAAGCAGAGAAATGCTGGCTGGGGTCAGCTTTCTCTGAGGCTGAGCAGGACTGCCATCAGCTAGGCACTGAACGTGAGGGCTGGTGAAAGAAAGGGAGCATAAGGCCCAAATGCAGGAAGCTGAGAGACAGAGAGAGCCATCGTTAGAAGGTCTGCAGCCTTCTGACCTGAGATGTTCTTAGCTACGTGCCACAGCTTGATCTTTGGCAACAGTCGCTCTGCAGAGATGATGTCTGCTTTGTTTCAGTCTTCTTGGCTGTTTTTTCCAGCATCTGGCTGCTGCCTTTGCTGCTCTTGCCTCCCCTTTTGATCTCATTCTCTTGCCACATCTTTTCAACTGTCAGAGTAAGTTTTGGCTACAAAAAAATCTGACACACAGCTCCTTCTCAGACACAGTATGGGTAATGTGAAGATGAAAATACATTCATAATGTGAGCTGTTAAACCATTCTGATTCCCCCTTTCCATCCACAGCATACAGTTTTTTCCCACACTGCTGTTTCTATCCAGCACTGTGCATCTGTACAGTGGTGCAGAGGTTGGTGGCCCTGCCTGTGGCAGGGGGTTGGAGATTCATGATCCTTGAGGTCCCTTCCAACCCGGGCCATTCTGTGTGTGTGTGTGTGTGTGACTGGCTGAACACCAATTGTTGTAGCTCAGCAGGTATATTGCTGATTATTGAACGTCTGACATCTGCTTATCAACACTTGGCCACTATTTCTGGACAGCTGCTCATCCCTGAATAGAGATAAGTTTGGAAGGAGGATGGAGAGGAGTCTCTTGATGCCTGCCTGTTGCATCCAACCTGCCCACAGAGTGAGTCAATTCGGCCTTGTGTGGAGGCCCTGGCTTCTTTGGAGTCTGTTTTTCTTTTGCTGAGCTTCTCTTATCCAAACAGAATGGCCTTACAACATGCTTTCTGGTCCTTAATGCTGTACCCATACTATTTGTAACTACTACAGTTCTGTAAGTGAGAATTAATCACATGACTGAACAACTGTATTTCTAAAACATGTTATGAAATAACTTATTTTTACTAATAAAGCACTTCTACTTTTTCAAACTGTTTCTAAGGGCAAATTACAAAACACATTGTGCTGTACTGCTTCAGACCAATCCCACCTTTTGATATCCAGTGCAGAAACAACATTCCATCCTACAGCATTAGCTAGTTCAGAGGTACCAGGCGTGTATCTGGATGTGGCTGTTGTGCATAACTTCCTGGACACCCAGCAGCAGCCAGGTGAAAGGAAAGTTGGGTTCCAGAGCACTGCAGGAAACGTGGTGTTCTGTTGCTGCACACATGCAGAAAAGGACACACACACAACAAAGCACTGTTCCTTCCCCCATGGCATGGCATGGAGTGCCTTCTCATGCCCTTTTCCTGCTACTTCATGGCACGGTGCACATCTGTGGCATTTGGTCCTCCAGGGAGGAGCAGGCAAGCAGGACACCGCAGAAAGAGCATCTCTGTGCTCTAAGCTGTCAGTGCCATTCCAGGGTTAACAGGAATAGGGCATGTCAATGCCTCACTCACTAGTGGAGAAGGGAGAGATTTTAAAAGGGAAATGAAATCTTCAATGGAAGATCCTATTGGATTAGCAGAGCAGTGTGATCAATTCTTGGGGCCAGATTTTTCTCATGGGAGGAGATGATGCCCATCCTGAGTGTGTTGTTTAACAGGGAGGAACGGGGAATGATTCGACAAGCTGCCATGCAGGAATGGCAGAAAATGCATCCTCCGGGTCCCGAGGCTGTCCCTGCTGGAGTGTTACAGCATTAGCAGGCTTGGGACGGGGGCTGAGGGATCAGAAATGACAGCTCCACTCTGTGGGACCACAGAATTAAAATGGAAAGATAAAATAGTTGCAGGGCAATTGTTCTGTGTGCCTGAAGCAGGGACCGATTTATCGGGGAGAGATTTAACAGTTAAATGAGGATTACAGCGGAAAGGTTGTGAAACAGATATCAGGGTGTCAATGAATGTGTTAACAGCTGTGATGAGAAGAAATGAATCTGAAGGTGTGGGCAGGGGAAGGAAATCGGGGTGGGCTCACAATTTTCCCTTACAAATAACTGTCCAAGGAGGCAGTGGAGCTGTGAAACAGCAACAATATCCCATAGCCTTAGAAGGGAGAGTGGGTCGAAAAGCTGTAACACAAACACTGGTTAAGGATGGTCTTCTGGAACCTTGTCTGTGGCCTTATAACACCCCAATCCTGTCGGCACGGAAGGCAGACGGCACGTATCGGCTGGTGCAAGGTGTAAGAAAATGACTGAACCAGTTCTCAAAAGACAGCCTGTGGTTCCTAACCCCTGTACCCTAATGAGTCAGATCCCACACGAACATCAGTGGTTTGGTGTGAGAGACCTCAAAGATGCTTTCCGGACAGCCTTTGGACTCAGGGAGAAATGGCTGCGTTTGTATGAGGACACATTGTAATCTTACCGTGATTCGTGATGATACTGTAGGTACTGGAACTCGTGCTAATCCTTGTCTTTGCAACATGTGAATCAAGACACTGGTGCTGCTGTCATGGAGAAAGCTCCCTTCCAACCACTCAGCAAGCATTGGGATGAGACAGCTTCCTGCTGGGGAGCCCTCCGACATCACTGCTGCCTCCTCCAGAACCATACCTGCAGATGCTTCAGAGCTCATCAGCATGGACTTCCTTCCTCCCGTCAGCAGCTGCTCCTGCACTGACCTTCATTCCTACTGGGATACCATCTGCTTCCAGCAGGAGCTGACCTGCGAGACGGAGAAAGGAAACGTGGGATTGACACAGGAGAGCCACAGAGATGAGCAGGGGACTGGAGCACCTCCCCTGCAAGGACAGGCTGAGGGAGCTGGGCTTGTTCAGCCTGGAGAAAAGAAGGCTGCGGGGTGACCTCATTGCAGCCTTCAGTACCTAAAGGGAGCCTACAAACAGGAGGGGAATCAACTCTTTGGAAGTGTAGATAACTGCAGGACAAGGGGAAATAGTTTTAAGTTGAGGGAAGGCAGATTTAGGTTGGATGTCAGGGGGAAGTTCTTTGCAGAGAGAGTGTTGAGGTGCTGGAACAGCTGCCCAGAGAGGCTGTGGATGCCCCGTCCATCCCTGGAGGTGTTCAAGGCCAGGTTGGATGGGGCCCTGGGCAGCCTGGTCTAGTATAAAATGGGGAGGTTGGGAGCCCTGCATGTGTGGCCCTACATGATCCTTGACGTCCCTTCCAACCCTGGCCATTCTGTGATTTTTTTTTTTTTCCTATGATGTTTATCTGTAATCTGAGAGACTCCTGGAGTGCAGTGAGAATCACTCTGTGGTGCAGGCATTGGCACAGCAAGCAGAAGGGAAGCATTGCTGGACATGGTGCACACCAGGGGTTACGACAGGAGGCGGTCAGGGCTGCAGTGACCATGCCCTCCTTGAGTTTGTGATCTCAAGGAATGTGGGCCTGGCAGGAAGCAAAGTCAGGAGCCTGAACTTCAGGAGAGCCAGCTGCAGGCTGTTCAAGGCATTCTTGGACGAGATCCTCTGGACAGCTGTTTGTAGGGGCAAAGGGATGGAAGAGAGCTGATCACTTTTTCAGAAAAAAACTTGCTCAGAGCTGAACACCTCTCCATCCCTGCCACATGAAATCAAGCAGAGGAGGCAGGAAACCAGCATGGCTGAAACTGCTGGTTACAGGGAGCAAGAAGAAGGAAATGCAGAAACAGTGGAAACAGAGACATGCAGCCTGGTCAATGTGGTGGCCTTCTACCATGGAGTGACAGCATCAGTGGGAAAAGGAAGAGCAACTGACATCACCTGCCAGACTTTTGCAAGGCCCTCAGTGTCGTGTGAGTTTCCTGTTAGCACTGAACAGGAACAAATCTACCATGGAGCAACACGGTGAGCCCTCACTCACCTCAGCAGAGGTCAGCCTGCAACCCCATCCTTCCGCCTCTCCGTGTGCACACAGTTAGGATGGGAGTGAAGGGGAGCAGCGTGAAGCTGTTGGCATTCCCTGCTGTCTGCTGCGGGGTTGTGCTGCTGGCGGTGCGGTTGGTTTGCTTTTTGTTGGGAGAGTGGGAAGGAGCTTTGGGTTAGAGGCACGTCCTGTGCCAGAGCATCCCGATGGCACACGTGGGATCAGCAGGTCTGTCTGAGTAGTGGTGAGGTTGCACGTCGAGCTGCAGGAGAGGAAGGGGAGGAGGTGCCAGCACGGCTCTGCACGATGCTCTGAGACACTGGGCAGTTTGACCATGGCTCAGCAGTGGGATCAGACGAGGAGAAGGGGAGAAGGAAATCAAGGATGGGAGGGAGCCATCAAACACAGTCGGTGAGTGTCCGTGCAGTCTTGCAGACCCAGAGATTCCCAGGTTGTTTCTGCTTTTGCAGCATTTGTGTGCTGCAGGGTGAGCAAAAGGTTCTGCTGCTTGATTGTTCTGCAAGAGCCGCCTAAAAGGGAAATGGCCACTGAGCTGCAGACCAAGCAGTACTGCCTGACGTTGGCCAGGGTGAGGTCCTCCTGCCGCAGTGTGATGATGACAGGTCTGGAGATGATCTGCACAGCCAGCTCGTAGATGGGAGCCAGGAAAGGACATGGTGGGAGGAGAGAGGTGTTAAGGAGCAGCCAAAGCATCAAAATGCATCAGAAAGCCCTGAAAAGCATCACAAAGCCACAGCCAGGAAGCTTGGGAGTATCATGAGCAGCATCCAGGATACTAGAGATTATTTGCTACCATACCAGATGGTAGCAGAGCTCTCCCTGCAGACATCCCAAAGCCAGACAAAATGCGAACAACTCCAGAGCTGTACTGCACACACCCCACAGCCATCATGTTGCAAGCTGAGGTGCTTTGCTGTGTGTTGCATTCATCCCTATCCGTGTGAATGAAGACTTGAAAGGCAGTCAACGCATTGATTGAGCACGAGTGTGCTTTTATTATTATATAAAAGACAGGAGGGTGTGAGAGGTTTAGATAAAGATGGGACTCATCCTCTCTTGTCATGGAGAGAGTGGCTCAGAGCTCTCAGTGCTGCTGTCCGGTGCCTGGGACTGGAGGCCTGATTGAAAGTCCCCCTGCAAGAGGCTCTGCTCCTCCTCACTGATCCTGGCCTGCTCCTGCATGGAGGTGCAGCTTTCTGGGAACTCTGACTGTGCTTGGGATGGGATGCACTGCAGAGACTCCTGGTTAGAATCGAGGTTGGTCACGGTGGTGTCTGGGAGGCTCAGGTCAGCAACTTCAGCAGAGCCAGGTGTAATGAGAGCATGAACCTCGATGAGCTCATTCTCTCCACTAATGATTTCAGATGGAAGGCTCTCTCCATCACTGTTGTTACTGTTGTTAGATGGAAGGCTGCTGTTGGAACTGCAGCAATTCGTGCTCCCTATGAGATCTCCACTGACGGAAGCAGATAGTGCATCACTGCTACTTGCCCTGGATCTTCTGGGTTGGCAAGGGCTGGATTCACCTAGAAAGGATACACAGGGATTAGTGTCAAACTTTCACAAGCTGAATTACGACAGTGGTTCTTGATCAGGGGTGTACTGAAGATGTTAGGCAGGGGCTGGAATGCTAGAAGGAGATACAAGTGCACTGCAAGCTTGAATTCTGTGTTCCTGAAAAGCAGGGATTTGGAAGCTGCATTTGCACCCTTACCTGCCAGGACTACCACTGCTGTTTCTGAGGGCTGCCTGGCATTGCGCTGCAGTTGGCGTTTGCTCCCAGAGGATGGCTTTCTGAGGCTGAAGCAGCAGCACCAACTGCCAGCTGGTGATTCCTCATTGTTGCTGGGTGGATTTTGTCTAGAGAGAGAAAACAGCGAATGCTGTGAGTCGTGCGTGGTGCAGGGTGAGGGAAGAGCAGCACTGAGCTCTTGGCAGCAGTTGCTTGTTCCTAGCACTGCCTGGTTTCTGCAGAAGCACAACTTAGAAACTCGCTCTGTTTCCAACAGTTGAGGATGGCTCCATTCTATAGCTCAGCCCTGAAGTCTTGCTGGCTAAATTCCCCTCCACTCTGTCAAGCAAGATGCAGAGCATGGGAGCAAAGGCTGCACAGCTGTACAGCACGGCATCTGAAGGATGGCTTTTATTGAGCTGGCAGGCGTAACTGCTTTCTGAGGAACCGTGCAGCCGTAAAGGAAGCTCAAAAGCATCTCTGACTCTTACATTAGCACCTCATCGGCCTCATCTCACTGCCATGGTTAATTTCTAGTGCCAGCAAGTCTGACCAACAGCTCTGCTTAGAGGAGAACTGGAATTGGTTTCAGGCACGTGGTCCTGAAATCTGGAAAACCCCACCATTAGCGTAACCTAGTTTCAGCAAGTTTGGGCACTAGAAAAAAGCAAACAAACAAACACAAAAACCCACCCAAACAATGATGCTAGGTGCTGGAAAAGAAAGTCCTCGTTACCTGTCAGATGGAAAGTCGATGACTGTGTGGAATTTGCCCTGCCCAGCTGCAGGGCTTTCTTCCACTTCAATGTCCCGGCTGCTCTCTGTCACAACAGGAGAGCTGCTGTGGCCTCGCCTCTGTGCCTGTGCCTCCTCCAGGCTGAGCAGCTTTGCGGCAGCAGAAGAGACCCCCACAGACTTGGGCCCTGGGAGAGAATTGTGCCCTGTAAGGGAAAACCACAGGTCAGAGCGAGGATCAGAAAGCAGCAGCACAGCCACCACAGTTCTGGGGGAGGTGCTGTTGTTTTCTCAGGCTTGCTTATCCAAGCCACTGGAAGAAGAGGAGCTCAAAATAACCATGTAGGCAGAGGTATGTTTATGGCAAAGGACAAGGTCATCATGAAGAGCAGCTCACTGTATCGAAACAGGCACAGAAAAACCTGAGAAAATGGGAGCAGGGAATTGAGAAAGCTTTGCTGCCACACTGGCATCAAGCTTCTCCTGCGTGCAAACCACAATAATGACCATTTCCTCCTTGTAAAGTTTGGGCTTGGACATTCTCAGCATCCAGCAACAGGATGCAAGATTCTTATCGAAGCCCAGAGGTCTGCTGTCCCCTTGATGGTAAAAGAGTATCTCATAGGTCCTGGAGAAGGCCTGCATTTGATCACGGTGTCAGGTCAAGATAAAGCTAATGGAGGAAGACACTGACCTGCTCCATCTGCGATGTCTGCTCTGGATTTGGAGCAGAAGAGGACGTCTGTGTGGTTGATGATGAATTCCACAACATCCGACTGCGTCTGCAGCTCCATGCAGGCAGCTCTTCCGCTGGCGCAGGCAGACTCGTTCTGCTGTGATCTGTAGAAAAGGCAGATTTTAGAAGTCATTTCTCCAAGACCGTTTCCCCCAGTCTGAATTGTTGCAGCAAAAAGCTGTCAACTGAGGCTCTGGAGACTTCCGCAGTGGGCAATCAGTGATGCCACTGCAGAAATTCTCCTGGATGATCAAGGACACGTCAGTCGCATCTCAACAAGACTGCAGAAATTGTCACCTAGACATTGTGCCCGTGGGGTTGGAGAACAGCCCAGGCTCCTGCTCTGCTGTCAGCGAGTGACTGCAGATTTTACAGGAGAAGAGCACATTTGATGGAGAAAAAGAGAGGATTGTTTTTTTTTTTTTTACTGGAGAACAGATGAAGCGTTGTGTTGAAACAGAACCAGAAGTTTACCTTAAGAGGTTAGGAGCCCACACAATGGCTAGGTTCTTGGCATGCATGTTTGTGACAGTGGAGCTCCCAGCCAGACACGCCAAGTGTCTCATGAGGTACTCCAGTGTCCTGGAAGACAAGAGAGGCAAATGTTCAGCACCAACGAGCATGCCGTGCTGCAATTCAGAAAGCAAACCTCCATTCATGCTAGTTCTTGTGATTGCTATTGTCACCAAAGATGAAGTAGATCCAACTTGACTGAGTGCCACGCTGCAGCACCAAGCCCCAGCACAGCACAGCCGCAGCCATCAGCTGCACCAAGCGTGCCCCCGTGCCCAGGAACTGACCCCATAAAGTAACCCCATGGAGCCTTCAACCCTTCAGCATACACAGGCATCATGTTGCCAGCGTGAGACAAAGCCTGGAATCGCATCATTGCCCTCTGCCATGCAGCAGGGCTGAGCTCAACAGGCTGAGGGCAGCACTGACCTGTAGTGAGGAGCGGGCAGCTGCTGGATGACGTCCTGCATTCTGACCAGCCGCTCCTCCTCTGTAGCGGCACCAACAGCATCCTGGAGTAGTGCAGAAAGGGAGCGAGGCACAAATCAGGCTAGGAAACCACTGCGAGTAAACCTCGTGGGGCTGACAGCAAAAGGGCCTCAGAGCTGGGGCACTGCTGCAGCCATCTCCCAAGAGGCCCAGGGAAGAGGGAAATGAAAGACGTTGCCTTGTGCTTACCGAGAACTTGCCGTACAGCTGGTGGGTGAGCAGAGGGTTCGGGAGCTCCCTGAAGTACATCTTGCAGAGGGAGCTCACGCTGTGAATGTCACGCACGGTGAGCTCAGGAATCTGCTCAGACTCAAATTCCTGCCTGGAGAGAAGGACGCCAATCCGGTTGAGCAAGAGGAAGGCAAGGCCAAAGCCACACCAGATGCACTCAGGCTGTGTCAGTCGCAGCACTCTTACCGCAGTCTCTGGATGTTGGACGCGACGCCGGACAGGCGGTATATCCCCTGCACCACGCCGTGCTGCTCAAGGAACTCAGCGCAGCTCTGGAGGACCTGGGGAACTAAAGAACACGTGCCAGCCGTCAGTTGAGCTCCTTATTCAAGTCCTCTTTCAGGCTGTTCTCCCGTCACAACCCATCCACTAAGCCCAGCCAGGCGTGGCTGAAGCAAATACAAATGTGCTTGTCTCTTAGCAGCATCCGCCTCACTTTATCCTTCAGCCATCAACTCCCATTACTCCTGTCTCCACTGCTATCAACCTGCCCCCTGCTAGATATGAGCTCCCTTTCATCTTCTTTAGACGCCCAAGAGAGGAAGATCTCAGGAATGGGCTGTTCCTTACCATCACGACCAGAGTGGAGAAGATGCTCTCCCAGGTCACAGCCAAACACCCTTTCCTTCTCCACCTCCCGCTCGGTCGGTTTCTTTGGGCGGGCCTTCACCAAGGAACGAAGGAAGGTGAGGATCTTGCTGCGTTTCTTGGGCTCTGCACAACAAAAGGAAGAAACCAGGTCATTTCAGGTTTGGCTCAGTTGGACGAGGCCGAGCACAGCACATTCTACAGAGCACGTCAAAACGGGAAGAACATTACCAACAAGTACATACAAAAAGGGATTTTCCCCATGCCTGGAGGAGCCCAAGGCCAGGTTGGATGGAGCCCTGGGCAGCCTGGTCTAATCTGACATTAAATGTGGGGGCTGGCAGCACAGCCTGATGCAGGGAAGTGGAAGCTTGATGATCCCTGAGGACCCTTCCATCCCAAGCCAGTCTATGAAGATTCAATAGTTTCCCCAAGTACAGTCATAAACACAGGAGGACTGGGCCAAATCTCTGCCCCATGGTGTGCATGAAGGATCATCAACACAGAGGACAACGTGGCATGGATAAAGGAGGTATTAAACATGGAACACACCCCAAAAAAGACTTCATTTTGCTTCCCCACACCATCAAATGTATCATCCGTACCTGGCTTTGGCACAGAATTGATGAGTGCCTCAGGAATGTTCTTATTAATGAGTTCCACACACTCCCCTGGGAAAAAACCAACCTGTAACAAGAAGAAAAGAGAGGCCAACTATTGCATGCTGCACTTCTCAGATCTGAACTGTTAAACCAAAAGCCACGTAACATTTCTCTCAGAATGTGCTTGCCTGACGATCCGTAAGACCATCCAGCAGAAAATGGCCATAGTTAACAGCATAAAGGTAATAATTTTTCAACATTTGCAGCCAAAGGCAATCTCCTCTGACACTGACACAGGGAAACTGTTTACGTCCATTAGGCATCCTGTGCAGGCAGAGCAGCTCTAAGCTGAGATTCCTGCCTTTACTGAAGTTGCACTCTCTGGTCTGAAGCTTGTGCCTACCTGGAAGCCGTGCTTGCCTCTCCACCAGGGGGTCAGCTCCTTTGGTGGCATGTCAATGACACACACAATGTCTCCCACCTGCAAGAGATTGCAACGTCAGTCCCAGCTTCAGCACGGCTGGGAGGAAAGCACAGCTCAAATGACTGCATTCTTCTGCACTGCCAAACATCGCCGAGCTTGAGAGCAATTGCACCAGTGCAGCTCTGAAGGCATTTGCCATTATAAAATTGAACAACAAGGAACCTTGAACTGCTTACTTCAAAGGAGAGTTCATCCGCTGCCTGGGCAACGTATCTCTTAACGACATGGGCAGCAGCAATAGCTGGGATATTCACAGCTGACTCCCCATGGTCCAGCAGGGGCTTCCCGTTGTTCTCAGTCTGAAACAGAGAGCACAGGGCACGGTGAGGAGCTGCGAACAAACGAGGAGCATTTCAAGGTGAGGAGCTCATCTGCAGAGAAAGCTGCAGGAAATGCACTCGGTCCTTATCATGGGCACTTCAGAAGAACTGCAAGTCTAAGAACAGCTGTTTCAAGGGAAAAATCAGAAGAGGACAAACACCACAACCGAGATGGCTCCAGTACTTTTATAAACTTGCCACTCTTGCACTACTGTCTTGCCAGAGAGGAGCGTAAGGAGCCGCAAGGATTCTGCCTCTCCTGAAAAGCAGGAGAGCACATCTGCGGCTCACTCTGCTGGCTCCAGGCCGGGAACAAAGACCAATCAGAGCTTCATACTCTACCTCTGTCCATGCCAGGTCAGGCCCACAGCTGATCTCGCTGCACGCCACGGCCATCAGCGTGGGTGTGACAAGCTGGAACTGAAAAGAAACACGCTTTTATTTTCTCTGTTCACATCTCTGCTGTGCTCCCTACAGCTGTGGGGCACGCTCACACAGCCGAAGCACGCCTGCTGGTGTCCCTGGGGGATGCTGTGCAGCTCTGCACAAGCTAGGGCTAGGACTCTTTGCCTAAGGGATTGGTTTCCTAAAGACCAGCTGGTCACAGCACCACAGACAGCATCCTTCTGAGGGCTGAGCTGGAGAGCACGTGGAAAAACCCACATGTGACCAGTGTCACATCAGAGCTGGATGAAGCTGTGTTTCTAAACACGGGGCGTCACGGGCTGCTAAAGCATGTGGGGGGACAAACCATGGCAGGTACCTGGCAAGAGATCAGAACGAGGGAGACAAATCTCTCGAATCCGCAGCCGTTCCTTGTCACTTTGCTCTGATCTTCCACGAGCAAAAGCTACAGCAGGGAAGCAGGCAGAGGGTGGAGAGAGGAGAGAGAAAGAGCAGGTCAGTTTGCTTCCACAGTTTAGCAAAGTCTACGAGGGAAAAACCAAAATCTGCCCTTCCTCAACTTAAAAACTTCAGTTTTCAACTTAAAACCATTTCCCCTTGTTCTGCTGTTATCTACCCTTTCAAAGAGTTGATTGCCCTCCTCTTTGGAGGCTCCCATTAGGTACTGAAGGCTGCAATGAGGTCACCCCGCAGCCTTCTTTTCTCCAGGCTGAACAAGCCCAGCTCCCAGCTCCCTCAGCCTGTCCTTGCAGGGGAGGTGCTCCAGTCCCCTGATCGTCTCTGTGGCTCTCCTCTGGACCCTCTCCAACAGCTCCCTGTCTTTCTCGTACTGGGGGCTCCAGACCCGGACGCAGTACTGCAGATGGGGCCTCACAAGAGCAGAGTAGAGGGGGACAATCACCTCCCTGTCCCTCATGGCCACCCCTCTGCTGATGGACATAAGATGATCCTAGGAGCTCTGCCAGCCAGCAGTTCTCAGCACTCACTGCCCACCCGTCTATCCCACACTGTCTCAGCTTACCTACAAGAAGCTGCACAGGACGGTGTGAAGACAAAGGTACTCAGTCGGTGCACAAGTGCAACAAGCGAGCTGCTCAGTCAGAGCTCCAGCGCTCCAATGAAGGGACGCAGCACGCACTGCTCCTGCCCTCATTCTAGCCCTTATGACATCACTGAGGGCCACCAGGCTGCTCCACCATGACGCACAGGGTGGGGAGGCAAGACCAGTCACAAGGGCAGGAGATTCCAACAGCCCAGCCCAACATTCTAGAATCAGGGGGTGCTTGGAATTCTACCTCAGCCAAATCCTGGAGAAGCTGCACGGGGTCGTCATGACCAAAGCGCAGGACCTGGCGCTTGCTCTTGTTGAGCCTCGTACAACTGGCCTCAGTGCATCCCTCTGGAGGGCCTTCCTGCCCTCAGGCACATGGACGCTTCCTCCCAGCAGCGTACCTTGCAGTGCTGGGCCCATGTCAAATCCACACTAGAGTCCTTTTTTTGTAAATTCAAGGGCGTGTTGCAGCACCAATCTATTTCACCTGTAAGGAAATAAAGGAGGAGATGGGAGAAACACAGAACTACTGCCAGACTGCTTTATGAATTCCTTACCCCAGCTTCCCTTGCCTCATCCCCTACCCCAACTCCTGGATGATGCCCACAGGCTGATAGTTGGATCTCAAATCCATAGGACTCCTTTCACAGGACTCCATCAAAAAGACTGTCACACTGTTCCGTACACTCACACGGACCCAGCAGTGGTATCACAGCCACTTAACACACACAGAACAACCAAACCCCGAGCATGCGCATTCCTTCCTGCCTTACTGGAGCCCACAGCTCACCTTCACACCTCCGTGGATCTCTGGTGTCTTACACTGATGCAGCCTCGCTGCAGCTCCGTGGCTGTCACACGAGGCCTGCAGGACCTCTTTCTCTGCAGACCCCATCTGCAGACATTGGTTCACGAGGTTCACCTCCTGCCCTCCTGAGCAAAAACAAGCACTAAGAACAAGAGCAAAGCACACTGGACTCCACCTGGCCCAATCCCCAACCCTCAGTCCTGTCAGACGTACCCTGGTGTGGAGACTCATCCCCAAAGCCTGGCTGGACATCAGCACAGGCACCATTCTTCAAACGCCCCATCCAAGCAGCAAGGGATCAAAACCCAGCCTCAGTGAAGCACAATACAGAGGCAAAAGTTAAGGACAGCTTTCACTTTCCCAGTTGAGATTTCAATATTGCATTAGGTGTTGACAACCACGGGGGTACAGTACAGAGAATTACAGGAAGATTAATTTCTCCATCTCCATGCTCTTAGAAATTTTGGATTACCATTATTTAGTTATTGACAAAGTTTGCGAGACACCAAAGCTAAAATAAAATCTTCGTGTTGTGAAATTGAGGTTCACAAATACAAATTACAGAATTGGATGATTCTGTGATTCTGAATACAAGAAGTGACTCCACTCTGATCAGAAATGCCTATTCATTGTGTTTCTTACTTACATTTCTGAATTTTCATTTCACCAGTCCCTCCAGAAAGAAAAAAATCAGATCTCAGACCCTCACAGTGATTCCAGGCAGACATTCCTGATAACACGATTGTTACATCAGACCTTGGTAAAGGCAAACAGAAAGTTACTCAGAATTAGTGAAATGATGGGTAGCACAGCCCTCATCTCCTCTGGCAAACAAATTAGGTGTTAGATTGATACCTGGCAATTAATTCAGTCTTCAGCACTGAATTCAGAGCTTCCAGGACAGCGATGTTCTGTCTGGGGAAGGCTGTTGTTACTACAGCAGCAGGATGTCTGGAGCCCAGGTGCAGAGTCTCAGTGTTCCACAAGCCTTGAAGAGGTGCACCGTATTGCTGGGGCTGATGACACAGACACTGGAGCAAGGCAGTGTGATATGAGAAACTTGATCAGCAGCTGATCTGTTGTAAACCATCTCTGAACACAAACGGGGTCTGGTCGACTTAGGACATGAGCTTTGGGCTGGAGAGCAACTCCCCGAGGAATCACACAGCCACTACAGACCGTCTGCAAGAACCCCATACCAAAACAGCTCATCTGCAATCAGTTTTTAATCTGTGCAGCAGTGATTGGAACAGGCGCACACTCTCTGGAATTGCAGGAATGGTCACAAGTAGAATGTCCATCACCTGTGTGCTCTAGCTCTTCTGTGTGCATGCTAGGAGCAGTGATCCCCCTGCACCCAGTGCTGCAATAAAGTCATGTGGGCTTTCTAACCTGCCAACCAGGGATGGGGCATCCACAGCCTCCTTGGGCAACCTGTTCCAGTGCCTCACCACCCTCTGGCTGAAAAACTTCCTCCTCACATCCAACCTAAACCTCCCCTGTCTCAGTTTAAAGCCATTCCTCACCTGTCCCATCACTATCCACCCTCCAAAACAAAACACCCAGGCTGTTCAACAATGAAAGAGCAAAATAACCGACAGCTCTTACTTCCACTGGATGCATTTAATCCCAAACTGAAGGTCACAGGTTAATTACTCATGTGACCGTTCCTGTCAGAAGAATTACTCTTAGTGATGTGTAGAATAAGGAACAGTTTATATGTTTATAAAACACATGTTACAAGTACTGTGGATTGGATTACACTATATCAAACTCTAAGAATAATACAGGTTGCTTTTAAATCTACACTTACATGTTTTCTTCTAACTCCTTGATAAAATTCCTTACTACCTTCAGTTTTACAGCCAAAGCAGTGTTTCAGCTGGTAATGTATTCTTGAACAGCACTGCTGAATTTAACATTTGTATCTTTAGATATGAAAAGAGAATTTGGTCATTACTTCATGATGAGAGAACCTTGATTTGACACAACAGAATTACAATACTGTAAAATGCCTCTGTAAGAATGTGGCTTTGATTTTTTTTTTCTTTTTTTCTTTTTCTTTTTTTTCTTTTTGAAATGGTGAGTGTACCATTAAGAGTGTACCATTCAAGACAAGAATTTTGTTTGTAAGTCGATCTCTATAACTGTTCTTGGCATCATTCTGTAGGATGAACTAGATACACGGAATTTGGCACTGGCTCCCCAGGGCAGTGGTTTGGCACTGAGCTGACAAAGCTCAAAGAGCATTTGCACAATGCTCTCAGACACAGGGCTTGACTCATAGGAGGTCTGGTGTGGAACCAGGAGGTGGACTCCATGATCCTCGAGGTCCCTTCCAAATCAAGATATTCCATGATCCTCTAATACTTATATTCCCAAGTTCTGTACACAGTGCTCAGATGCTTAACCAAAAGGTTCCATGAAACAGTGAGGTATCTATGTCCCTTTACCACTGAGTTATTCAACTTGCCAGATGGATCTTTTATCCAGTCACATTAAAAAAGCACTCAAAGTATTTACTTCAGTCCGCCATTCTGATACAGCTTTCTAGAGCAAATAAGTATTTCAAACACAGCATCTCCATGCCTCCATTCCTGCCCCCTGGAAACTTTTTTCATTGTACTGTGATTACGTACCATTCTATTGTCACCCTCATTCTGACATTATGTAGGCAGTTTACTGCCATAAAATTTGCCAGCAACAGATGCCCACAAGTACAGCCAGCCTGAACATATTTTGATTACTTATCTTTTTACCGATGTCCTTGTAGATGGTGGGACATTTCTCCATCTCAGCAGAAGAGGACAGGAGGGGTCCAAGGTAAGGGCACATTATCCTCTATTTTTCTGGCACTAAAAGACAAAGAGAACATGAAAACCAGATGTGTTTCCCTGCCCATGGCAAACACCAGCCTTGCCATCCATTCATTCCTACCTGCCATCAGCAGCAATTGAAACAACAGCCCACTCTCCTTTCCCTCATCTGGCAGAGGTGGTAGCTCTTTCTATTGCATCGCTCTTGCTTTCAAGCCACCACAGCCTGTGTCACACAAGAAAATGCAATCTTTGTACCTGCTGTGCCATGCCCATGGCAACAACAATGCAGATGCCAGCAGCTGATGCCCACGCGTACAGACAGCCTGTAAACATTTTGATTACTAATCTTTGTCCTGATGTCCTTCAAGATGCTGGGACATTTCTGCATTGAGCAGCAGAGGGCAGCAGGGCTCCAAGGTGAGGGCACACTCTTCTCTATTTTTCTGGCATTCAAAGACAAAGAGGACATGAAAACCACATGTGATTCCCTGCCTATGGCAAACAACAGCCTTTCCATTCTTACAGTCCTTCCTGCCATCAGCAGCAATTGAACCAACATCCCACTCACCTTTGCCATGTCTGGCAGAGGTTGCATCTCTTTCTATTGCATCCCTCTTGTTTTCAAGTCAACAGAGCCGGTGTCACACAAGGAAATGCAATCATTGTACCTGCTGTGGCATGCCCATGGCAACAACAATGCAGATGGCAGCAGCTGATGCCCACAAGTACAGCCAGACTGGACTTATTTTCATTACATGCCTTTGTCCTGATGTCCTCCTAGATGCTGGAACATTTCTCCATCTGAGAAGCAGAGGGCAGCTGGGCTCCAAAGTGAGGGCACACTCTCCTCTATTTTTCTGGCATTCAAAGACAAAGAGGACGTGAAAACCAGATGTGATTCCCTGCCCATGGCAAACACCAGCCTTTCCATCCTTACAGTCTTTGCTGCCATCAGCAGCAGTTGAATCAACATCCCACTCACCTTTGCCATGTCTGGCAGAGGTTGCAGCTCTTTCTATTGCATCCCTCTTGCTTTCAAGCCACCAGAGCCTGTGTCACACAAGGAAATGCAATCTTTGTACCTGCTGTGCCATGCCCATGGCAACAACAATGCAGATGCCAGCTGCTGATGCCCACAAGTACAGACAGCCTGGACTTATTTTCATTACATACCTCTGTCCTGATGTCTGTGTAGATGCTGGGACATTTCTCCATCAGAGAAGCAGAGGGCAGCAGGGGTCCAAGGAGAGGGCACACTCTCCTCTATTATTCTGACACTCAAGGGCAAAGAGAACATGAAAACCAGTTGTGTTTCCCTGCCCATGGCAAACACCAGCCTTTCCATCCTTACAGTCTTTCCTGCCATCAGCAGCAATTGAAACAACAGCCCACTCACCTTTGCCTAATCTGGCAGAGGTTGCAGCTCTTTCTATTGCATCCCTCTTGCTTTCAAGCCACCAGAGCCTGTGTCACACAAGGAAATGCAATCTTTGTACTGCTGTGCCATGCCCAGGGCAACAACAATGCAGATGCCAGCAGCTGATGCCCACAAGTACAGCCAGCCTGGAATTATCTTCATTACATATCTTTGTCCTGATGTCCTTCAAGATGCTGGGACATTTCTCAATCTTTGTAGAAGAGGGCAGCAGGGGTCCAAGGTGAGGGCACACTCTCCTCTATTGTTCTGGCACTCAATGACAAAGAGAACATGAAAACCAGTTGTGTTTCCCTGCCCATGGCAAACACCAGCCTTTCCATCCTTACAGGCCTTCCTGACATCAGCAGCAATTGAAACAACATCCCACTCACCTTTGCCATGTCTGGCAGAGGTTGCAGCTCTTTCTATTGCATCCCTCTTGTTTTCAGGCCACCAGAGCCTGTGTCACACAAGGAAATGCAATCTTTGTACCTGCTGTGCCATGCTCATGGCAACAACAATGCAGATGCCAGCAGCTGATGCCCACAAGTACAGCCAGCCTGGAATTATCTTCATTACATATCTTTGTCCTGATGCCTGTGCAGAAGCTGGGACATTTCTCCATCTCTGCAGAAGAGGGCACCAGGGGTCCAAGGTAAGGGCACACTCTCCTCGATTTTTCTGGCACTCAAAGACAAAGAGAACATGAAAACCAGACGTGTTTCCCTGCCCATGGCAAACACCAGCCTTTCCATCCTTACAGGCCTTCCTGACATCAGCAGCAATTGAAACAACATCCCACTCACCTTTGCCATGTCTGGCACATGTTGCAGCTCTTTCTATTTCATCCCTCTTGCTTTAAAGCCACCAGAGCCTGTGTCACACAAGGAAATGCAATCTTTGTACCTGCTGTGCCATGCCCACGGCAACAACAATGCAGATGCCAGCAGCTGATGCCCTGAAGTACAGCCAGCCTGGAATTATCTTCATTACATATCTTTGTCCTGATGTCCTTCAAGATGCTGAGACATTTCTCCACCTCTGCAGAAGAGGGCAGGAGGAGTCCAAGGTGAGGGCACACTCTCCTCTATTGTTCTGGCACTCAAAGACAAAGAGAACATGAAAACCAGTTGTGTTTCCCTGCCCATGGCAAACACCAGCCTTGCCATCCTTACAGGCCTTCCTGACATCAGCAGCGACTGAAACAACATCCCACTCACCTTTGCCATGTCTGGCAGAGGTTGCAGCTCTTTCTATTGCATCCCTCTTGCTTTCAAGCCACCAGAGCCTGTGTCACACAAGGAAATGCAATCTTTGTACCTGCTGTGCCATGCCCATGGCAACAACAATGCAGATGCCAGCAGCTGATGCCCTGAAGTACAGCCAGCCTGGAATTATCTTCATTACATACCTTTGTCCTGATGTCCTTCAAGATGCTGGGACATTTCTCAATCTTTGTAGAAGAGGGCAGCAGGGCTCCAAGATGAGGGCACACTCTCCTCTATTTTTCTGGCACTCAAAGACAAAGAGAACATGAAAACCAGACGTGTTTCCCTGCCCATGGCAAACACCAGCCTTTCCATCCTTACAGGCCTTCCTGACATCAGCAGCCATTGAAACAACATCCCACTCACCTTTGCCATGTCTGGCACATGTTGCAGCTCTTTCTATTGCATCCCTCTTGCTTTCAAGCCACCAGAGCCTGTGTCACACAAGGAAATGCAATCTTTCTACCTGCTGTGCCATGCTCATGGCAACAACAATGCAGATGCCAGCAGCTGATGCCCACAAGTACAGCCAGCCTGGAATTATCTTCATTACATATCTTTGTCCTGATGCCTGTGCAGAAGCTGGGACATTTCTCCATCTCTGCAGAAGAGGGCAGCAGGGCTCCAAGGTAAGGGCACACTCTCCTCGATTTTTCTGGCACTCAAAGACAAAGAGAACATGAAAACCAGACCATGGCAAACACCAGCCTTTCCATCCTGACAGGCCTTCCTGACATCAGCAGCCATTGAAACAACATCCCACTCACCTTTGCCATGTCTGGCACAGGTTGCAGCTCTTTATATTTCATCCCTCTTGCTTTCAAGCCACCAGAGCCTGTGTCACACAAGGAAATGCAATCGTTGTACCTGCTGTGCCATGCCCATGGCAACAACAATGCAGATGCCAGCTGCTGATGCCCACAAGTACAGACAGCCTGGAATTATCTTCATTACATATCTTTGTCCTGATGTCCTTCAAGATGCTGAGACATTTCTCCAACTCTGCAGAAGACAGCAGGAGGAGTCCAAGGTAAGGTCACACTCTCCTCGATTTTTCTGGCACTCAAAGACAAAGAGAACATGAAAACCAGTTGTGTTTCCCTGCCCATGGCAAACACCAGCCTTTCCATCCTTACAGGCCTTCCTGCCATCAGCAGCAATTGAAACAACATCCCACTCTCCTTTCCCTAATCTGGCAGAGGTTGCAGCTCTTTCTCTTGCATCCCTCTTGCTTTCAAGCCACCAGAGCCTGTGTCACACAAGGAAATGCAATCTTTGTACCTGCTGTGCCATGCCCATGGCAACAACAATGCAGATGCCAGCAGCTGATGCCCACAAGTACAGCCAGCCTGGAATTATCTTCATTACATACCTTTGTCCTGATGTCCTTCTAGATGCTGAGACATTTCTCCACCTCTGCAGAAGAGGGCAGGAGGGGTCCAAGGTGAGGGCACACTCTCCTCGATTTTTCTGGCACTCCAAGACAAAGAGAACATGAAAACCACATGTGTTTCCCTGCCCATGGCAAACACCAGCCTTTCCATCCTTACAGGCCTTCCTGCCATCAGCAGCAACTGAAACAACATCCCACTCACCTTTGCCATGTCTGGCAGAGGTTGCAGCTCTTTCTCTTGCATCCCTCTTGCTTTCAAGCCACCAGAGCCTGTGTCACTCACACAAGGAAATGCAATCTTTGATCCTGCCGTGAATGCCCATGGCAACAACAATGCAGATGCCAGCAGCTGATGCCCTGAAGTACAGCCAGCCTGGAATTATCTTCATTACATACCTTTGTCCTGATGTCCTTCTAGATGCTGGGACATTTCTCCATTCAGCAGCAGAGGGAGGAGGGGTCCAAGGTCAGGGCACACTCTCCTCTATTGTTCTGGCACTCAAAGACAAAGAGAACATGAAAACCAGTTGTGTTTCCCTGCCCATGGCAAACACCAGCCTTGCCATCCTTACAGGCCTTCCTGCCATCAGCAGCAGTTGAATCAACATCCCACTCACCTTTGCCATGTCTGGCAGAGGTTGCAGCTCTTTCTATTGCATCGCTCTTGCTTTCAAGCCACCAGAGCCTGTGTCACACAAGGAAATGCAATCTTTGTACCTGCTGTGCCATGCCCATGGCAACAACAATGCAGATGCCAGCAGCTGATGCCCACAAGTACAGCCAGCCTGGAATTATCTTCATTACATATCTTTGTCCTGATGCCTGTGCAGAAGCTGGGACATTTCTCCATCTCTGCAGAAGAGGGCAGCAGGGCTCCAAGGTAAGGGCACACTCTCCTCGATTTTTCTGGCACTCAAAGACAAAGAGAACATGAAAACCAGACCATGGCAAACACCAGCCTTTCCATCCTGACAGGCCTTCCTGACATCAGCAGCCATTGAAACAACATCCCACTCACCTTTGCCATGTCTGGCACAGGTTGCAGCTCTTTATATTTCATCCCTCTTGCTTTCAAGCCACCAGAGCCTGTGTCACACAAGGAAATGCAATCGTTGTACCTGCTGTGCCATGCCCATGGCAACAACAATGCAGATGCCAGCTGCTGATGCCCACAAGTACAGACAGCCTGGAATTATCTTCATTACATATCTTTGTCCTGATGTCCTTCAAGATGCTGAGACATTTCTCCAACTCTGCAGAAGACAGCAGGAGGAGTCCAAGGTAAGGTCACACTCTCCTCGATTTTTCTGGCACTCAAAGACAAAGAGAACATGAAAACCAGTTGTGTTTCCCTGCCCATGGCAAACACCAGCCTTTCCATCCTTACAGGCCTTCCTGCCATCAGCAGCAATTGAAACAACATCCCACTCTCCTTTCCCTAATCTGGCAGAGGTTGCAGCTCTTTCTCTTGCATCCCTCTTGCTTTCAAGCCACCAGAGCCTGTGTCACACAAGGAAATGCAATCTTTGTACCTGCTGTGCCATGCCCATGGCAACAACAATGCAGATGCCAGCAGCTGATGCCCACAAGTACAGCCAGCCTGGAATTATCTTCATTACATACCTTTGTCCTGATGTCCTTCTAGATGCTGAGACATTTCTCCACCTCTGCAGAAGAGGGCAGGAGGGGTCCAAGGTGAGGGCACACTCTCCTCGATTTTTCTGGCACTCCAAGACAAAGAGAACATGAAAACCACATGTGTTTCCCTGCCCATGGCAAACACCAGCCTTTCCATCCTTACAGGCCTTCCTGCCATCAGCAGCAACTGAAACAACATCCCACTCACCTTTGCCATGTCTGGCAGAGGTTGCAGCTCTTTCTCTTGCATCCCTCTTGCTTTCAAGCCACCAGAGCCTGTGTCACTCACACAAGGAAATGCAATCTTTGATCCTGCCGTGAATGCCCATGGCAACAACAATGCAGATGCCAGCAGCTGATGCCCTGAAGTACAGCCAGCCTGGAATTATCTTCATTACATACCTTTGTCCTGATGTCCTTCTAGATGCTGGGACATTTCTCCATTCAGCAGCAGAGGGAGGAGGGGTCCAAGGTCAGGGCACACTCTCCTCTATTGTTCTGGCACTCAAAGACAAAGAGAACATGAAAACCAGTTGTGTTTCCCTGCCCATGGCAAACACCAGCCTTGCCATCCTTACAGGCCTTCCTGCCATCAGCAGCAGTTGAATCAACATCCCACTCACCTTTGCCATGTCTGGCAGAGGTTGCAGCTCTTTCTATTGCATCGCTCTTGCTTTCAAGCCACCAGAGCCTGTGTCACACAAGGAAATGCAATCTTTGTACCTGCTGTGCCATGCCCATGGCAACAACAATGCAGATGCCAGCAGCTGATGCCTACAAGTACAGCCAGCCTGGACTTATTTTCATTACATATCTTTGTCCTGATGGCCTTCTAGATGCTGGGACATTTCTCCATTACAGCTGGAAATGTGAAAAATGCCAAGGTGAGGGCATACTCTCCTCTATTTCTCTGGCACTCAAAGAGAACATGAAAACCAGTTGTGTTTCCGTGCCCGTGGCAAACAACAGCCTTTCCATCACTACACTCCTTACTGCCATCAGCAGAGATATTTCGCTGTCTTATGCCACTGCATCCGTTTAGCATCTGACTTTCTTACGAAAAACTACTTACAAGGAATTTTAATGTTTTCGTACTAAAGAGCAGAATTTAGGAACCATTATGGTAACTTAAAATTTAAAACATTCAACCCAGTGATAAGTGAATAGGTTTGGTATTTTACATTCAGATAATAACTTGAAATTTCTCCTGGAGATTCTGTACTCATCAAAGTGTGTCTCAATTTTCAGTCTATCAATACTAGTGAAGTCTTTAATAATACTGTATCTTCTTCACCCTTTATGCTATCTATATTGCTTCTGAAGCAGACTTACCTCATGATTGAATACATGAATAGTAACGTCCCACGTGCTTGGACTAAACAGAAATAAAAATCTAATAATCAGTATGGGGTTCAATCTGACTTCTAGAGAATAGGTGAATCTTATCCATTGGTGCCTTTAAGGACTAGAGATTTTCAATAGACGACAGCGAAGTTCAACAGATGAAAAGTACACCTAAGTAAAAAGTGCTGCTTTAATAAACTATAGTCTCATTGTGCAGCCTTGCACTGTCTCAGCACATTATTACAGAATGTTCATTCAAGCAGGAATTAAAAGATGCGTCTGCATTGATAATAACAACGAATAATTAAGAAAGCTTGACTGCAGTCTGCTTGAGGATTCCAGTCTGAAGAGTGTTCCACCTGATGACAACCGGGAATTTCTTAATCTCACATTTAGAATCACTGCACCTCTGACTAAGCACATAGCTAATCACCACTGAAAACCTGGATGCAATTTCTTCAGTGTACAGACCAACTACGTGTTGATTGACATTCAGAGAGATTGTGCACGTGTCCTTTTAGGAACTGGACTGCAGCATGCTAACAGGGATGTATGTGGGGACATCAGGATAACATGCCCTCTGCCTTTTAAGACAGCCCAAGCAGACCAGGTCAGCAGGCTGAAGAGCTGAGTGGGTCACCAGGGCTCAGAGACTTCACTCTGAAAGTCCTCTGAAAGTTGATGGACTTCACCCCAACCTGCCCTTTTCCATGCAGGCAAGGAGGCCAAGAGAAGGTGGATCGGCACGGTTCTGGTGCAGACAGGGGCTGCAGTGTGAGCAGGCCTACATAGACACGGCTGTGCCCACAGAGCGACAGCAGCTTTTGCTGTGAGCAGATTCCCAGGGGACCTGAGCCATGGGAGTTCTGTATGGCAGCATGTTCAAATCAGCCCTGGAAGTCTGGGACGTCTGTCGCATTCTGGAATCCACCCTGAGGACGCAGTCGCTGTGTCAGAGCAGTTGGCAGAGTCACGGGGAACCGTGACGTAGTTGGCCCAGGGAGCAACAACAAGGCCTGCACTGCTCAGCCAGCCCAGGCCAAAGGGGAGCACGAGAGAGAGCAGAGGAGAGAGGGGAGGAGAGAGGGCCGGGAAGGAAAGGCCTGTGCCTGGATGGACTTGCAGCATCAGCTGCTGACAGCAAACTCGGTGATGGCATGGGCACAGCAGACCAGGCACAATGCTGGCAGCTTCCTGTGTCACACAGGCACTGGAGACATGGCCAGCACTGGGACATCACCAGAACTGCTGCACACCTCTGCCAGTCCAGGCCACAGGAGTGCAGAACAGCGAGCTGCTGCTGAGGGGAGAGAGGATGGCCTGAGACCTGACCTCAGAGGCGGGGCTGGCTGTGTTACAGCAGCCTCTGTGTCCTCCTCCTTTGTCTTGGAGGGCCAGAGGGCCAGAAGAGAACATGCCCAGACAACGAGACCCTGCTGTCCTCTGCTGCTCAGCTGGAGAGATGTTCCACCTTCCTGAAGGACGCTGATACAAAGATAAGTAATCCAGGTAAGCCCAGGCTGGCTGTACTTGTGGGCATCAGCTGCTGGCAGCTGCCTCTGTGCTGCCATGGGCATGGCACAGCACACACAGTGTTTGCAGCTCCCTGTGTTACACTGGCCCTGGTGACCTGACAGCCGCAGGGAGACAACAGAAAGAGCTGCACCCCTCTGCAAGCCCAGGCTAGAAGAGAGCAGAATGGTGCGCAGAGGCACAGCTGGGAGTGCAGGACAGATGGCATGGAAGGGAAGAGTTGGGTGCAGGCAGGAAGCCTACGGGGGCTGTGATGCTACAGATTGTGTCTCCTCTTGCTTTGCCTTTGAGAGCCAGAGGCCTACAGCAGACAGGGCCCACTGCATGGAACTGTCCTGTCCCCTCTGCTCAGCTGGAAAGCTGTCACTCCTTCTACAAGGATACAGATGCTAACATACGTATTCAGAATAACTCTGGCCTGGCTGACCTGTGAACATGAGCGGCCTTGGTGATGCCAAGGGCATGGCACAGCAGGTACAGTGTTGACAGTTCCCTGTGTCAGACAGACACTGGTGACACGACGACACTGGGGAGAAAATAGAAAGAGCTGCCTCCCTCTGCCAGATTAGGCAAAGGTGGGAATCACAGAATCACACAGAATCACAGAATCACACAGAGTGGCCCGGGTTGGAAAGGAGCTCAAGGATCATGAATCTCCAACCCCCCTGCCATAGGCAGGGCCCCCAGCTTCTACATTTCATACTAGGCCAGGCTGCCCAGGGCTCCAGTGTTCGTGTAAGCTCTGCATTTTAAAGTGAAAAGAGTGTGATTGTCATTGTAAACGAGACCGATGTGCAAAAAAAGCACGGTGAGCCCAAGTGCTTTGTGGCTTCAGAGATGAGCCCTTGGTTCTCCAAGGGTGCACAGGGGGCTTTTTTCTCCCTGTGGTGCAGCTTCAGTGCCAACTCACAGCTGAGCTGGTTGGCACACTGTGACAGCCTGCCGCTCTGAAGCTCTCAGGGCAGTGCTCAGTTCTTTTTGAAGTACTCTGGAAAATGCTGCTTCTCCTTCCCCAAGTCAATGTCTGTTTCCAGACAGATGTCTTTTTCTCCTTTGTACACACAAACAGTATCTTGGTAACTCGCTGGCACAGTGCTCAGAAGTGATACTTCTGGAAGCATGTCAGAGAAAAGTGGCCTTGTCCCAGTGGACTTTCAGAGAAGATGAGAACAAGTTTTGGTTGAGGGCTTTCTTCTGCTTCTGGAACTGCACAAGCAGGCTGTGTGTTGTCATGCTTTATTCCAAAGTGCCAAACTGAAGCAGTTTCTGCAACTTCTTTTTTTCATACTTGTCACTCTTTGCTCTATCTGGGACCTTAACAAAGTCATTTTTAATGCGCTCTCATCTTAACTACTGCATCCTCCAGTATCAGTATTGTATGAATCAGTGGGATTTCAATCAGTGAAAGGACTCTGCTCTACTGACTGTTACTATAAAGCTGATATTGTTTCTACCGCATCAGGCTTGTATGAAGCATCTTTGATCAACAGAGAAATCAGAAAAATTGCTTTTCATACTGCAGTTTCCTTTTAACTAGTGACAAAAGCTTTCAGTTTATTTTTGGCACCAGAAATTCTGGGATGCAACCAGGTTAGATAAGAAGTGAAACTGAGTCAACAGTAAAGGAACATAGATGAGATGGCATCACACAGCTCTGGAAAAGATGCTCCAGCTCTGTGTCTACCTACACATTCAGGAGATGAAAAGTCCTGGCTTACTGAGGTGTCCTGGGTTGAAGGTTCTGTTAATCTACATTTTTGGAAGAGCTGCTTGCAATAAATCCTTGTAAGGCGAATGAACTTGATAGAAGCAGGGTGTAAAAGAGATGGATTTGCTGTTTCCCTGAAGGTGCAGGAGTATCGCTGTGCCTGCAGTCAGTAAACAAGGCAGGAATCACTGTGTTCCTCAGAACGAAAAACAAAAGAATAAAAATCTTTTGGTGAGTGAAAGCACGCCTGAAGGAAGCACAAAGCTAAACACCAACAATTTCACATGTAAAATAAGGTTTAGTGTCAAAGGGACTTGCAGTATTTCTCCTGAAGAAATATTTGATGCTTCTTTAAGAAAGTCATCATAACAAAAGTGTCCTGATTTCTTTGCTGAGGATTTCCTTTGTTCCAGCCTGAAGGTGAGTGCAGGCATGAGCAGGCTGTGCTGAGCTGCAGGTGAGTGCCCGTGTCCCACAGCAGGAAACCCGTGCATGTCTTCAGGGGTTTGAAATGGGCAGAGCTGTAAAACCTATTGGCTTTCACTGACATTGTCCAATGCTTTATTTTGTAATCTTAGTTTCACCAATAATATTGCTTTCCAATATTCCCTTCATATGAATGCAGATACGTGGGATAGGATTTAAAGTTTTTATGGTGCTGTTGTATAATTATCTGAAGTCATCATAAGCCTGTAAAAAGAATAAGGAGTAATCAGGCAATCTATTAACAACCTGTGGCATGTGTGAAAACAGTGAAATTCCTTGCAGGAAGACAATATTGCTATCTAATAATGTGGTTATCCAAAACTGTTAATTATACTTTATGAGCTGGAGATCATCCTGAAATGCGGGACTTTGATCTTAGCCAAGAATAATAAAACTTTGATCATTCTTACATTGACAGCTGCTGTAAAAAGCCTGCGTCTTATTTCCTTTTTAGTAACACTGGCTAAATCAGAGGAACTGATAAAAGAATTTCATGATTGCAGCTTAGGGATTCTTTCTGACTTGACCTGAAGTAATCTCCGCCCAAAAATGTCTGTTAATATTTTTTCGATTTTCTTTTGCCAAACGTTTTCATATTTGAGAAGAACGGCAAAAACATTTTGCGTATGTAGATGCGCAATGCAAATTTCCTGGAGTGTTTCAGAGAAACAGGTCCTGGTTAACTGACTGTTTTCATAGAGAAACAAGATTTAGAATAAAATTCAGATTATTACTATTCATACAATAATAACTTCAAAAACGAGATGTGGGGGGTGCTGATTCCTGCTGATGGCAGGAAGGGCTGTAACGACAGAAAGGCTGGTGTTTGCCATGGGCAGGGAAACACATCTGGTATTCATGTTCTCTTTGTCTTTGAGTGCCAGAAAAATAGAGTAGAGCGTGCCCTCACCTTGGACCTCTTTTGACCACTGCAGCAGAGATGGAGAAATGTCCCACCATCTAGAAAGACTTCAGTAAAAAGATATGTAATGAAAATAAGTCCAGGCAGGCGGAACTTGTGGTGGCATCTGCATTGTTGTTGCTATGGGAATGGCAGAAGAGGTGGAATGTTTGCATTCCCTTGAGTGACACAGGCTCTGGCGGCTTGAAAGCAAGAGGGAGATAATAGAAAGAACTTCACCACCCTGCCAAATTAGGCAAAGGTGTGTGGGATGTTGTCTCAGTTGCTGCTGATGGCAGGAAGGCCTGTAAGGATGGAAAGGTTGGTGTTTGCCATAGGCAGGGAAACAGAAATGGTTTTCATGTTCTCTTTGTCTTGGAGTGCCAGAAAAATAGAGGAGAGTGTGCCCTCACCTTGGACTCCTCCTGCCCTCTCCTTCTCAATGGAGAAATGTCCGAGCATCTAGAAGGACATCAGGACAAAGATAAGTAAAGAAAATAATTCCAGACTGGATGTACTTCAGGGCATCAGCTGCTGGCATCTGCATTGTTGTTGCCGTGGGCATGGCACAGCAGGTACAAAGATTGCATTTCCTTGTGTGAGTGACACAGGCTCTGTTGGCTTGAAAGCAAGAGGGATGCAATGGAAAGAGCTGCAACCTCTGCCAGACATGGCAAAGGTGAGTGGGCTGTTGATTCAATTGCTGCTGATGTCAGGAAGGCCTCTAAGGATGGAAAGGCTGGTGTTTGCCATGGGCGGGAAACACAACTGCTTTTCATGTTCTCTTTGTCTTTGAGTGCCAGAAAAATAGAGGAGAGAGTGCCCTCACCTTGGAGCCCTGCTGCCCTCTCCGTCTCAATGGAGAAATGTCCCGGCTTCTAGAAGGACATCAGGACAAAGGTATGGAGGCATAATATGTCCAGTCTGGCTGTACTTGTGGGCATCAGCTGCTGGCATCTGCATTGTTGTGGCAATGGGCATGGCACAGCAGGTACAAAGATTGCATTTCCTTGTGTGAGTGACAGAGGCTGTGGTGGCTTGAAAGCAAGAGGGATGCAATAGAAAGAGCTGCAACCTCTGCCAGACATGGCAAAGGTGAGTGGGATGTTGTATGAATTGCTGCTGCTGCTGGCAGGAAGGCCTGTAAGGATGGAAACGCTGGTGTTTGCCATGGGAGGGAAACACAAGTGGTTTTCATGTTCTCTTTGTCTTTGAGTGCCAGAAAAATAGAGCAGAGTGTGCCCTCACCTTGGACCCTCCAGCCCTCCTCTGCAGAGATGGAGAAATGTCTCAGCATCTTGATGGACATCAGGACAAAAATATGTAATGAAAATGAATCCAGGCTGGCTGTACTTGTGGGCATCAGCTGCTGGCATCTGCATTGTTGTTGCCATGGGCATGCCACAGCAGGTTCAAAGATTGCATTTCCTAGTGTGACACAGGCTCTGGTGGCTTGAAAGCAAGAGGGATGCAATAGAAAGAGCTGCAACCCCTGCTAGATTAGGCAAAGGAGATTTGGATGTTTATTCAATTACTGCTGATGGCAGGAAACGCTGTAAGGATGGAAAGGCTGGTGTTTGCCATGGGCAGGGCAACACATGTGGTTTTCATGTTCTCTTTGTCTTTGAATGCCAGAAAAATAGAGGAGAGCGTGCCCTCAACTTGGAGCCCTGCTGCCCTCTGCTTCCCAGATGGAGAAATGTCCCAGCTTCTACACAGACAGCAGGACAAACATATATGGAATGAAAACAAGTCCAGGCTGGTTGTACTTGTGGGCATCAGCTGCTGGCATCTGCATTGTTGTTGCCATGGGCATGCCACAGCAGGTACAAAGATTGCATTTCCTTGTGTGACACAGGCTGTTGTGGCTTGAAAGCAAGAGGGATGCAATAGAAAGAGCTGCAACCTCTGCCAGATGAGGGAAAGGAGAGTGGGCTGTTGTTTCAATTGCTGCTGATGGCAGGAAAGACTGTAAGGATGGCAAGGCTGGTGTTTGCCATGGGCAGGGAAACACATGTGGTTTTCATGTTCTCTTTGCCTTTGAGTGCCAGAAAAATAGAGGAGAGTGTGCCCTCACCTTGGAGCCCTGCTGCCCTCTGCTTCTCCGATGGAGAAATGTCCCAGCTTCTACACAGGCATAAGGACAAAGGTATGTAATGAAAGTAAGTCCAGGCTGGCTGTACTTGTGGGCATCAGCTGCTGCATCTGCATTGTTGTTGCCATGGGCATGGCACAGCAGGTACAAAGATTGCATTTCCTTGTGTGAGTGACAGAGGCTGTGGTGGCTTGAAAGCAAGAGGGATGCAATAGAAAGAGCTGCAACCTCTGTCAGACATGGCAAAGGTGAGTGGGCTGTTGATTCAGTTGCTGCTGAAGGCAGGAAGGACGGTAAGGATGGCAAGGCTGGTGTTTGCCATGGGCAGGGAGACACATGTGGTTTTCATGTTCTCTTTGTCTTGGAGTGCCAGAAAAATAGAGGAGAGTGTGCCCTCACCTTGGAGCCCTGCTGCCCTGTTCTGCTCAGATGGAGAAAAGTCCCAGCATCTAGAAGGACATCAGGACAAAGTTATGTAATCAAAATAATTCCAGGCTGGCAGTTCTTGTGGGCATCAGCTGCTGGCATCTGCATTGTTGTTGCCATGGGCATGCCACAGCAGGTTCAAAGATTGCATTTCCTTGTGTGACACTGGCTCTGGTGGCTTGAAAGCAAGAGGGATGCAATAGAAAGAGCTGCAACCTCTGCCAGACATGGCAAAGGTGAGTGGGATGTTGTTTCAATTGCTGCTAAAGGCAGGAAGGCCTGTAAGGATGGAAGAGGCTGGTGTTTGCCATGGGCAGGGAAACACATGTGGTTTTCATGTTCTCTTTGTCTTTGAGTGCCAGAAAAATAGAGGAGAGTGTGCCCTCACCTTGGAGCCCTGCTGCCCTCTGCTTCTCCGACGGAGAAATGTCCCAGCTTCTACACAGGCATCAGGACAAAGGTATGTAATGAAAGTAAGACCAGGCTGGCTGTACTTGTGGGCATCAGCTGCTGGCATCTGCATTGTTGTTGCCATGGGCATGGCACAGCAGGTACAAAGATTGGATTTCCTTGTGTGACACAGGCTCTGGTGGCTTGAAAGGAAGAGGGTTGCAATAGAAAAAGCTGCAACCTCTGCCAGATAAGGCAAAAGTGAGTGGGATGTTGTTTCAATTGCTGCTAAATGCAGGAAAGACTGTAAGGATGGAAAGGCTGGTGTTTGCCATGGGCAGGGAAACACAACTGGTTTTCATGTTCTCTTTGTCTTGGAGTGCCCGAAAAATAGAGGAGAGTGTGCCCTCACCTTGGAGCCCTGCTGCCCTCTGCTTCTCAGATGGAGAAATGTCCCAGCTTCTACACAGGCATCGGGTGAAAGGTATGTAATGAAACCGAGTTTACGCTGTCTGTACTTGTGGGCATGAGCTGCTGGCATCTGCATTGTTGTTGCCATGGGCATGGCACAGGAGGTTCAAAGATTGCATTTCCTTGTGTGACACAGGCTCTGGTGGCTTGAAAGCAAGAGGGATGCAATACAAAGAGCTGCAACCTTTGCCAGACATGGCAAATGTGAGTGGGATCTTGTTTCAATTGCTGCTGATGGCAGGAAAGACTGTAAGGATGGAAGGGCTGGTGTTTGGCATGGGCAGGGAAACACAACTGGTTTTCATGTTCTCTTTGTGATTGAGTTCCAGAAAAATAGAGGAGAGCGTGCCCTCAGCTTGGAGCCCTGCTGCCCTCTGCTTCTCAGATGGAGAAATGTCCCAGCTTGTACACAGGCATCAGGACAAAGGTATGTAATGAAAGTAAGTCCAGGCTGGCTGTACTTGTGGGCATCAGCTGCTGCATCTGCATTGTTGTTGCCATGGGCATGGCACAGCAGGTACAAAGATTGCATTTCCTTGTGTGACACAGGCTGTGGTGGCTTGAAAGCAAGAGGGATGCAATAGAAAGAGCTGCAACCTCTGCCACATGAGAGAAAGGTGAGTGGGCTGTTGTTTCAATTGCTGCTGATGGCAGGAAAGACTGTAAGGATGGCAAGGCTGGTGTTTGCCATGTGCAGGGAAACACAACTGGTTTTCATGTTCTCTTTGTCTTTGAGTGCCAGAAAAATAGAGGAGAGCGTGCCCTCACCTTGGACCCCTCCTGCCCTCTGCTGCTCAATGGAGAAATGTCCCAGCTTCTACACAGGCATCAGGTGAAAGGTATGTAATGGAACTGAGTTTAGGCTTTCAGTACTTGTGGGCATCAGCTGCTGGCATCTGCATTGTTGTTGCCATGGGCATGGCACAGGAGGTACAAAGATTGCATTTCCTTGTGTGACACAGGCTGTGGTGGCTTGAAAGCAAGAGGGATGCAATAGAAAGGGCTGCAACCTCTGCCAGATGAGGGAAAGGTGAGTGGGATGTTTTTTAAGTTGCTGCTGAAGGCAGGAAAGACTGTAAGGATGGCAAGGCTGGTGTTTGCCATGGGCAGGGAAACAGATGTGGTTTTCATGTTGTCTTTGTCTTGGAGTGCCAGAAAAATAGAGGAGAGTGTGCCCTCACCTTGGAGCCCTGCTGCCCTCTCCGTCTCAATGGAGAAATGTCCCAGCTTGTACACAGGCATCAGGACAAAGGTATGTAACGAAGGTAAGTCCAGGCTGGCTGTACTTGTGGGCATCAGCTGCTGGCATCTGCATTGTTGTGGCAATGGGCATGGCACAGCAGGTACAAAGATTGCATTTCCTTGTGTGAGTGACAGAGGCTGTGGTGGCTTGAAAGCAAGAGGGATGCAATACAAAGAGCTGCAAGCTTTGCCAGACATGGCAAAGGTGAGTGGGATCTTGTTTCAATTGCTGCTGATGGGAGGAAAGACTGAAAGAATGGAAAGGCTGGTGTTTGCCATGGGCAGGGAAACAGAACTGCTTTTCATGTTCTCTTTGTCTTGGAGTGCCAGAAAAATAGAGGAGAGTGTGCCCTCACCTTGGAGCCCTGCTGCCCTCTGCATCTCAGATGGAGAAATGTCCCAGCTTCTACTCAGGCATCAGGACAAAGGTATGTAATGAAAGTAAGTCCAGGCTGGCTGTACTTGTGGGCATCAGCTGCTGGCATCTGCATTGTTGTTGCCATGGGCATGGCCCAGCAGGTGCAAAGATTGCATTTCCTTTTGTGACACAGGCTCTGGTGGCTTGAAAGCAAGAGGGATGCAATAGAAAGAGCTGCAACCTCTGCCAGACATGGCAAATGTGAGTGGGCTGTTGTTTCAATTGCTGCTGATGGCAGGAAAGACTGTAAGGATGGCAAGGCTGGTGTTTGGCATGGGCAGGGAAACACATGTGGTTTTCATGATCTCTTTTCCTTTGAGTGCCAGAAAAATAGAGGAGAGCGTGCCCTCACCTTGGAGCCCTGCTGCCCTCTGCTTCTCAGATGGAGAAATGTCCCAGCTTCTACACAGGCATCAGGACAAAGGTACGTAATAAAAGTAAGTCCAGGCTGTCTGTACTTGTGGGCATCAGCTGCTGGCATCTGCATTGTTGTTGCCATGGGCATGGCACAGGAGGTACAAAGATTGCATTTCCTTGTGTGACACAGGCTCTGGTGGCTTGAAACGAGGAGGGATGCAATAGAAAGAGCTGCAACCTCTGCCAGATGGGGGAAAGGAGAGTGGGCTGTTGTTTCAATTGCTGCTGATGGCAGGAAAGACTGTAAGGATGGAAAGGCTGGTGTTTGCCATGGGCAGGGAAACACATCTGGTTTTCATGTTCTCTTTGTCTTGGAGTGCCAGAAAAATAGAGGAGAGCGTGCCCTCACCTTGGAGTCCTGCTGCCCTCTGCTTCTCAGATGGAGAAATGTCCCAGCTTGTACACAGGCATCAGGACAAAGGTATGTAATGAAAGTAAGTCCAGGCTGGCTGTACTTGTGGGCATCAGCTGCTGGCATCTGCATTGTTGTTGCCATGGGCATGGCACAGCAGGTACAAAGATTGGATTTCCTTGTGTGACACAGGCTCTGGTGACTTGAAAGGAAGAGGGTTGCAATAGAAAAAGCTGCAACCTCTGCCAGATAAGTCAAAAGTGAGTGGGCTGTTGTTTCAATTGCTGCTAAAGGCAGGAAAGACTGTAAGGATGGCAAGGCTGGTGTTTGCCATGGGCAGGGAAACACATGTGGTTTTCATGTTCTCTTTGTCTTGGAGTGCCAGAAAAATAGAGGAGAGTGTGCCCTCACCTTGGAGCCCTGCTGCCCTCTGCTTCTCAGATGGAGAAATGTCCCAGCTTGTACACAGGCATCAGGACAAAGGTATGTAATGAAGGTAAGTCCAGGCTGGCTGTACTTGTGGGCATCAGCTGCTGGCATCTGCATTGTTGTTGCCATGGGCATAGCCCAGCAGGTGCAAAGATTGCATTTCCTTGTGTGACACAGGCTGTGGTGGCTTGAAAGCAAGAGGGATGCAATACAAAGTGCTGCAACCTTTGCCAGACATGGCAAAGGTGAGTGGGCTGTTGTTTCAATTGCTGCTGATGGCAGGAAAGACTGTAAGTATGGAAGGGCTGGTGTTTGGCATGGGCAGGGAAACAGATGTGGTTTTCATGTTCTCTTTGTCTTGGAGTGCCAGAAAAATAGAGGAGAGCGTCCCCTCACCTTGGACCCCTGCTGCCCTCTGCATCTCAGATGGAGAAATGTCCCAGCTTCAACTCAGGCATCAGGACAAAGGTATGTAATGAAGGTAAGTCCAGGCTGGCTGTACTTGTGGGCATCAGCTGCTGGCATCTGCATTGTTGTTGCCATGGGCATGGCACAGCAGGTACAAAGATTGCATTTCCTTGTGTGACACAGGCTCTGGTGGCTTGAAAGGAAGAGGGATGCAATAGAAACAGCTGCAACCTCTGCCAGATGAGGGAAAGGTGAGTGGGATGTTGTTTCAATTGCTGCTGATGGCAGGAAAGACTGTAAGGTTGGAAAGGCTGGTGTTTGCCATGTGCAGGGAAACACAACTGGTTTTCATGTTCTCTTTGTCTTGGAGTGCCAGAAAAATAGAGGAGAGCGTGCCCTCACCTTGGAGCTCCCCTGCCCTCTGCTACTCTGATGGAGAAATGTCCCAGCTTCTTCACAGGCATCAGGTGAAAGGTATGTAATGGAACTGAGTTTAGGCTTTCAGTACTTGTGGGCATCAGCTGCTGGCATCTGCATTGTTGTTGCCATGGGCATGGCACAGCAGGTACAAAGATTGCATTTCCTTGTGTGACACAGGCTGTGGTGGCTTGAAAGCAAGAGGGATGCAATAGAAAGAACTGCAACCTTTGCCAGACATGGCAAATGTGAGTGGGATGTTGTTTCAATTGCTGCTGATGGCAGGAAAGACTGTAAGGATGGAAAGGCTGGTGTTTGCCATGGGCAGGGAAACACATGTAGTTTTCATGATCTCTTTTCCTTTGAGTGCCAGAAAAATAGAGGAGAGCGTGCCCTCACCTTGGAGCCCTGCTGCCCTCTGCATCTCAGATGGAGAAATGTCCCAGCTTCTCCACAAGCATCAGGACAAATGTATGTAATGAAAGTAAGTCCAGGCTGGATGTACTTGTGGGCATCAGCTGCTGGCATCTGCACCGTTGTTGCCATGGGCATGGCACAGCAGGTACAAAGATTGCATTTCCTTGTGTGACACAGGCTGTGGTGGCTTGAAAGCAAGAGGGATGCAATAGAAAAAGCTGCAACCTCTGCCACATGAGAGAAAGGTGAGTGGGCTGTTGTTTCAATTGCTGCTGATGGCAGGAAAGACTGTAAGGATGGCAAGGCTGGTGTTTGCCATGGGCAGGGAAACACATGTGGTTTTCATGTTCTCTTTGTCTTTGAGTGCCAGAAAAATAGAGGAGAGCGTGCCTTCACCTTGGAGCTCCCCTGCCCCCTGCTACTCTGATGGAGAAATGTCCCAGCTTCTTCACAGGCATCAGGTGAAAGGTATGTAATGGAACTGAGTTTAGGCTTTCAGTACTTGTGGGCATCAGCTGCTGGCATCTGCATTGTTGTTGCCATGGGCATGGCACAGCAGGTACAAAGATTGCATTTCCTTGTGTGACACAGGCTCTGGTGGCTTGAAAGCAAGAGGGATGCAATAGAAAGGGCTGCAACCTCTGCCAGATGAGGGAAAGGTGAGTGGGATGTTGTTTCAATTGCTGCTGATGGCAGGAAAGACTGTAAGGATGGAAAGGCTGGTGTTTGCCATGTGCAGGGAAACAGAACTGGTTTTCATGTTCTCTTTGTCTTGGAGTGCCAGAAAAATAGAGGAGAGTGTGCCCTCACCTTGGAGCCCTGCTGCCCTCTGCATCTCAGATGGAGAAATGTCCCAGCTTCTACTCAGGCATCAGGACAAAGGTATGTAATGAAAGTAAGTCCAGGCTGTCTGTATTTGTGGGCATCAGCTGCTGGCATCTGCACCGTTGTTGCCATGGGCATGGCACAGCAGGTACAAAGATTGCATTTCCTTGTGTGACACAGGCTCTGGTGGCTTGAAAGCAAGAGGGATGCAATGGAAAGAGCTGCAACCTCTGCCCGATTAGGCAAAGGAGTTTTGGATGTTCCTTATTCTACACGTCACTATGAGTAGTTCTTCTGACAGGAATGATCACATGAGTAATTAACCTGTGACCTTAAGTTTGGGATTAAATGCATCCAGTGGAAGTAAGAGATGTCGGTTCTTTTGCTCTTTCATTGTTGAACAGCCGAGGTGTTTTGTTTTGGAGGGTGGGTAGTGATGGGACAGGTCAGGAATGGCTTTAAACTGAGACAGGGGAGGTTTAGGTTGGATGTGAGGAGGCAGTTTTTCAGCCAGAGGGTGGTGAGGCACTGGAACAGGTTGCCCAAGGAGGCTGTGGATGCCCCATCCCTGCAGGCATCCAAGGCCAGGCTGGATGTGGCTCTGGGCAGCCTGGGCTGCTGGTTGGTGACCTGCACATAGCAGGGGGTTGGAACTGGATGAGCATTGGGGTCCTTTTCAACCAAGGCCAACCTATGATTCTGTGATTTAAAATTAGGCTCTCATAAGTAGCACTTTCAGAAATCCTCTGCAAACAAACTCTAAAACAAACAAACAAACAAACAAACAAACGAGGAAGTAAATGAAAAAGGTTACCGAAAAAATGGAATGCTTTATGCAACTATATTGCTGAAATTATGAAATCTAGTCATAGGATCCTACACTAACACTGCTGACAGAGCCATATATCTGCACGTCTTGCAGCTCACCATATTGTGGTGTTGAGTAGAAAAGTCAAGGAAATAACTGCTTAACATAAGTATTGCCTCGTATCTGGAAATTCTTTACTAGTGCATCTGACCTGAAGAAATGGTGTTGCCTGAAATGAGTACGTTGCATTACTTAGCCATCAGGTCTAAAGAATGTCGATTTTGTCACCACAACCCATGAATTCAACTTGCCACTCCAAATGGCAGGTTAGAAAGCCCACATGACTTTATTGCAGCACTGGGTGCAGGGGGATCACTGCTCCTAGCATGCACACAGAAGAGCTAGAGCACACAGGTGATGGACATTCCACTTGTGACCATTCCTGCAATTCCAGAGAGTGTGCGCCTGTTCCAATCACTGCTGCACAGATTAAAAACTGATTGCAGATGAGCTGTTTTGGTGTGGGGTTCTTGCAAACGGTCTGTAGTGGCTGTGTGATTCCTCGGGGAGTTGCTCTCCAGCCCAAAGCTCATGTCCTAAGTCGACCAGACCCCGTTTGTGTCCAGAAATGGTTTACAACAGAGCAGCTGCTGATCAAGTTTCTCATATCACACTGCCTTGCTCCAGTGTCTGTGTCATCAGCCCCAGCAATACGGTGCACCTCTTCAAGGCTTGTGGAACACTGAGACTCTGCACCTGGGCTCCAGACATCCTGCTGCCTTCCCCAGACAGAACATCGCTGTCCTGAAAGCTCTGAATTGAGTGCTGAAGACTGAATTAATTGCCAGGTATCAATCTAACACCTAATTTGTTTGCAGAGGAGATGAGGGCTGTGCTACCCATCATTTCACTAATTCTGAGTAACTTTCTGTTTGCCTTTACCAAGGTCTGATGTAACAATCGTGTTATCAGGAATGTCTGCCTGGAATCACTGTGAGGGTCTGAGATCTGATTTTTTTCTTTCTGGAGGGACTGGTGAAATGAAAATTCAGAAATGTAAGTAAGAAACACAATGAATAGGCATTTCTGATCAGAGTGGAGTCACTTCTTGTATTCGGAATCACAGAATCATAGAATTCTGTAATTTGTACTTGTGAACCTCAATTTCACAACACGAAGATTTTATTTTAGCCTTGGTATCTCGCAAACTTTGTCTATAACTAAATAACTGTAATCATAAATTTCTAGGAGCATGGAGATGGAGAAATTAATCTTCCTGTAATTCTCTGTACTGTACTCCCGTGGTTGTCAACACCTAATGCAATATTGAAATTTCAACTGAGAAATTGAAAGCTTTCCTTAACTTTTGCCTCTACATTGTGCTTCATTGAGGCTGGGTTTTCAAATATCTTGTTGGTTTGGGTTATTCTTTATGCAGCTGGTTTTAATCCTTGCTTCTTGCAGCAGTGCAGTGTTTCAGAAGAGAGAAAAGCACGGCGGGCATCAGCTGGATTTCTGTGGTTGGTAAAGCTGTGCTGAGAACTGGGCTGACTGCTGCACCTGGAAATGTGTGCAAAGTCTGCAGGCGCAGAGGAATCACTTTTCCCTGCAGGTTGAGCTTGTCTAAGGTAGGTCCTTGCTTGGTGAGCTTCTGCTTTAAAGGATCAAGCTGCATAAGTAAGGTAGTTTGAAAAGCAAGATTCTTTTTTACCTCAGTGACTTTTTAGCAAGGAAAGGTTTGAGATGCTGTTTGCTAATGAAAGATGGAGAGAGGAAAAGCAAGCCCAAGGCATGCTGTGCATAGCCACCACATGGCATCTGCAGCATTTCCCCCTGCATAAAGGAGGAGCAGCTCTCAAGCTTGGCCTGGGCCATGGAAGGGAGCAGACAAACATCTGGAGCGACCCCAACCGAGCTGGTTCTGCAGGTTGGTTGTCTTCTGCTGCTTGTCTCACATCCTGTTGCTCAGCGGTAGATTTGTTCCTGCTCAGTGCTAACAGGAAACTCACACAGCATTTTTGTTTCAGCTGTGCCAACGCTTTGATCCCTTGCTGCTTGGATGGGGCGTTTGAAGAATGGTGCCTGTGCTGATGTCCAGCCAGGCTTTGGGGATGAGTCTCCACACCAGGGTACGTCTGACAGGACTGAGGGTTGGGGATCGGGCCAGGTGGAGTCCAGTGTGCTTTGCTCTTGTTCTTCGTGCTTGTTTTTGCTCAGGAGGGCAGGAGGTGAACCTCATGAACCAATGCCTGCAGATGGGGTCTGCAGAGAAAGAGGTCCTGCAGGCCTCGTGTGACAGCCACGGAGCTGCAGCGAGGCTGCATCAGTGTAAGACACCAGAGATCCATGGAGGTGTGAAGGTGAGCTGTGGGCTCCAGTCACGCAGGAAGGGATGTGCATGCTCGGGGTTTGGTTGTTCTGTGTGTGTTAAGTGGCTGTGATACCACTGCTGGGTCAGTGTGAGTGTATGGAACAGTGTGACAGTCTTTTTGATGGAGTCCTGTGAAAGGAGTCCTGTGAATATGAGATCCAACTATCAGCCTGTGGGCATCATCCAGGAGTTGGGGTAGGGGATGAGGCAAGGGAAGCTGGGGTGAGAAATGTATAAAGCAGTCTGGTAGTAGTTCTGTGTTTCTCCCATCTCCTCCTTTATTTCCTTACAGGTGAAATAGATTGGTGCTGCAACACGCCCTTGAATTTACAAAAAAGGACTCTAGTGTGGATCTGACATGGGCCCAGCACTGCAAGGTACGCTGCTGGGAGGAAGCGTCCATGTGCCTGAGGGCAGGAAGGCCCTCCAGAGGGATGCACTGAGGCCAGTTGTACGAGGCTCAACAAGAGCAAGCGCCAGGTCCTGCGCTTTGGTCATGACGACCCCGTGCAGCTTCTCCAGGATTTGGCTGAGGTAGAATTCCAAGCACCCCCTGATTCTAGAATGTTGGGCTGGGCTGTTGGAATCTTCTGCCCTTGTGACTGGTCTTGCCTCCCCACCCTGTGTGTCATGGTGGAGCAGCCTGGTGGCCCTCAGTGATGTCATAAGGGCTAGAATGAGGGCAGGAGCAGTGCGTGCTGCGTCCCTTCATTGGAGCGCTGGAGCTCTGACTGAGCAGCTCGCTTGTTGCACTTGTGCACCGACTGAGTACCTTTGTCTTCACACCGTCCTGTGCAGCTTCTTGTAGGTAAGCTGAGACAGTGTGGGATAGACGGGTGGGCAGTGAGTGTTGAGAACTGCTGGCTGGCGGAGCTCCTAGGATCATCTTATGTCCATCAGCAGAGGGGTGGCCATGAGGGACAGGGAGGTGATTGTCCCCCTCTACTCTGCTCTTGTGAGGCCCCATCTGCATTACTGTGTCCAGAAAGACAGAGAACTGTTGGAAAGGGTCCAGAGGAGAGCCACAGAGATGATCAGGGGACTGGAGCACCTCCCCTGCAAGGACAGGCTGAGGAGCTGGGCTTGTTCAGCCTGGATAAAAGAAGGCTGCGGGGTGACCTCATTGCAGCCTTGAAGTACCTATAGGGAGGCTACAAACAGGAGGGGAATCAACTCTTTGAAAGCGTAGGTAACAGCAGGACAAGGGAAAATGGTTTTAAGTTGTGGGAGGACAGATTTCAGTTGGATGTGAGGGGGACGTTCTTTGCAGAGAGAGTGTTGAGGTGCTGGAACAGCTGCCCAGAGAGGTTGTGGATGCTCTGTCCATCCCTGGAGGTGTTCAAGGCCAGATTGGATGGGGACCTGGGCAGCCTGGTCCAGTATAAAATGGGGAGGTTGGTGGCCCTGCATGTGGCAGGGGGTTGGAGATTCATGATCCTTGAGGTCCCTTCCAGCCCTAGACCTTCTGTGATTCTCTGATATTGCTTACTCTTGACCATCAGGTGTAATTTTCACCCAGTAAATGCATTCCAAAGTTGTCCATAAAAGTGGCATTTGTCCCATGGTTTTTCCCTTGTCGTCTTTGCTAAACCGTGGAAGCTCATTGACCTGCTCTTTCTCTCTCCTCTCTCCCCCCTCTGCCTGCTTCCCTGCTGCAGCTTTTGCTCGTGGAAGATCAGAGCAAAGTGACAAGGAACGGCTGTGGATTCGAGAGATTTGTCTCCCTCGTTCTGATCTCTTGCCAGGTACCTGCCATGGTTTGTCCCCCCACATGCTTTAGCAGCCCGTGATGCCCCATGTTTAGTAACACAGCCTCATCCCGCTCTGATGGGACTGTGGTCACGTGTGAGTTTTTCCACGTGCGCTCCAGCTCAGCCCTCAGAAGGATGCTGTCTGTGGTGCTGTGACCAGCTGGTCTTAAGGAAACCAATCCCTTAGGCAAAGAGTCCTAGCCCTAGCTTGTGCAGAGCTGCACAGCATCAGCCAGGGACACCAGCAGGCGTGCTTCGGCTGTGTGAGTGTGCCCCACAGCTGTAGGGAGCACAGCAGAGATGTGAACAGAGAAAATAAAAGTGTGTTTCTTTTCAGTTCCAGCTTGTCACACCTACGCTGATGGCCGTGGCGTGCAGCGAGATCAGCTGTGGGCCTGACCTGGCATGGACAGAGGTAGAGTATGAAGCTCTGATTGGTCTTTGTTCCCTGACTGGAGCCAGCAGAGTGAGCCGCAGATGTGCTCTCCTGCTTTTCAGGAGAGGCAGAATCCTTGCGGCTCCTTACGCTCCTCTCTGGCAAGACAGTAGTGCAAGTGTGGCAAGTTTATAAAAGTACTGGAGCCATCTCGGTTGTGGTATTTGTCTTCTTCTGATTTTTCCCTTGAAATAGCTGCAGAAACAGCAATCATTCTCTGCTCTGTTTGGCCTCGCTGTTGGTTGGACTGCTCAAGAGAGCTGCTTTGTGCTTGCAATGGCACTGTTTGCCCCTTGTAACTGCAGCCATAGCTTTGGTTTCCCTCCTCACGGTCTCCTAGATCTTAAACAGTCAACCTTCCTGGACAAAGAGCGCAGGAAAGGAGGGGGCAAAATGGACAAGGCCACCTGTCTGCGTCAGTGCCATTGCTGATTAGTCTGGCTAGGGAGAGATGCATCTTTGCATTGCCTGGCGTGTGCCTGCTGCACATCAGGAACGGAAAAACCGTCATTAGACTTGCAGTTCCTTCTGAAGTGCCCATGATAAGGACCGAGTGCATTTCCTGCAGCTTTCTCTGCAGATGAGCTCCTCACCTTGAAATGCTCCTCGTTTGTTCTCAGCTCCTCACCGTGGCCTGTGCTCTCTGTTTCAGACTGAGAACAAGGGGAAGCCCCTGCTGGACAATGACGTGTCACCTGTGAATATCCCAGCTATTGCTGTTGCCCATGTCGTTAAGAGATACGTTGCCCAGGCAGCGGATGAACTCTCCTTTGAGGTAAGCAGTTCAAGGTTCCTTGTTGTTCAGTTTTACAATGGCAAATGCCTTCAGAGCTGCACTGGTGCAATTGCTCTCAAGCTCGGCGATGTTTGGCAGTGCAGAAGAATGCAGTCATTTGAGCTGTGCTTTCCTCCCAGCCGTGCTGAAGCTGGGATTGAGGTTGCAATCTCTTGCAGGTGGGAGACATCGTCTGTGTCATCGACATGCCACCAAAGGAGCTGACCCCCTGGTGGAGAGGCAAGCACGGCTTCCAGGTAGGCACAAGCTTCAGACCGGAGAGTGCAACTTCAGTAAAGGCAGGAATCTCAGCTTAGAGCTGCTCTGCCTGCACAGGATGGGTAATGGACGTAAACAGTTTCCCTGTGTCGGTGTCAGAGGACCTTGCCTTTGGCTGCAAATGTTGAAAAATTATTACCTTTATGCTGTTAACTATGGCCATTTTCTGCTGGATGGTCTTACAGATCATCAGGCAAGCACGTTCCGAGGGAAATGTTACGTGGCCTTTGGTTTAACAGTTCAGATCTGAGAAATGCAGCATGCAATAGTAGGCCTCTCTTTTCTTCTTGTTACAGGTTGGTTTTTTCCCAGGGGAGTGTGTGGAACTCATTAATAAGAACATTCCTGAGGCACTCATCAACTCAGTGCCAAAGCCAGGTACGGATGTTACATTTGATGGTGCGGGGAAGCAAAATAGAGTCTTTTTTGGGGTGTGTTCCATGTTTACTACCTCCTTTATCCATCCCATGTTGTCCTCTGTGTTGATGATCCTTCATGCATACCACGGGGCATATGGTGGTTGTTTTGCAGGCAGTGAGAATGAGAGAGGGCAAAGGCAGCTCTCCTGCAAGTCAGTACAGGGCTGAGAACAGCCAGTGTCCCTGGTGGACAGATAGAGGTTTGGCTGTGCAAGTGAAACACTTGATCAGAACATGGCTTTTCAAGAGGATCATTAATCCCCAAGTTGAGAAAGCTAAGCAAGAGGAGTGCATTAAGCTCCATAGGAATGCAGAGATTTGGCCCAATCCTCCTGTGTTTATGATAGGACTTGGGGAAACTATTGAATCTTCATAGACTGGCTTGGGATGGAAGGGTCCTCAAGGATCATCAAGCTTCCACTTCCCTGCATCAGGCTGTGCTGCCAGCCCCCACATTTAATGTCAGATTCAACCAGGCTGCCCAGGGCCCCATCCAACCTGGCCTTGGGCTCCTCCAGGCATGGGGAAAATCTGGTTTTGTATGTACTTGTTGGTAATGTTCTTCCCGTTTTGGCGTGCTCTGTAGAATGTGCTGTGCTCGGCCTCGTCCAACTGAGCCAAACCTGAAATGACCTGGTTTCTTCCTTTTGTTGTGCAGTGCCCAAGAAACGCAGCAAGATCCTCACCTTCCTTCGTTCCTTGGTGAAGGCCCGCCCAAAGAAACCGACCGAGCGGGAGGTGGAGAAGGAAAGGGTGTTTGGCTGTGACCTGGGAGAGCATCTTCTCCACTCTGGTCGTGATGGTAAGGAACAGCCCATTCCTGAGATCTTCCTCTCTTGGGCATCTGAACAAGATGAAGGGAGATCATAAGTAACAGGGGGCAGGCTGATAGCAGTGGAGACAGGAGTAATGGGAGTTGATGGCTGAAGGATAAAGTGAGGCGGATGCTGCTAAGAGACAAGCACATTTGTATTTGCTTCAGCCAAGCCTGGCTGGGCTTAGTGGATGGGATGTGACGAGAGCACAGCCTGAAAGAGGACTTGAATAGGGAGCTCAACTGACGGCTGGCACGTGTTCTTTAGTCCCCCAGGTCCTCCAGAGCTGCGCTGAGTTCCTTGAGCAGCACGGCGTGGTGCAGGGGATATACCGCCTGTCCGGCGTCGCGTCCAACATCCAGAGACTGCGGTAAGAGTGCTGCGACTGACACAGCCTGAGTGCATCTGCTGTGGCTTTGGCCTTGCCTTCCTCTTGCTCACCCGGTTTGGCGTCCTTCTCTCCAGGCAGGAATTTGAGTCTGAGCAGATTCCTGAGCTCACCGTGCGTGACATTCACAGCGTGAGCTCCCTCTGCAAGATGTACTTCAGGGAGCTCCCGAACCCTCTGCTCACCCACCAGCTGTACGGCAAGTTCTCGGTAAGCACAAGGCAGCGTCTTTCATTTCCCTCTTCCCTGGGCCTCTTGGGAGATGGCTGCAGCAGTGCCCCAGCTCTGAGGCCCTTTTGCTGTCAGCCCCACGAGGTTTACTCGCAGTGGTTTCCTAGCCTGATTTGTGTCTCGCTCCCTTTCTGCACTACTCCAGGATGCTGTTGGTGCCGCTACAGAGGAGGAGCGGCTGGTCAGAATGCAGGACGTCATCCAGCAGCTGCCCGCTCCTCACTACAGGTCAGTGCTGCCCTCAGCCTCTTGAGCTCAGCCCTGCTGCATGGCAGAAGGCAATGATTAGATTCCAGGCTTTGTCTCACGCTGGCAACGTGATGCCTGTGTATGCTGAAGGGTTGAAGGCTCCATGGGGTTACTTTATGGGGTCAGTTCCTGGGCACGGGGGCACACTTGGTGCAGCTGATGACTGTGCTGGGGCTTGGTGCTGCAGCGTGGCACTCAGTCAAGTTGGATCTACTTCATCTTCGGTGACAGTAGCAATAACAAGAACTAGCATGAATGGAGGTTTGCTTTCTGAATTGCAGCACGGCATGCTCGTTGGTGCTGAACATTTGCCTCTCTTGTCTTCCAGGACACTGGAGTACCTCATGAGACACTTGGCGTGTCTGGCTGGGAGCTCCACAGTCACAAACATGCATGCCAAGAACCTAGCCATTGTGTGGGCTCCTAACCTCTTAAGGTAAACAGCTTTTGGCTGCAACAATTCAGACTCGGGGAAACAGTCTTGGAGAAATGACTTCTAAAATCTGCCTTTTCTACAGATCACAGCAGAACGAGTCTGCCTGCGCCAGCGGAAGAGCTGCCTGCATGGAGCTGCAGACGCAGTCGGATGTTGTGGAATTCCTCATCAACCACACAGACGTCCTCTTCTGCTCCAAATCCAGAGCAGACATCGCAGATGGAGCAGGTGAGTGTCTTCCTCCATTAGCTTTATCTTGACCTGACACCTTGATCAAATGCAGGCCTTCTCCAAGACCTCTGAGATACTCTTTTACCATCAAGGGGACAGCGGACCTCTGGGCTTCCATTAGAATATGGCATCCTGTTGCTGGATGCTGAGAATGTCCAAGCCCAAACTTCACAAGGAGAAAACAGTCATTATTATGGTTTGCATGCAGGAAAAGCTTGATGCAAGTGTGGCAGCGAAGCTTCCTCAGTTCCCTGCCCCCATTTTCTTGGGTTTTTCTGTGCCTGTTTTGATACAGTGAGCTGCTCTTCATGATGACCGTGTCCTTTGCCATAAACACACCTCTGCCCACATGGTTATTTTGAGCTCCTCTTCTTCCAGTGGCTCGGATAAGCAAGCCTGAGAAAAATACAGCACCTCCCCCAGAACTGTGGTGGCTGTGCTGCTGCTTTCTGATCCTCGCTCTGACCTGTGGTTTTCCCTTACAGGGCACAGTTCTCTCCCAGGGCCCAAGTCTGTGGGGGTCTCTTCTGCTGCCGCAAAGCTGCTCAGCCTGGAGGAGGCACAGGCACAGAGGCGAGGCCACAGCAGCTCTCCTGTGGTGACAGAGAGCAGCAGGGACATTGAAGTGGAAGAAAGCCCTGCAGCTGGGCAGGGCAACTTCCGCACAGTCATCGACTTTCCATCTGACAGGTAACGAGGACTTTCTTTTCCAGCACCTAGCATCATTGTTTGAGTGGGTTTTGTGTTTGTTTGTTTGTTGTTTTCTATTATTTCTAGTGCCCAAACTTGCTGATACTAGGTTACGCTAATGGTGGGGTTTTCCAGATTTCAGGGCCACGTGCCTGAAACCAATTCCAGTTCTCCTCTAAGCAGAGCTGTTGGTCAGACTTGCTGGCACTAGAAATTAAGCATGGCATGAGATGAGGCCGATCAGCTGCTAATGTAAGAGTCAGAGATGCTTTTGAGCTTCCTTTACGGCTGCACGGTTCCTCAGAAAGCAGTTACGCCTGCCAGCTCAATCAAAGCCATCCCGAAGATGCTGTGCTGTACAGCTGTGGAGCCTTTGCTCCCATGCTCTGCATCTTGCTTGACAGAGTGGAGGGGAATTTAGCCAGCAAGACTTCAGATCTGAGCTATAGAATGGAGCCATGCTCAACTGTTGGAAACAGAGCGAGTTTCTAAGTTGTGCTTCTGCAGAAACCAGGCAGTGCTAGGAACAAGCAACTGCTGCCAAGAGCTCAGTGCTGCTCTTCCCTCACCCTGCACCACGCACGACTCACAGCATTCGCTGTTTTCTCTCTCCAGGCAAAATCCACCCAGCAACAATGAGGAATCACCAGCTGGCAGTTGGTGTTGCTGCTTCAGCCTCAGAAAGCCATCCTCTGGGAGCAAACGCCAACTGCAGCGCAATGCCAGGCAGCCCTCAGAAACAGCAGTGGTAGTCCTGGCAGGTAAGGGTGCAAATGCAGCTTCCAAATCCCTGCATTTCAGGAACATAGAATTCAAGCTTGCGGTGCACTTGTATCTCCTTCTAGCATTCCAGCCCCTGCCTAACATCTTCAGTACACCCTTGATCAAGAACCACTGTCGTAATTCAGCTTGTGAAAGTTTGACACTAATCCCTGTGTATCCTTTCTAGGTGAATCCAGCCCTTGCCAATCCAGAAGATCTAGGGCAAGTAGCAACGATGCTCTGTGTGCTTCCATCAGTGCAGAGCTCATAGGGAGCACGAATCGCTGCAATTCCAACAGCAGCCTTCCATCTGACAACATTAATGGAGAGAAGGAGCTCATTGAAGTTCATGCTCTCATTACACCTGGCTCTGCTGAAGATGCTGACCTGAGCCTCCCAGACACCACCGTCACCAGTCTGGATTGTAACCAAGAGTCCCTGCAGTGCATCCCATGCCAAGCACAGTGTGAGTGCCCCGAAAGCTGCACCTCCATGCAGGAGCAGGTCAGCGTCAGTGAGGAGGAGCAGAGCCTCTTGCAGGGGGACTTTCAATCAGGCCTCCAGTCCCAGGCACCGGACAGCAGCACTGAGAGCTCTGAGCCACTCTCTCCATGACAAGAGAGGATGAGTCCCATCTTCACCATGGTCCTCTCACAACCACCTGTCTTTTATATAATAATAAAAGCACACTCGTGCTCAATCAACGCCTTGACTGCCTTCTGAGTCTTCATTCACACAGATTGGGATGAATGCAACACTCAGCTTGCAACGCTGTGGCTGTGGAGTGTGCAGCACAGCTCTGGGGTTGTTCGCATTTTGTCTGGCTTTGGGATGTCTGCAGGGAGAGCTCTGCTACCACTTGGTATGGTAGCAAATAATCTCTCGCATCCTGGATGCTGCTCATGATAATCCCAAGCTTCCTGGCTGTGGCTTTGTGATGTTTTTCAGGGTTTTTTGATGCATTTTGATGCTTTGGCTGTTGCTTAACACCTCTCTCCTCCCACCATGTCCTTTCCTGGCTCCTATCTACGAGCTGGTTGTGCAGATCATCTCCAGACCTGTCATCATCACACTGCGGCAGGAGAAGCTCACCCTGGCCAACGTCAGGCAGTACTGCTTGGTCTGCAGCTCAGTGGCCATTTCCCTTTTAGGCAGCTCTTGCAGAACAATCAAGCAGCAGAACCTTTTGCTCACCCTGTGGCACACAAATGCTACAAAAGCAGAAACAACCTGGGAATCTCTTGTCTGCAAGACTGCACAGACACTCGCCGACTGTGTTTGATGGCTCCCTCCCATCCTTGATTTCCTTCTCCCCTTCTCCTCGTCTGATCCCACTGCTGAGCCATGATCAAGCTGCCCAGAGTCTCAGAGCATCGTGCAGAGCCGTGCTGGCACCTCCTCCCCTTCCTCTCCTGCAGCTCGGCGTGCAACCTCACCGCTTCTCTGACAGACCTGCTGATCCCACGCGTGCCATCGGGATGCTCTGGCACAGGACGTAACCCAAAGCTCCTTCCCACCCTCCCAACAAAAAGCAAACAGGTTTCCTGCCTCCTCTGCTTGACTTCATGTGGTAGGCATGGAGAGCTGTTCAGCTCTGAGCAAGTTTTTTTCTGAAAAAGCGACCAGCTCTTTTCCATCCCTTTGCCCCTACAAACAGCTGTCCAGAGGATCTCTTCCAAGAATGCCTTGAACAGCCTGCAGCTGGCTCTCCTGAAGTTCAGGCTCCTGACTTTGCTTCCTGCCAGGCCCGCATTCCTTGAGATCACAAACTCAAGGAGGGCATGGTCACTGCAGCCCTGACCGCCTCCTGTCGTAACTCCTGGTGTGCACCATGTCCAGCAATGCTTCCCTTCTGCTTGCTGTGCCAATGCCTGCACCACAAAGTCATTCTCACTGCACTCCAGGAGTCTGTCAGATTGCTTGCAGCCAGCCATGCTGATTTCCCAGACTGACTGGAATCCCCCATCAGGATGAGAGTCAGTGAGTGCGATGCTTCTGCTGGCTGCAGTAAGCAGCTCCCACCAACAGGCTCCCTGACCAGGCGACCTGTAGCAGACCCTCACCTCCAGAAGCCCTGCATTGCTGCAGTTCCTAATTTTACCCACAAGTTTTCAACCTGGTCATGGCTCTTCTTAGTTCTTTGCAGTCAACTTCTTATCACAGAGGGCAAATCCCTTGCCTTCCAGAATTCCGTAGTAACAATCGTGTCTGCTTTATGCCAGGATTTTTTTTCTTTCTTTTTTTTTCTTATTTTCTAGGTAGGAAAATTAATCTCTGAGCCAGGAGAAGAAGAAGTGAAACAATCCTCCTTGCACTGCTCAGTTTGCATGAGTTGCCAAGTGCTCCTCAGGTAATGTGTGCTGAAGAGCTGACCTTGGTGGCAGGGGCTGTGGCTGCATTTTGTACCTGTCATACAAGAAAGCCTATTCAGAGCAGGAGCTGCAGAGCGAGATAAACATCACGAGAAGGTAAGGCTGAGAAGCAAGGACACCTCCAGAAAGAAGAGAAAAACTGAGTCAAGTAAGCTGCGTGACGGCCGTGTGATGCTGACCATGACTGGAGGAAGAGCGCAGGGCTGGGAATGACTGATGGCTCTGGTTGGGTGGGTGCCTGTGTGCACAGAGTTCAGGAGTGTTTGTGGAATGTTTTGCTGGCATCTAACGGCTGTAAGGGGAAGATAAGAGAGAAAACTTGTGAATGCATATGAGAGGTGTTAAAATCTGGAATAAACTGTTTGGATCATTCACATCTGAGTCCGTGCCAGATTGCCACACCATAAGAAATGGAGGCCAAGGATTTTCCTTTAAGAGTGCCAACTGCTTATTTTAAATGATAAAAAAAAAATATTGAAAAATGCACTGGAATAATGTATTGATATTTGATGTTTCTGTCTTTCCATTCCTTTAGCACCCTGGGTGTTGATGCAGCTGCATGCATCTGCTGTCCTCCCCTTCTGTTTTGTGTAAAAGAACAGTAAAATACGCAATCAGTGTGAGATCTTTTTGAAGTATTTTACTTTATTTGCCCCTAGGCTGCACTGGCTTGGAAATGGCAGTGACACCCAGGAGCCCACACGGTGACCTGATGTCTCATTGCTTGGGTCTACTGAAAACCACCATGATGACAAAAGATGCCTGGGATTCCTCCGGCCCAAATGCAAAACTTGCACTTTGCTGTGTTGAACCTCATTAGGTTCACCCAGGCCCAGCTTTCAAGTCTGTCCAGGTCAAACAGAAGTCATTTTTCTTGTGTGCTTCCATTCCGAGTCCATCTTTTCCCCAAAGCAAAAGAATTTGGAGGTAACCACCTACAGTTATGTGAGCGATTTCAGCGTCTATTTCTGATCATGGCAACAACTTCAGAGGTCACACTTAATTTACGGTGCCCGTTTTAATTCTGACCAAGGCTGTCGTTGCAGCTGACTTCCCAAGGCTGCAAGACGTGGTGGTGACACAGCCTTGTGCTTCTGCATTTGTGCTCATCCCACGTTTCCTTTCTCTGTCTCGCAGGTCAGCTCCTGCTGGAAGCAGATGGTATCCCAGTAGGAACGAAGGTCAGTGCAGGAGCAGCTGCTGACGGGAGGAAGGAAGTCCATGCTGATGAGCTCTGAAGCATCTGCAGGTATGGTTCTGGAGGAGGCAGCAGTGATGTCGGAGGGCTCCCCAGCAGGAAGCTGTCTCATCCCAATGCTTGCTGAGTGGTTGGAAGGGAGCTTTCTTCATGACAGCAGCACCAGTGTCTTGATTCACATGCTGCAAAGACAAGGATTAGCACGAGTTCCAGTACCTACAGTATCATCACGAATCACGGTAAGATTACAATGTGTCCTCATACAAACGCAGCCATTTCTCCCTGAGTCCAAAGGCTGTCCGGAAAGCATCTTTGAGGCCTCTCACACCAAACCACTGATGTTCGTCTGGGATCTGACTCATTAGGGTACAGGGGTTAGGAACCACAGGCTGTCTTTTGAGAACTGGTTCAGTCATTTTCTTACACCTTGCACCAGCCGATACGTGCCGTCTGCCTTCCGTGCCGACAGGATTGGGGTGTTATAAGGCCACAGACAAGGTTCCAGAAGACCATCCTTAACCACTGTTTGTATGTCATGTTTTTATGTTTTTTTGGTTTTCAGTATCCCACATCAAAACATCATGTATTGGAATTAAAGTGTTGATGCTCCAATTCCAGGTACCTGTCCCTGTACATTACAGAAGTCATGGGATCTGACCCTTCCAGGTGGGGCGGTCTCTTAGTGCCTGGCAGTGGGTGCTGGAGGGTGCTTTCCTAGCCATTCCAAGCTTTTCAGGTTAGACTCAGTCTCAGGAGCTCTCTCTGTCCTATCTTATTTGATTTATTAGTCTCAATTTCAATTAGATTGTATTATATTGTGTTATCTTGCATTCCGATATCATAATTAGTAAAATAAGTTTACCTCTATAGATTGTTGCTGCTGTTTTTTTTTTCCTCCCTTCCTTCCTTCCTTCCCATTTTGTGAGGCCGGGGGGAGTGGGGGGAGGGCCAGGGGTCTACTGCCCCCTGTCACGGGCATAAATTGTTCTAATTAACTCCATGACACCATGACACAAACTTCTTTCATTTTATAATAAAGAGTGTGAATGTGAGTGTGTTGATGAAGCAATATACATAGAAGTGCTGTGACCTTTTAGTCATGTCAGCATGTTTTGGGAGAAAGAGGCAACGCAGTGTTGATGATCTCCACATCTTTCTGGCAGTGAAATTTATTTCAAAATTTCTGCAGGAAAAGGTTTGTGCCAAATGACAAAGGAAAGAACACTTCCTGCAAAACGTCTGTTAGAAAGCAGCACGTTGTCAGCTGGAATCATGAGTTATGATCTGGAGAAAGGCTGTGCCAAGGTATTTACAGATGTCTTCTGATGGGTTTGAAGCATTTCTGGCTTGCGGAGTAGGCATAATTCTGCAAAGCTGGTGGTTGCTTGATCAATCTGAAATACAAGAAAGATCAATAAATGACCAAAATAAAAACAAAAAAAAAAGCACCCAGATATACTGATAGCTGCATTACGTACTACATGATTCCTTTCAGCTCTATATATGTTTTTTTTTAAATAAGAAAGTGTAGAGCTGCCAGTTCCCTTATGCATCCTTTCTAGCTCCAGGTTAAATAAGAAATGTTATTCCTGTCACCTGGAAGATGTATTCTAGGAAGAATGGTTTTCAAACTATTTGTATTTCAAGAGGTTTAGTTATGGAAACAAACAAACAAACAAACAAAAAACCAAAAAAACAACCAACAATCTCTACAATCTGAAAAATTAAAAAAAACCCTCTTGACTTTCTCTGGACTGACCTAAAAGTATAACACATTGCATACGAATGTTTAAGGAACAACAAAGAACTGTCACGGAAAAGGAGGGAGCTGCTCTTTTACCTATCAAACCTTCCACATCTTTGAGTGTCTGCCAGCAACCAGAATGTGTGGAGGCACCTTCAGTCAATGGAGGGCAATGATGGCAGCATACTTACATTAATCCTGGATGAAATAGCACAGCACTGATAGAAACTTCCCAACAGTCTGCACTGATCTGAGATGCTCTGGCAACTCTTTGCAAAAGGCTCTTCATGCTGAGTATTTTCATTTCATTGCTTGCCTGCTGGTATCACCTGTGCTAAGCCAGCTGGACAAACCTAGATTGGCAGCTCCTCAGATGTGTTACCAGCTAATTTCTCACTGATCATTAGAAACACAAAGTTAATTCTGCTGGGAATTCAGCCATCTTCTGCATCTCTTCCTTCTCCTGATCTCTGTTCTACCTCCGTTTGACACAGATACACATTCAGGCTAATTAGTGAAATTTACTTTGACCCAGCACGAAAAGGAGAGCAAAAGGAAGGGCAAAATGAATGAAATAGCAACACAAGTTACCCAGCTGTTGTGTTGAAAAGACCATTTTTAAGCCAAAAGAACTGCAGAAAGAAGGAATGGATGGATGTCCTGGAGCATCTAGTTCTCCAGATGCCTACAAGAGATGCCTTTCTGCGTGTGGGACACAGAGCAGATCCCCTCTGATACTCGGCACAGGGATGGATGGTGCTAAAAGCAGGTTTGTGTTTACCTACAGGGCCCTTTGTTTGTTTGTTTCCATGTACAGAGAGCCCATAGGAGGGATCAAAGCCATCTCACAGTTTGTGCTTGTAGGTTCAGTGTTTGGGAGCATTTACCTTCTGAACAGCTGAAACCAAAATCTGCAATTCAAAGCCTGTGAATAATATTCACATAATAATTAATTAAGAAATGAATAGATAAACCTTTCACACCTGGAGCTCAGCTGCCATCACAGACCATTGCAGTGACTGCCATGCATTCAGCTCTGTGTTGATAGTATCACTGGTGTCTCTCTTCTAGAGATGGATCTAAGCTGAACTGTGACTGCTGGTCGAGTTTCCACCTTAGCAGCTCCTCTACTGCTGCTGTCACAACTGCATTGTCCACCTGAACTGCGGGGTTGGATGTGACCTTGTGAGCAGCAGTCTGCTGGCAGACCTGTGAGTATTTTCCAGTATGCAGTTATCCCTGGTCAGTAGAAGAAGGAGAGAATTAATGCATGTATGCATATATTACAAATACATTAATTATATAAATTACATTTAATTACATAAATTATATATAATTTATATTATAAATCTATGAAATAGACATGAATACATACAAACAATTAAAAATCCACGAATATTTTTGTGCATATTTAAATACAGGAATGCATTCCATTAGAGGCATTGATAAGCAGGCATTTAAGCACACCTTGCTTTGCTGTTTCAGCAGGTCTGCACCAGAATCCTGACTGTAAGTGACATCTGTGAATGTCTTGAAAAGGACAGCTCAAATCTCAGGTCATGCACGAGCATGGAGAAGCTGATTTCCTCTTGGTTAAGTCTTGATTGTTCAGTGTATAGTAGTCAGATGGAAGACAACAGGTAGTCCAAATGCACTGATTTGAGAAAACAGCTGCTCTGGGTACGAGGAAACGGAGAGAAAATGAAGAAACAGACACTCCCAGAACTCTGCTGTGAGCACTTGTCTCACGAAGGATATATCATAACAAGCACAAAACTAATGGAAGAAGAAATGGGCTTTCTAGCTGTGTATTCATCCTTGGCATAACTAATTCTGTCTTTAGACATGTTTCTGAAACACTCACACGTTTTACCAACAGATAAGTAGGTAAGTGACCAAAGTGCTGAATGTGAATGAAAAAAATGTCATGTCAAAAAAAAAAAAAAGAATAACACAAATGTTTCAAAAGATTACTAGAGAAAGGGCCTCTCACCAGGGCACAAAGCTGCTAGAGTTTCCCAGGACACAGGAACAAGATTTTCTCCACTTTCCCACTCTTCCCACTTGAGCATTTTGCAGTCAATGCTTTGGGGCTTTGGCAGAACTCGTGGGTTACCCTAACGTAGGATGCTGGCTTCTATATTGCCAAAACATCTCATGGTGATTTTGGTCGCCCAGATTTCAGCTCTGTTGGGGATGAAAAAAGAGGCTTACTTTCCCACTGTCAGTCCCACAGATTCCTTCTCTCCCATTTGAAACGTCTGGGACATTACTGAGAAAAACACTGCAGTCTTTTGTTCAGTGGTTGGCAAAGGCAATGCTCCCTGCATTTTTCCATGCATTTCTCTGTATTGCTGTACACAAGTGCATACGGATACTTAGACACTCAGATGTAGGTTGCTCCAAAAGTAATGCCTGCTATTCATTTCGATGGAAACTGCAGCTCTGCTGCCATCTGCTGGCACGACAACAAAACGTAATGGAATATTTGTAGGAAGGTTCAGCCTCTGCTGCCGTACCACCAACAGTCACCTCTGATATCATGGGCATTCATCATTATCTATAATCACAAAAACTGAACATATGGCCACTGACACAGATTGCTGGCAAGGTCTACGATTAACCTGCAACGATGAGGAAACCCATGAAGTCTATGTGAAAATGATAAAAGCTGACCAGGATAACTGCCAGCCAGCTTTTATATTAAAGATCAATAGATACATCATTTCTGTGTTTGGCAGGGTTAAGCAGTCGGCAGCTGAAAAACAAAGCACTGGATTTTGTGATATTAGTGAAAGAGTGAAATGTGAACAAATGAACCACTTTCAGATGTCACCTACTGCCTTTTTCTGTAGCAAAACTCTGCAGAAATACATTTTTCCTGTGTTTTGCCTGCATTTGTGCCTGAGATAGCACAGTTGTTTCACAGAACAGACACAGCCACAGCCAATAATGCAACAGCACGGTTCCCATTACATCTGTTTTTTCCTTTCTTTGCAGGAATTCCAGTTGCTCTAAACACGTTGTCACATTTTTACAGCAGTCATACAAACAGCTGTGGCAGGTGCAAGAATGAGAGCCGGAGAGCAATTCTGTGTGCGCAAACAGTGCATCAAGTGCAGACACGTAGTTTAAAATAAAAACTGGACCGAGGAGAGCAGGCTGGAAAAGCTGAAGTATGACAGTAATTATTTTTTGGTGTGACATTTCTTAGACAGGGCGGGGGGAGGTGGGGGGGACGGAGTGGGGAGCGGCGTGGGGGAGAGGGAGAGGAAGAGAGGAAGAGGGGGGGACGGCGGGGGATGGGGAAGGGGAAGGGGCGGCCCCCCCGGAGGAGCTGGCGGGCAGAGGCAGCGGGGTGCAGCTCCGCACAGGACCCGAGCGGCTGCCTCTCTCCCTCCGGCCCGGCTCAGCCGTCTCAGCTCGCCGCGGAGCAAAGCACGCGCTTTCCCTCGCACTGCCGTGCTTTGACCGGCATTCCGGACGCTCTCGCGTCTCTCGCTTTGCCGGATCGGCTTCGTGCGGCGAATCGCCGTTCCTCCTCGGCTCGCCGCCGCCGTGTTTTCTCTCGGTTCCAACTATCTGCTCGCTCTCTGCCCTTCCCCCTCTCCCGGAGCGCACGCGGCCCGGGGCCGGCCGGCTCGCGGCAAACCGTTCCGAGCCCTGCGGCTGTTTGTCCTTTTCCCGGGGGGAGGTAGGGAGGGGGAACAAAGGGGAAGGAAGGGGGAAGGAAGTGGGAAGGGAGGGGGAAGGGAAGAATGGGAGGGGAGGGAAGGATGGGGGGGGGAAGAATAGGGGGGAAAGATGGGGGAGGGGAAGGATGGGGGGCGGAAGGATGGGGGAGAGGGGAAAGCATTTTGGGGGGGAGAAGTCTTGTGAATGACTGCTGGTGGTAGTGATTTCCTGGCTTTGGTCTCAGTCCTGCACAGCCACTGCGGTGAGTTGTGTTGTTTTTGTCCCACAGGAGTCACCACCGCCTTTTGTGGAAAGGATCACAGATGGCTGGGAGTGGATTTATCAGAGCTGCCAAAGCTGAGCGTAGCTGTAGGTGAAGCAGGACTGGACAGTGAAGTCCCCACCCTTTCCATAGCAGAGGTGGTGCTCACCTCCATGGCAAACAGCAGGTCAGGTGAGCTGTCCTTTGTTAGCTGGGCTGTGAAATGAGAAGCAGAGGCTTCACTGTAAGTCGTGGGAGCCTTGTGTCTTAAAATAAAGCCTCGTGCATTCTGTGCAAGTTCCAAACAGCTCCTTGCGTTGTAGGAATGAGGGAGCAGTTGATTCCCACCTGATCAAAGCAGGAGGCAGTGTGCACAGCTGGAACACAGGAGCTTCTGTCTGAACATCTGCAAACGCTTCTGGACTGTGTGAGTGATGGGCACTGTCACAGCTTGCCTGCACAGGCTGTGGAGTCTCCCTCCTTGCAGATCTTCCAGAGCTGTTTGTGGGGGTGGAGAGTGATAGGGCAAGGGGGAATGGCTTTACACTGAGGTTTAGGTTGGATGTGAGGAGGAAGTTTTTCAGCCAGAGGGTGGTGAGGCACTGGAACAGGTTGCCCAAGGAGGCTGTGGATGCCCCATCCCTGCAGGCATCCAAGGCCAGGCTGGATGTGGCTCTGGGCAGCCTGGGCTGCTGGTTGGCGACCTGCACACAGCAGGGGTTGGAACCAGATTATCTGTGAGGTCCTTTGCAACCCAGGCCGTGCTATGACTCCACTTGGCCATGGTCCTGGGTAGGCAGCTCTGGGTGGTTCTGCTGGTGTAGGAGGTTGGAGCAGATGGCGTCCAGAGGTTTCTCCAACCTCATCTAGTCTGTGAACCTAAAAGGGAGGTTAGAAAAATAAGAAAAACCTGAAGTACTGTGGGTTTGTTTGTTTGTTTGTTTTTAAAATTTTGGGGTCTTCTCATCCCAGACTCTCTCTATGAATGGATGAGACTTTTGTAGATCCCCAGTACAGGTCTCTGTTTTGTTTGTTATCTGTCAGGATGCCTTAATAGCATGCTTTAAGTTGCACTTGTCCTATAATAACAGGTGGTCCCACAGGTATTTAATTATCCTTACGTACGTCTCCCGACAGGTCAGAAGCCTTGATTCAGTGGCAGCAGAGCATTTCTCTCCTGCATGCTTTCTGCTCTCTGAGCAGATGCACCCAGAGGACCCCTTTGGACGTGTCATGCAACAGCATTTCAGCCAGCTGGACTCTGCACTTTGTTCTTTGTCTCAAAGCCTGATTGTGAAGCACAGCAGAAGAGTTTTTTGAACAAGTGAGTACCTGCAGCCCTAAGAGCCATGGGGAACTGGAACACCTGGAGAAGGGGTAACTGTAGGTAATTTTAGAAGTCGTCAGCTGGGCCAGCTGGGCTGAAGCAAAAAGGGCCAAGGCAGAGCTGCTGCCTGCTCTGGTGATGTGGCTAGTCATCTGAAGGTCCCTGGCCAACAAGCAGCCTGTTTGCTGGTGTGGGATAAGGCAACGTATGGGTTCCTCTGAGGCTTTTCATGTTAGATATCTGTAGAAATTTTTAGGCAAGGCATCTCATCAGACTTTGAGCTGCTGCTTCTTTCCAGCTAGGCAGTTTTAAAGACCCCCCATGCAGATGCTTCACTGAGGGTCTTTGTTTTGTTGTGGGAAGTGAGTCTTTTCTTCCAGAAGGAATCATCTTGAGGGATTTCTGTTTTAGGGCTGGACTGAGTGCAGCGTCACGGATGTGAGTGAGTTTCACCTGCTGTGTTCCAGAAGATGAGCAGCACAGAGTGCAGGCTCTGGAGCCTTTTGATGGATATGAGGTAATCCTTGCCAACACTGAAAGAAGACTCTTGTGTGTAAGAGAAGATTTGCGTTCCTTGCTCAGTGAGAGATACCTTAGGGAGACAATCTCAGCACTGCAAAGTAGCTGCTGTTGTAAAGGCTATTGCTGACCCTGAAAATTTGCAAGTTCTCCAGTTGCAATTCTTTCAGTGCAGAAATGCATTGAGGATTACTGGAATACCTGTTCATGCTGCCTTGTCATACAGCGGGGTGAATCTATTCAGTCCCCTGGTAGTGAATGCACTCAGTTCCTCGATGTCCACAAAAGCCAGGGTGACCTCTAGTATTGCTGCTGACGCCTTGTGCAGGCCTCTGCTTGTGCTGTTTGCCTCTGAGTGATTGCACAGTGAGACTGGAAATCATGTGTAGGTATGGTCAGACAGCAGAGGCTGGGCTGTTTCTTTGAACACTTCTGATTTCTTTAGGGTCAGTCGTATTTTGTGACCTCTGGGGAATCTTCATCCCTTGGTATACAGCCTTCAGCCCTTTTTATGATCACACCTGGAAGCAAAAAGGGAAGCTGCTTCTGAAGAAGAGCATTCATCATGCAACTTAAATACAGCTGTGGAACTCGTTGTATGGAATGTGTGTGTGAGTTTAAAGAGCAGCTGGATGGCTCATGAATGAGAAAACCACCCAGAGTTATTTGATGGAGCAGGGAATCCCTGGGCTGTATAGTTTTGAGGGTTAGAAGAGATTGTACAACCTTGTTCTTTCTCAGATGCAGTTTTAGGCTTCTGATTTTGGCCATTGCTGGAAATACTGTGAAGCCAGTTTCATTTGTGCCTTGTTTGCTCTGGCCATTCGTTAGTAGCTTTTGGTCTGAGATTTTGAGAGCACGTGCTTGTCTCTTCTTTTTGTCTTGATACAGGAATGGCATCTGCAGTGTTCTTACTTTGCCTTGACTGCATCAAAGGGGATGGAACCCTCCTGGACTCCATTCTTATCCAACGTGACAGGTACATGCTGACTGGTTTTTGTAGTATTCTTTTATCTCACACAGGCTCCTCTGATAGATTTGAGGAGACACTAACACCCTGGAGGGAACAGATGAGATGGTGATATCCAGTTGGCTTTTTCCATTCTCATTCACTAAGGACTGCTCATTGCCAGGTGAAGCCAGCCCGACAAATTCCTGCTTTTGGCTGCTTGCTTCCTTTAGGGAGCGGTAAGCAGAAGCTGGAAGTCGGTGTAGAGTAGTTGAAAGTGCTGCAGATTGGTTTCCAGGGCATGTCAGATGGCTGCATCAGGTTCCTTTGCAATTTTTAGTTTTATTTTAGAGCTACAAAGTGTAAGTGTTGGTTCTTGTTTGCTTGAAATTCAGGTTGTTGTGGTCCTGGTTGGCTTGCAGTTCCTCCTCATCGTGGCCCCATCAGGCTGGCTGGCAGTGTCAGTGCGTTGGCACTGCAGCTCAGCCTGAAGCTCTTGGCTTGAGACGTGACGGTCAGCACTCCGCTCTTACAAAACCCAGTGTGATGCTGAGCACTGGAGGCTTTGGGGAGGAGAATGGACATCGCTGTCGTCTGCGGAGTTCTCCTGCTCTTGTGGAGTCTGCAGGTCCTGGCACAGCAGATGTGTGAAAGAGGAAATGCTGATAAAGATGGGGAAGTGTTTCAAGTGGGTACTGATGGCAGGGGCAAGGGAGACGTGTTTGTGCTGGCAGTGAAATGTCTATCAGTGAGTGATGTCACAGTGCAGTTACACTGGCAGGCAGAGAGATGTGAAGGTTGGAACGTCTCAGGAGAAAGAGCAGTGTGACCTGTGGTATCTTCTGTCTCTAAGATGAGCGACTGCAGCATACTGTGCCGTGTCTCTCAGACAGCCCAGCCCTGGTGGCAGGAGGACGAAGATCCCCATCAAATGCAGCTTTGGCAGTGCTGTGGCTGAGGTTCCCAGACAAATGGCTGTTGGGTAGAGAGACTCCAGCACAAGAAGCGATGCAGCCAGATGTGGGTGTTCCTGCTCCAGCGGGGGGATTCTGTGATTTATGGCCCTCCGGGAAGTGCCTAGGGTGCCCTCCATCAATGAGGGGGACTTGGAGAGTAATCCTGGGTGCCCGAGAAATTGAGTGTCCCTGGGAAGCCTGCATGTTTCACAAGTAGGCTGCTAGGACCTGGGAGTATTTCAGAGTGTGCTCAGGTCCAGTGCAGTGTCCCTGGAAGCTTCTAGGGCACGCTGTGCCAGCTGAAGAGCAGCCAAGTAACCACTGAGGAGCTCTGGGAGTACTCTTACTGTTCCCCGGAATACAGTGAGAGCATTTTGCAAGCATCTTAGGGCACCCTGGAGCAGACAGAGGAGCACTGGGAGGACTCCAGGGTGCCCTACAAAACAGCAGGTAGCACTGGGAAGCCTCCAGTGTGTACTGGGAGGACACTGGAGCACCCTAGCAGACAATAAGAGGCTTTGGGAGAACTCTAGTGTGGCCTCGAGTGCAGCAGGGTATCTTGGGAGTCCTGTAGGGCACAAGGGGCGGCCCGATGCTTCTCTTTCCCTCCCCGGTTCCTCACTGGCTGAGCACTTCAGGTTCACAATTTTCCCTCTGCTCAACTCAACACACGGATACCATGAAGTGTAACTGAGGATGTCGTCTTTCTGCTCCTGAGTGCTTATAGACATCAGCATTATCACATTATCTCATTGCTTCTAGAAGGAATTTACCACTTCTCTTAGACACAACAGGCAGACAAAACTCATTTTCCAGCTCTGTATTTATGTCACTTGAAGTCAGAAGAAAGGCAGAGCTTCACCTGAGAGATGTAATTTGGTCTGGGAAAAAATCCTTCCTCCTCTGCACTGCTGTGTGCATAAAATTGAGCAGCAGGATAACTTACAGTTCCCTTCTGCCGTGACTTTTGTAAATTTTTGTTCTCTTGCTCTAGAGTCTTAGGATTTTAACGAGTGCTGCACTGCTAAACCTCTGCCATATTTTTTGGGTGCTCTTCACAGTGATGGTTTTCTTGTGGAGAAAATCATTGGTGGCAATTCAACAGCTTACCTTTGTTTCTTCAAGTTTGAAAAAGTTGTGAGAGCATTTCTCGCCATACTGTAAGGATTTGAAGCGGGTCAGCTTTTGGCCTAACAGTGATGGAGCCCTTTAGATGTGCTCTAGCTGTAGCGTGTTATCAATCACTGTGGCAGGCGTAAAGTACATTGTTTGGTCGCTGAGAATAGCATGTTTTCCTTTGCTTGTGAATTGATCCCTGGAAAGTTCCTCCTGAGAACATGTTTGTTCTTTCCTTCTTTTGTTCATTCATTCTTTCTTTCTTTACTTCTTTCCTTCTAAGGAAACTTGGAACTTTTAACTACAGATGTGCTGCTCTGCAGAAGACTCCAGAAATCACTGATCTGTGGTCAGCGTAGGCATTAATCTACCTGGGTTTGGAGATTAAAACAAGGTACGATTAATTACATAGCCTTGAGGTTGTTTTTCAGAAACAGCAATGGAAGCAGTGATGGGCAAGTCTCAAAAGGTTTACGTAAAGGTTCAGATCGGATCAAATCCCTAAATTCCATAGACTGAGAAGCTGGCTGGAAACATCCATAAGAGGGAAAAGTGCTTTGAGGATGTATTTTAAGTTAGACCAGTGGGCCCAGTGGGAAAAATAAGAAACTGTTTAGAAAACACCTCTTAATCTTGGGGCTGGAGTCAGTGCACATCCTTAATTACTCTATCAAGGAAAGCATGAGCATTTAGATGACTTTCAAGGTCTGAATGCAGGGACAAATGTAGAATTTCTGTCACATTTTATTCTTTTCGTAATGACTCAGTGTTCGGTCAAACTGGGAACAAGGATTCCAGCACAGTAGAGATGTTATTCTTCTCATAGCCTTTCTTTCTCTTTGCTCCCACAGAATGAAAAGACCTTCCTGCACTGACATGGAAGATCATACGTTGTTATGCCAAATCCCTCGGGAGCATTTCTTCTGTGGCACCAATGGAACAGGAATGTGGAGAGATGTCCAAACACAGATTTTGGTGCATCACCCCTCATGATACCGCTTAAATTGTCCCATAAACCACATTCATTCTTATATCTTCTCCTTCTTATTTTTTCTTTTTTTCTTTTTTGTTTTTCTTATCAAATATTCTGTCAATGCAGTGTACTTCTGGATGGCTACCAGGCTTTAAACTGAGAGGGAGCAATATAGTCATACTACAGGGCAGAAACCCCTTTAAATTAACCTTGCCTTTAAGCCCAGGTTAACTCTGTGCTAACTGAGCCTATGTCTTTCCCACTGCTTTTGAAAAGGAAGGACCAAGAGGGTGCACAAAAATCTGTCTTTTTCCCAGTATGCTATGGAGATAGAACCTTAGTTTGTAAGCTTCTGGGAGCTGTGTCTAATAGTAGAGTTGAGCAGTGGACCTTCTTCCTCAGCAGTGCTTCTGGCTGTGGTGGCACCAGAAGTACTGTGACATTACTTGAGCAAATGGGAAGAGAAAACAACTGCAGTGATTTCTGTCAGGCCATGAAAAAGGTCCCATACGCACTTCTGCCATGCAGCTTTTGTTGCAGCTTGGCAATGTTCTAGCTCTAACATTAACAGCTCCCTCGTAGACCTAACAGCAGATGGGTGTGAAGCTGTGAACTACTTACTGAGCTGCTCTTGAAGTTATGCCAAGAGAGATACCTGCAGGCACACATTCATTCTGCAGGCCAGTGCTGTAAGGTCACAGGAAGAACGAGGTCAGCAGTGACTTGTCTGATGTTTCTGGGGTGTGCATTGGCTCGACTGGCTGCCCACAGTCCCTGAGCTGCAAACAGAGGAGGTGGGGATAATAATTCATAACAGGTCAGTTATCCATTGGGTTTTTGCATCTCTTTGTGTTTGCAAATGGTCCATGAACAGACCCTGATTTTCCTGAATGCATTAGTTACTCAGAGTTATTGCTGACGCAGGAAACAAAGCAGAGAAATGCTGGCTGGGGTCACCTTTCTCTGAGGCTGAGCAGGACTGCCATCAGCTAGGCACTGAACGTGAGGGCTGGTGAAAGAAAGGGAGCATAAGGCCCAAATGCAGGAAGCTGAGAGACAGAGAGAGCCATCGTTAGAAGGTCTGCAGCCTTCTGACCTGAGATGTTCTTAGCTACGTGCCACAGCTTGATCTTTGGCAACAGTCGCTCTGCAGAGATGATGTCTGCTTTGTTTCAGTCTTCTTGGCTGTTTTTTCCAGCATCTGGCTGCTGCCTTTGCTGCTCTTGCCTCCCCTTTTTATCTCATTCTCTTGCCACATCTTTTCAACTGTCACAGTAAGTTTTGGCTACAAAAAAATCTGACACACAGCTCCTTCTCAGACATCGTATGGGTAATGTAAAGGTGAAAACACATTCATAATTTGAGCTGTTAAACCATTCTGATTCCCCCTTTCCATCCACAGCATACAGTTTTTTCCCTCTCTGCTGTTTCTATCCAGCACTGTGCATCTGTACAGTGGTACAGAGGTTGGTGGCCCTGCCTGTGGCAGGGGGTTGGAGATTCGTGATCCTTGAGGTCCCTTCCAACCCGGGCCATTCTGTGTGTGTGTGTGTGACTGGCTGAACACCAATTGTTGTAGCTCAGCAGGTATATTGCTGATTATTGAACGTCTGACATCTGCTTATCAACACTTGGCCACTATTTCTGGACAGCTGCTCATCCCTGAATAGAGATAAGTTTGGAAGGAGGATGGAGAGGAGTCTCTTGATGCCTGCCTGTTGCATCCAACCTGCCCACAGAGTGAGTCAATTCGGCCTTGTGTGGAGGCCCTGGCTCCTTTGGAGTCTGTTTTTCTTTTGCTGAGCTTCTCTTATCCAAACAGAATGGCCTTACAACATGCTTTCTGGTCCTTAATGCTGTACCCATACTATTTGTAACTACTACAGTTCTGTAAGTGAGAATTAATCACATGATTGAACAACTGTATTTCTAAAATATGTTACTGAAATAACTTATTTTTACTAATAAAGCACTTCTACTTTTTCAAACTGTTTCTAAGGGCAAATTACAAAACACATTGTGCTGTACTGCTTCAGACCAATCCCACCTTTTGATATCCAGTGCAGAAACAACATTCCATCCTACAGCATTAGCTAGTTCAGAGGTACCAGGCGTGTATCTGGATGTGGCTGTTGTGCATAACTTCCTGGACACCCAGCAGCAGCCAGGTGAAAGGAAAGTTGGGTTCCAGAGCACTGCAGGAAACGTGGTGTTCTGTTGCTGCACACATGCAGAAAAGGACACACACACAACAAAGCACTGTTCCTTCCCCCATGGCATGGCATGGAGTGCCTTCTCATGCCCTTTCCTGCTCCTTCCATGGCACGGTGCACATCTGTGGCATTTGGTCCTCCAGGGAGGAGCAGGCAAGCAGGACACCGCAGAAAGAGCATCTCTGTGCTCTAAGCTGTCAGTGCCATTCCAGGGTTAACAGGAATAGGGCATGTCAATGCCCCACTCACTAGTGGAGAAGGGAGAGATTTTAAAAGGGAAATGAAATCTTCAATGGAAGATCCTATTGGATTAGCAGAGCAGTGTGATCAATTCTTGGGGCCAGGTGTTTACTCATGGGAGGAGATGATGCCCATCCTGAGTGTGTTGTTTAACAGGGAGGAACGAGGAATGATTCGACAAGCTGCCATGCAGGAATGGCAGAAAATGCATCCTCCGGGTCCCGAGGCTGTCCCTGCTGGAGTGTTACAGCATTAGCAGGCTTGGGACGGGGGCTGAGGGATCAGAAATGACAGCTCCACTCTGTGGGACCACAGAATTAAAATGGAAAGATAAAATAGTTGCAGGGCAATTGTTCTGTGTGCCTGAAGCAGGGACCGATTTATCGGGGAGAGATTTAACAGTTAAATGAGGATTACAGCTGAAAGGTTGTGAAACAGATATCAGGGTGTCAATGAATGTGTTAACAGCTGTGATGAGAAGAAATGAATCTGAAGGTGTGGGCAGGGGAAGGAAATCGGGGTGGACTCACAATTTTCCCTTACAAATAACTGTCCGAGGAGGGAGTGGAGCTGTGAAACAGCAACAATATCCCATAGCCTTAGAAGGGAGAGTGGGTCTAAAAGCTGTAACACAAACACTGGTTAAGGATGGTCTTCTGGAACCTTGTCTGTGGCCTTATAACACCCCAATCCTGTCGGCACGGAAGGCAGACGGCACGTATCGGCTGGTGCAAGGTGTAAGAAAATGACTGAACCAGTTCTCAAAAGACAGCCTGTGGTTCCTAACCCCTGTACCCTAATGAGTCAGATCCCAGACGAACATCAGTGGTTTGGTGTGAGAGGCCTCAAAGATGCTTTCCGGACAGCCTCTGGACTCAGGGAGAAATGGCTGCGTTTGTATGAGGACACACTGTAATCTTACCGTGATTCGTGATGATACTGTAGGTACTGGAACTCGTGCTAATCCTTGTCTTTGCAACATGTGGATCAAGACACTGGTGCTGCTGTCATGAAGAAAGCTCCCTTCCAACCACTCAGCAAGGATTTGGATGAGACAGCTTCCTGCTGGGGAGCCCTCCGACATCACTGCTGCCTCCTCCAGAACCATACCTGCAGATGCTTCAGAGCTCATCAGCATGGACTTCCTTCCTCCCGTCAGCAGCTGCTCCTGCACTGACCTTCATTCCTACTGGGATACCATCTGCTTCCAGCAGGAGCTGACCTGCGAGACAGAGAAAGGAAACGTGGGATTGACACAGGAGAGCCACAGAGATGATCAGGGGACTGGAGCACCTCCCCTGCAAGGACAGGCTGAGGGAGCTGGGCTTGTTCAGCCTGGAGAAAAGAAGGCTGCGGGGTGACCTCATTGCAGCCTTCAGTACCTAAAGGGAGCCTACAAACAGGAGGGGAATCAACTCTTTGGAAGTGTAGATAACTGCAGGACAAGGGGAAATAGTTTTAAGTTGAGGGAAGGCAGATTTCGGTTGGATGTCAGGGGGAAGGTCTTTGCAGAGAGTGTTGAGGTGCTGGAACAGCTGCCCAGAGAGGCTGTGGATGCCCCGTCCATCCCTGGAGGTGTTCAAGGCCAGGTTGGATGGGGCCCTGGGCAGCCTGGTCTAGTCTTAAATGGGGAGGTTGGGAGCCCTGCATGTGTGGCCCTACATGATCCTTGACGTCCCTTCCAACCCTGGCCATTCTGTGATTTTTTTTTTTTTCCTATGATGTTTATCTGTAATCTGAGAGACTCCTGGAGTGCAGTGAGAATCACTCTGTGGTGCAGGCATTGGCACAGCAAGCAGAAGGGAAGCATTGCTGGACATGGTGCACACCAGGAGTTACGACAGGAGGCGGTCAGGGCTGCAGTGACCATGCCCTCCTTGAGTTTGTGATCTCAAGGAATGCGGGCCTGGCAGGAAGCAAAGTCATGAGCCTGAACTTCAGGAGAGCCAGCTGCAGGCTGTTCAAGGCATTCTTGGACGAGATCCTCTGGACACCTGTTTGTAGGGGCAAAGGGATGGAAAAGAGCTGATCACTTTTTCAGAAAAAAACTTGCTCAGAGCTGAACAGCTCTCCATCCCTGCCACATGAAATCAAGCAGAGGAGGCAGGAAACCAGCATGGCTGAAACTGCTGGTTACAGGGAGCAAGAAGAAGGAAATGCAGAAACAGTGGAAACAGAGACATGCAGCCTGGTCAATGTGGTGGCCTTCTACCATGGAGTGACAGCATCAGTGGGAAAAGGAAGAGCAACTGACATCACCTGCCAGACTTTTGCAAGGCCCTCAGTGTCGTGTGAGTTTCCTGTTAGCACTGAACAGGAACAAATCTACCATGGAGCAACACCGTGAGCCCTCACTCACCTCAGCAGAGGTCAGCCTGCAACCCCATCCTTCCGCCTCTCCGTGCGCACACAGTTAGGATGGGAGTGAAGGGGAGCAGCGTGAAGCTGTTGGCATTCCCTCTGTCTGCTGCGGGGTTGTGCTGCTGGCGGTGCGGTTGGTTTGCTTTCTGTTGGGAGAGTGGGAAGGAGCTTTGGGTTAGAGGCACGTCCTGTGCCAGAGCATCCCGATGGTACGCGTGGGATCAGCAGGTCTGTCAGAGAAGCGGTGAGGTTGCACGTCGAGTTGCAGGAGAGGAAGGGGAGGAAGTGCCAGCACGGCTCTGCACGATGCTCTGAGACACTGGGCAGCTTGACCATGGCTCAGCAGTGGGATCAGACGAGGAGAAGGGGAGAAGGAAATTAAGGATGGGAGGGAGCCATCAAACACAGTCGGCGAGTGTCCGTGCAGTCTTGCAGACCCAGAGATTCCCAGGTTGTTTCTCCTTTCGCAGCATTTGTGTGCTGCAGGGTGAGCAAAAGGTTCTGCTGCTTGATTGTTCTGCAAGAGCCGCCTAAAAGGGAAATGGCCACTGAGCTGCAGACCAAGCAGTACTGCCTGACGTTGGCCAGGGTGAGCTTCTCCTGCCGCAGTGTGATGATGACAGGTCTGGAGATGATCTGCATGGCCAGCTTGTAGATGGGAGCCAGGAAAGGACATGGTGGGAGGAGAGAGGTGTTAAGGAGCAGCCAAAGCATCAAAATGCATCAGAAAGCCCTGAAAAGCATCACAAAGCCACAGCCAGGAAGCTTGGGAGTATCATGAGCAGCATCCAGGATACTAGAGATTATTTGCTACCGTACCAGATGGTAGCAGAGCTCTCCCTGCAGACATCCCAAAGCCAGACAAAATGCGAACAACTCCAGAGCTGTACTGCACACACCCCACAGCCATCATGTTGCAAGCTGAGGTGCCTTGCTGTGTGTTGCATTCATCCCTATCCGTGTGAATGAAGACTTGAAAGGCAGTCAACGCATTGATTGAGCACGAGTGTGCTTTTATTATTATATAAAAGACAGGATGGTGTGAGAGGTCCATGGTGAAGATGGGACTCATCCTCTCTTGTCATGGAGAGAGTGGCTCAGAGCTCTCAGTGCTGCTGTCCGGTGCCTGGGACTGGAGGCCTGATTGAAAGTCCCCCTGCAAGAGGCTCTGCTCCTCCTCACTGATCCTGGCCTGCTCCTGCATGGAGGTGCAGCTTTCTGGGCACTCTGACTGTGCTTGGGATGGGATGCACTGCAGAGACTCCTGGTTAGAATCGAGGTTGGTCACGGTGGTGTCTGGGAGGCTCAGGTCAGCAACTTCAGCAGAGCCAGGTGTAATGAGAGCATGAACCTCGATGAGCTCATTCTCTCCACTAATGATTTCAGATGGAAGGCTCTCTCCATCACTGTTGTTACTGTTGTTAGATGGAAGGCTGCTGTTGGAACTGCAGCAATTCGTGCTCCCTATGAGATCTCCACTGACGGAAGCAGATAGTGCATCACTGCTACTTGCCCTGGATTTTCTGGGTTGGCAAGGGCTGGATTCACCTAGAAAGGATACACAGGGATTAGTGTCAAACTTTCACAAGCTGAATTACGACAGTGGTTCTTGATCAGAGGTGTACTGAAGATGTTAGGCAGGGGCTGGAATGCTAGAAGGAGATACAAGTGCACTGCAAGCTTGAATTCTGTGTTCCTGAAAAGCAGGGATTTGGAAGCTGCATTTGCACCCTTACCTGCCAGGACTACCACTGCTGTTTCTGAGGGCTGCCTGGCATTGCGCTGCAGTTGACGTCTGCTCCCAGAGGATGGCTTTCTGAGGCTGAAGCAGCAGCACCAACTGCCAGCTGGTGATTCCTCATTGTTGCTGGGTGGATTTTGTCTGGAGAGAGAAAACAGCGAATGCTGTGAGTCGTGCGTGGTGCAGGGTGAGGGAAGAGCTGCCCTGAGCTCTTGGCAGCAGTTGCTTGTTCCTAGCACTGCCTGGTTTCTGCAGAAACACAACTTAGAAACTCGCTCTGTTTCCAACAGTTGAGGATGGCTCCATTCTATAGCTCAGCCCTGAAGTCTTGCTGGCTAAATTCCCCTCCACTCTGTCAAGCAAGATGCAGAGCATGGGAGCAAAGGCTCCACAGCTGTACAGCACGGCATCTGAAGGATGGCTTTTATTGAGCTGGCAGGCGTAACTGCTTTCTGAGGAACCATGCAGCCATAAAGGAAGTTCAAAAGCATCTCTGACTCTTACATTAGCAGCTGATCGGCCTCATCTCACTGCCATGCTTAATTTCTAGTGCCAGCAAGTCTGACCAACAGCTCTGCTTAGAGGAGAACTGGAATTGGTTACCATTAGCGTACCTTACTTTCAGCAAGTTTTGGCACTAGAAATAATGGAAAGAAAAGCACAAAAACCCACCCAAACAATGATGCTAGGTGCTGGAAAAGAAAGTCCTCTTTACCTGTCAGATGGAAAGTTGATGACTGTGTGGAATTTGCCCTGCCCAGCTGCAGGGCTTTCTTCCACTTCAATGTCCCGGCTGCTCTCTGTCACCACAGGAGAGCTGCTGTGGCCTCGCCTCTGTGCCTGTGCCTCCTCCAGGCTGAGCAGCTTTGCGGCAGCAGAAGAGACCCCCACAGACTTGGGCCCTGGGAGAGAACTGTGCCCTGTAAGGGAAAACCACAGGTCAGAGCGAGGATCAGAAAGCAGCAGCACAGCCACCACAGTTCTGGGGGAGGTGCTGTATTTTTCTCAGGCTTGCTTATCCGAGCCACTGGAAGAAGAGGAGCTCCAAATAACCATGTGGGCAGAGGTGTGTTTATGGCAAAGGACACGGTCATCATGAAGAGCAGCTCACTGTATCGAAACAGGCACAGAAAAACCTGAGAAAACGGGGGCAGGGAACTGAGAAAGCTTTGCTGCCACACTTGCATCAAGCTTCTCCTGCGTGCAAACCATAATAATGACTATTTCCTCCTTGTGAAGTTTGGGCTTGGACATTCTCAGCATCTAGCAACAGGATGCCATATTCTAATGGAAGCCCAGAGGTCTGCTGTCCCCTTGATGGTAAAAGAGTATCTCAAAGGTCCTGGAGAAGGCCTGCATTTGATCAAGGTGTCAGGTCAAGATAAAGCTAATGGAGGAAGACACTCACCTGCTCCATCTGCGATGTCTGCTCTGGATTTGGAGCAGAAGAGGACGTCTGTGTGGTTGATGAGGAATTCCACAACATCCGACTGCGTCTGCAGCTCCATGCAGGCAGCTCTTCCACTGGCGCAGGCAGACTCGTTCTGCTGTGATCTGTAGAAAAGGCAGATTTTAGAAGTCATTTCTCCAAGACCGTTTCCCCGAGTCTGAATTGTTGCAGCAAAAAGCTGTCAACTGAGGCTCTGGAGACTTCCGCAGTGGGCAATCAGTGATGCCACTGCAGAAATTCTCCTGGATGATCAAGGACACGTCAGTCGCATCTCAACAAGACTGCAGAAATTGTCACCTAGACATTGTGCCCGTGGGGTTGGAGAACAGCCCAGGCTCCTGCTCTGCTGTCAGCGAGTGACTGCAGATTTTACAGGAGAAGAGCACATTTGATGGAGGAAAAGGGAGGACTGTTTTTTTTTTTACTGGAGAACAGATGTAAGCGTTGTGTTGAAACAGAACCAGAAGTTTACCTTAAGAGGTTTGGAGCCCACACAATGGCTAGGTTCTTGGCATGCATGTTTGTGATGGTGGAGCTCCCAGCCAGACACGCCAAGTGTCTCATGAGGTACTCCAGTGTCCTGGAAGACAAGAGAGGCAAATGTTCAGCACCAACGAGCATGCCGTGCTGCAATTCAGAAAGCAAACCTCCATTCATGCTAGTTCTTGTGATTGCTACTGTCACCAAAGATGAAGTAGATCCAGCTTGACTGAGTGCCACGCTGCAGCACCAAGCCCCAGCACAGCCATCAGCTGCACCAAGCGTGCCCCCGTGCCCAGGAACTGACACCATAAAGTAACCCCATGGAGCCTTCAACCCTTCAGCATACACAGGCATCACGTTGCCAGCGTGAGACAAAGCCTGGAATCGCATCACTGCCCTCTGCAATGCAGCAGGGCTGAGCTCAACAGGCTGAGGGCAGCACTGACCTGTAGTGAGGAGCGGGCAGCTGCTGGATGACGTCCTGCATTCTGACCAGCCGCTCCTCCTCTGTAGCGGCACCAACAGCATCCTGGAGTAGTGCAGAAAGGGAGCGAGACACAAATCAGGCTAGGAAACCACTGCGAGTAAACCTCGTGGGGCTGACAGCAAAAGGGCCTCAGAGCTGGGGCACTGCTGCAGCCATCTCCCAAGAGGCCCAGGGAAGAGGGAAATGAAAGACGCTGCCTTGTGCTTACCGAGAACTTGCCGTACAGCTGGTGGGTGAGCAGAGGGTTCGGGAGCTCCCTGAAGTACATCTTGCAGAGGGAGCTCACGCTGTGAATGTCACGCACGGTGAGCTCAGGAATCTGCTCAGACTCAAATTCCTGCCTGGAGAGAAGGACGCCAAACCAGTTGAGCAAGAGGAAGGCAAGGCCAAAGCCACACCAGATGCACTCAGGCTGTGTCAGTCGCAGCACTCTTACCGCAGTCTCTGGATGTTGGACGCGACGCCGGACAGGCGGTATATCCCCTGCACCACGCCGTGCTGCTCAAGGAACTCAGCGCAGCTCTGGAGGACCTGGGGGACTGAAGAACACGTGCCAGCCGTCAGTTGAGCTCCCTATTCAAGTCCTCTTTCAGGCTGTGCTCCCATCACATCCCATCCACTAAGCCCAGCCAGGCTTGGCTGAAGCAAATACAAATGTGCTTGTCTCTTAGCAGCATCCGCCTCACTTTATCCTTCAGCCATCAACTCCCATTACTCCTGTCTCCACTGCTATCAGCCTGCCCCCTGTTACTTATGATCTCCCTTCATCTTGTTCAGATGCCCAAGAGAGGAAGATCTCAGGAATGGGCTGTTCCTTACCATCACGACCAGAGTGGAGAAGATGCTCTCCCAGGTCACAGCCAAACACCCTTTCCTTCTCCACCTCCCGCTCGGTCGGTTTCTTTGGGCGGGCCTTCACCAAGGAACGAAGGAAGGTGAGGATCTTGCTGCGTTTCTTGGGCACTGCACAACAAAAGGAAGAAACCAGGTCATTTCAGGTTTGGCTCAGTTGGACGAGGCCGAGCACAGCACATTCTACAGAGCACGTCAAAACGGGAAGAACATTACCAACAAGTACATACAAAAGCAGATTTTCCCCATCTCTGGAGGAGCCCAAGGCCAGGTTGGATGGGGCCCTGGGCAGCCTGGTCTAATCTGACATTAAATGTGGGGGCTGGCAGCACAGCCTGAGGCAGAGAAGTGGAAGCTTGATGATCCTTGAGGACCCTTCCATCCCAAGGCAGTCTATGAAGATTCAATAGTTTCCCCAAGTCCAGTCATAAACACAGGAGGACTGGGCCAAATCTCTGCCCCATGGTGTGCATGAAGGATCATCAACACAGAGGACAACGTGGGATGGATAAAGGAGGTATTAAACATGGAACACACCCCAAAAAAGACTTCATTTTGCTTCCCCACACCATCAAATGTAACATCCGTACCTGGCTTTGGCACAGAATTGATGAGTGCCTCAGGAACGTTCTTATTAATGAGTTCCACACACTCCCCTGGGAAAAAACCAACCTGTAACAAGAAGAAAAGAGAGGCCAACTATTGTATGCTGCACTTCTCAGATCTGAACTGTTAAACCAAAAGCCACGTAACATTTCCCTCAGAACGTGCTTGCCTGACGCTCCATAAGACTATCCAGCAGAAAATGGCCATAGTTAACAGCATAAAGGTAATAATTTTTCAACATTTGCAGCCAAAGGCAATGTCCTTTGACACCGACACAGGGAAACTGTTTACGTCCATTAGGCATCCTGTGCAGGCAGAGCAGCTCTAAGCTGAGATTCCTGCCTTTACTGAAGTTGCACTCTCCAGTCTGAAGCTTGTGCCTACCTGGAAGCCGTGCTTGCCTCTCCACCAGGGGGTCAGCTCCTTTGGTGGCATGTCGATGACACAGACGATGTCTCCCACCTGCAAGAGATTGCAACCTCAATCCCAGCTTCAGCACGGCTGGGAGGAAAGCACAGCTCAAATGACTGCATTCTTCTGCACTGCCAAAGATCGCCGAGCTTGAGAGCAATTGCACCAGTGCAGCTCTGAAGGCATTTGCCATTATAAAATTGAACAACAAGGAACCTTGAACTGCTTACCTCAAAGGAGAGTTCATCTGCTGCCTGGGCAACGTATCTCTTAACGACATGGGCAGCAGCAATAGCTGGGATATTCACAGATGACTCCCCATGGTCCAGCAGGGGCTTCCCCTTGTTCTCAGTCTGAAACAGAGAGCACAGGGCACAGTGAGGAGCTGAGAACCAACGAGGAACATTTCAAGGTGAGGAGCCCATCTGCAGAGAAAGCTGCAGGAAATGCACTCGGTCCTTATCATGGGCACTTCAGAAGGAAATCCAAGTCTAATAACAGCTGTTTCAAGGGAAAAATCAGAAGAGGACAAACACCACAACCGAGATGGCTCCAGTACTTTTATAAACTTGCCACTCTTGCACTACTGTCTTGCCAGAGAGGAGCATAAGGAGCTGCAAGGATTCTACCTCTCCTGAAAAGCAGGAGAGCACATCTGCGGCTCACTCTGCTGGCTCCAGTCAGGGAACAAAGACCAATCAGAGCTTCATACTCTACCTCTGTCCATGCCAGGTCAGGCCCACAGCTGATCTCACTACACGCCACGGCCATCAGCGTAGGTGTGACAAGCTGGAACTGAAAAGAAACACACTTTTATTTTCTCTGTTCACATCTCTGCTGTGCTCCCTACAGCTGTGGGGCACACTCACACAGCCGAAGCACGCCTGCTGGTGTCCCTGGGGGATGCTGTGCAGCTCTGCACAAGCTAGGGCTAGGACTCTTTGCCTAAGGGATTGGTTTCCTAAAGACCAGCTGGTCACAGCACCACAGACAGCATCCTTCTGAGGGCTGTGCTGGAGAGCACGTGGAAAAACCCACATGTGAACAGTGTCACATCAGAGCTGGATGAAGCTGTGTTACTAAACACGGGGCGTCACGGGCTGCTAAAGCATGTGGGGGGACAAACCATGGCAGGTACCTGGCAAGAGATCAGAACGAGGGAGACAAATCTCTCGAATCCGCAGCCGTTCCTTGTCACTTTGCTCTGATCTTCCACGAGCAAAAGCTGCAGCAGGGAAGCAGGCAGAGGGTGGAGAGAGGAGAGAGAAAGAGCAGGTCACTTTGCTTCCACAGTTTAGCAAAGTCTACGAGGGAAAAACCAAAATCTGCCCTTCCTCAACTTAAAAACCTAAGTTTTCAACTTAAAACCATTTCCCCTTGTTCTGCTGTTATCTACCCTTTCAAAGAGTTGATTGCCCTCCTGTTTGTAGGCTCCCATTAGGTACTGAAGGCTGCAATGAGGTCACCCCGCAGCCTTCTTTTCTCCAGGCTGAACAAGCCCAGCTCCCTCAGCCTGTCCTTGCAGGGGAGGTGCTCCAGTCCCCTGATCATCTCTGTGGCTCTCCTCTGGACCCTCTCCAACAGCTCTCTGTCTTTCTGGTACTGGGGGCTCCAGACCCGGATGCAGTACTGCAGATGGGGCCTCACAAGAGCAGAGTAGAGGGGGACAATCACCTCCCTGTCCCTCATGGCCACCCCTCTGCTGATGGACATAAGATGATCCTAGGAGCTCCGCCAGCCAGCAGTTCTCTACACTCACTGCCCACCCGTCTATCCCACACTGTCTCAGCTTACCTACAAGAAGCTGCACAGGACGGTGTGAAGACAAAGGTACTCAGTCGGTGCACAAGTGCAACAAGCGAGCTGCTCAGTCAGAGCTCCAGCGCTCCAATGAAGGGACGCAGCACGCACTGCTCCTGCCCTCATTCTAGCCCTTATGACATCACTGAGGGCCACCAGGCTGCTCCACCATGACGCACAGGGTGGGGAGCCAAGACCAGTCACAAGGGCAGAAGATTCCACCAGCCCAGCCCAACATTCTAGAATCAGGGGGTGCTTGGAATTCTACCTCAGCCAAATCCTGGAGAAGCTGCACGGGGTCGTCATGACCAAAGCGCAGGACCTGGCGCTTGCTCTTGTTGAGCCTCGTACAACTGGCCTCAGTGCATCCCTCTGGAGGGCCTTCCTGCCCTCAGGCAGATGGACGCTTCCTCCCAGCAGCGTACCTTGCAGTGCTGGGCCCATGTCAAATCCACACTAGAGTCCTTTTTGTTAAATTCAAGGGCGTGTTGCAGCACCAATCTGTTTCACCTGTAAGGAAATAAAGGAGGAGATGGGAGAAACACAGAACTACTGCCAGACTGCTTTATAACTTTCTTACCCCAGCTTCCCTTGCCTCATCCCCTACCCCAACTCCTGGATGATGCCCACAGGCTGATAGTTGGATCTCATATTCACAGGACTCCTTTCACAGGACTCCATCAAAAAGACTATCACACTGTTCCATACACTCACACGGACCCAGCAGTGGTATCACAGCCACTTAACACACACAGAACAACCAAACCCCGAGCATGCACATCCCTTCCTGCCTTACTGGAGCCCACAGCTCACCTTCACACCTCCGGGGATCTCTGGTGTCTTACACTGATGCAGCCTCGCTGCAGCTCCATGGCTGTCACACGAGGCCTGCAGGACCTCTTTCTCTGCAGAACCCATCTGCAGGCATTGGTTCATGAGGTTCACCTCCTGCCCTCCTGAGCAAAAACAAGCACTAAGAACAAGAGCAAAGCACACTGGACTCCACCTGGCCCGATCCCCAACCCTCAGTCCTGTCAGACGTACCCTGGTGTGGAGACTCATCCCCAAAGCCTGGCTGGACCTCAGCACAGGCATCATTCTTCAAACGCCCCATCCAAGCAGCAAGGGATCAAAACCCAGCCTCAGTGAAGCACAATATAGAGGCAAAAGTTAAGGACAGCTTTCACTTTCTCAGTTGAAATTTCAATATTGCATTAGGTGTTGACAACCACGGGGGTACAGTACAGAGAATTACAGGAAGATTAATTTCTCCATCTCCATGCTCCTAGAAATTTTGGATTACCATTATTTAGTTATTGACAAAGTTTGCGAGACACCAAAGCTAAAATAAAATCTTCGTGTTGTGAAATTGAGGTTCACAAATACAAATTACAGAATTTGATGATTCTGTGATTCTGAATAGAAGAAGTGACTCCACTCTGATCAGAAATGCCTATTCACTGTGTTTATTCCTTACGTTTCTGAATTTTCATTTCACCAGTCCCTCCAGAAAAAAAAAATCAGATCTCAGACCCTCACAGTGATTCCAGACAGAAGTTCCTGATAACACGATTGTTACATCAGACCTTGGTAAAGGCAAACAGAAAGTTACTCAGAATTAGTGAAATGATGGGTAGCACAGCCCTCATCTCCTCTGCAAACAAATTAGGTGTTAGATTGATACCTGGCAATTAATTCAGTCTTCAGCACTCAATTCAGAGCTTCCAGGACAGCGATGTTCTGTCTAGGGAAGGCTGTTGTTACTACAGCAGCAGGATGTCTGGAGCCCAAGTGCAGAGTCTCAGTGTTCCACAAGCCTTGAAGAGGTGCACCGTATTGCTGGGGCTGATGACACAGACACTGGAGCAAGGCAGTGTGATATGAGAAACTTGATCAGCAGCTTCTCTGTTGTAAACCATTTCTGAACACAAACGGGGTCTGGTCGACTTAGGACATGAGCTTTGGGCTGGAGAGCAACTCCCCGAGGAATCACACAGCCACTACAGACCGTTTGCAAGAACCCCATACCAAAACAGCTCATCTGCAATCAGTTTTTAATCTGTGCAGCAGTGATTGGAACAGGCGCACGCTCTCTGGAATTGCAGGAATGGTCACAAGTGGAATGTACATCACCTGTGTGCTCTAGCTCTTCTGTGTGCATGCTAGGAGCAGTGATCCCCCTGCACCCAGTGCTGCAATTAAGTCATGTTGGGTTTCTAACCTGCCAAGCAGCAGCCCAGGCTGCCCAGAGCCACATCCAGCCTGGCCTTGGATGCCTGCAGGAATGGGGCATCCACAGCCTCCTTGGGCAACCTGTTCCAGTGCCTCACCACCCTCTGGCTGAAAAACTGCCTCCTCACATCCAACCTAAACCTCCCCTGTCTCAGTTTAAAACCATTCCCCACCTGTCCCATCACTATCCACCCTCCAAAACAAAACACCTCGGCTGTTCAACAATGAAAGAGCAAAATAACCGACAGCTCTTACTTCCACTGGATGCATTTAATCCCAAACTGAAGGTCACAGGTTAATTACTCATGTGATCATTCCTGTTAGAAGAATTACTCTTAGTGATGTGTAGAATAAGGAACAGTTTATATGTTTATAAAACACATGTTACAAGTACTGTGGATTGGATTACACTATATCAAACTCTAAGAATAATACAGGTTGCTTTTAAATCTACACTTATATGTTTTCTTCTAACTCCTTGATAAAATTCCTTACTACCTTCAGTTTTACAGCCAAAGCAGTGTTTCAGCTGGTAACGTACTCTTGAACAGCACTGCTGCCTTTAACATTTGTATCTTTAGATATGAAAAGAGAATTTGGTCATTATTTCATGATGAGAGAACCTCGATTTGACACAACAGAATTACAATACTGTAAAATGCCTCTGTAAGAATGTGGCTTTGATTTTTTTTTTCTTTTTTTCTTTTTCTTTTTTTTCTTTTTGAAATGGTGAGTGTACCATTAAGAGTGTACCATTCAAGACAAGAATTTTGTTTGTAAGTCGATCTCTATAACTGTTCTTGGCATCATTCTGTAGGATGAACTAGATACACGGAATTTGGCACTGGCTCCCCAGGGCAGTGGTTTGGCACTGAGCTGACAAAGGTCAAAGAGCATTTGCACAATGCTCTCAGACACAGGGCTTGACTCATAGGAGGTCCGGTGTGGAACCAGGAGGTGGACTCCATGATCCTCGAGGTCCCTTCCAAATCAAGATATTCCATGATCCTCTAATACTTATATTCCCAAGTTCTGTACACAGTGCTCAGATGCTTAACCAAAAGGTTCCATGAAACAGTGAGGTATCTATGTCCCTTTACCACTGAGTTATTCAACTTGCCAGATGGATCTTTTATCCAGTCACATTAAAAAAGCACTCAAAGTATTTACTTCAGTCCGCCATTCTGATACAGCTTTCTAGAGCAAATAAGTATTTCAAACACAGCATCTCCATGCCTCCATTCCTGCCCCCTGGAAACTTTTTTCATTGTACTGTGATTACGTACCATTCTATTGTCACCCTCATTCTGACATTATGTAGGCAGTTTACTGCCATAAAATTTGCCAGCAACAGATGCCCACAAGTACAGCCAGCCTGAACATATTTTGATTACTTATCTTTTTACCGATGTCCTTGTAGATGGTGGGACATTTCTCCATCTCAGCAGAAGAGGACAGGAGGGGTCCAAGGTAAGGGCACATGATCCTCTATTTTTCTGGCACTAAAAGACAAAGAGAACATGAAAACCAGTTGTGTTTCCCTGCCCATGGCAAACACCAGCCTTTCCATCCATTCATTCCTACCTGCCATCAGCAGCAATTGAAACAACAGCCCACTCTCCTTTCCCTCATCTGGCAGAGGTGGTAGCTCTTTCTATTGCATCGCTCTTGCTTTCAAGCCACCAGAGCCTGTGTCACACAAGAAAATGCAATCTTTGAACCTGCTGTGCCATGCCCATGGCAACAACAATGCAGATGCCAGCAGCTGATGCCCACGCGTACAGACAGCCTGTAAACATTTTGATTACTAATCTTTGTCCTGATGTCCTTCAAGATGCTGGGACATTTCTGCATTGAGCAGCAGAGGGCAGAAGGGCTCCAAGGTGAGGGCACACTCTTCTCTATTTTTCTGGCATTCAAAGACAAAGAGGACATGAAAACCACATGTGATTCCCTGCCTATGGCAAACAACAGCCTTTCCATTCTTACAGTCCTTCCTGCCATCAGCAGCAATTGAAACAACATCCCACTCACCTTTGCCATGTCTGGCAAAGGTTGCATCTCTTTCTATTGCATCCCTCCTGTTTTCAAGTCAACAGAGCCTGTGTCACACAAGGAAATGCAATCTTTGTACCTGCTGTGCCATGCCCATGGCAACAACAATGCAGATGGCAGCAGCACCTGATGCCCACAAGTACAGCCAGACTGGACTTATTTTCATTACATGCCTTTGTCCTGATGTCCTCCTAGATGCTGGAACATTTCTCCATCTGAGAAGCAGAGGGCAGCAGGGCTCCAAAGTGAGGGCACACTCTACTCTATTTTTCTGGCATTCAAAGACAAAGAGGACGTGAAAACCAGATGTGATTCCCTGCCCATGGCAAACACCAGCCTTTCCATCCTTACAGTCTTTGCTGCCATCAGCAGCAATTGAAACAACATCCCACTCACCTTTGCCATGTCTGGCAGAGGTTGCAGCTCTTTCTATTGCATCCCTCTTGCTTTCAAGCCACCAGAGCCTGTGTCACACAAGGAAATGCAATCTTTGTACCTGCTGTGCCATGCCCATGGCAACAACAATGCAGATGACAGCAGCTGATGCCCACAAGTACAGACAGCCTGGACTTACTTTCATTACATACCTCTGTCCTGATGTCTGTGTAGATGCTGGGACATTTCTCCATCTGAGAAGCAGAGGGCAGCAGGGGTCCAAGGAGAGGGCACACTCTCCTCTATTGTTCTAACACTCAAGGACAAAGAGAACATGAAAACCAGTTGTGTTTCCCTGCCCATGGCAAACACCAGCCTTTCCATCCTTACAGTCTTTCCTGCCATCAGCAGCAATTGAAACAACAGCCCACTCACCTTTGCCTAATCTAGCAGAGGTTGCAGCTCTTTCTATTGCATCCCTCTTGCTTACAAGCCACCACAGCCTGTGTCACACAAGGAAATGCAATCTTTGAACCTGCTGTGCCATGCCCATGGCAACAACAATGCAGATGCCAGCAGCTGATGCCCACAAGTACAGCCAGCCTCGACTTACTTTGATTACATACCTTTGTCCTGATGTCTGTGTAGGAGCTGGGACATTTCTCTATTGAGCAGCAGAGGGCAGAAGGGCTCCAAGGTGAGGGCACACTCTCCTCTATTTTTCTGGCACTCAAAGACAAAGAGAACATGAAAACCAGTTGTGTTTCCCTGCCCATGGCAAACACCAGCCTTGCCATTCTTACAGGCCTTCCTGCCATCAGCAGCAACTGAAACAACATCCCACTCACCTTTACCATGTCTGGCAGAGGCTGCAGCCCTTTCTATTATCTCCCTCTGGTTTTCAAGCCACCAGAGCCTGTATCACACAAGGAAATGCAATCTTTGTAACTGCTGTGCCATGCCCATGGCAACAACAATGCAGATGCCAGCAGCTGATGCCCACAAGTACAGCCAGCCTGGAATTATCTTCATTACATATCTTTGTCCTGATGTCCTTCAAGATGCTGGGACATTTCTCAATCTTTGTAGAAGAGGGCAGCAGGGGTCCAAGATGAGGGCACACTCTCCTCTATTTTTCTGGCACTCAAAGACAAAGAGAACATGAAAACCAGACGTGTTTCCCTGCCCATGGCAAACACCAGCCTTTCCATCCTTACAGGCCTTCCTGACATCAGCAGCCATTGAAACAACATCCCACTCACCTTTGCCATGTCTTGCAGAGGTTGCAGCTCTTTCTATTGCATCCCTCTTGTTTTCAGGCCACCAGAGATTGTGTCACACAAGGAAATGCAATCTTTCTACCTGCTGTGCCATGCTCATGGCAACAACAATGCAGATGCCAGCAGCTGATGCCTACAAGTACAGCCAGCCTGGAATTATCTTCATTACATATCTTTGTCCTGATGCCTGTGCAGAAGCTGGGACATTTCTCCATCTCTGCAGAAGAGGGCAGCAGGGCTCCAAGGTGAGGGCACACTCTCCTCGATTTTTCTGGCACTCAAAGACAAAGAGAACATGAAAACCAGTTGTGTTTCCCTGCCCATGGCAAACACCAGCCTTGCCATCCTTACAGGCCTTCCTGACATCAGCAGCGACTGAAACAACATCCCACTCACCTTTGCCATGTCTGGCACAGGTTGCTGCTCTTTCTATTGCATCCCTCTTGCTTTCAAGCCACCAGAGCCTGTGTCACACAAGGAAATGCAATCTTTGTACCTGCTGTGCCATGCCCATGGCAACAACAATGCAGATGCCAGCAGCTGATGCCCTGAAGTACAGCCAGCCTGGAATTATCTTCATTACATATCTTTGTCCTGATGTCCTTCAAGATGCTGGGACATTTCTCAATCTTTGTAGAAGAGGGCAGCAGGGGTCCAAGATGAGGGCACACTCTCCTCTATTTTTCGGGCACTCCAAGACAAAGAGAACATGAAAACCAGACGTGTTTCCCTGCCCATGGCAAACACCAGCCTTTCCATCCTTACAGGCCTTCCTGACATCAGCAGCCATTGAAACAACATCCCACTCACCTTTGCCATGTCTGGCACATGTTGCAGCTCTTTCTATTGCATCCCTCTTGCTTTCAAGCCACCAGAGCCTGTGTCACACAAGGAAATGCAATCTTTCTACCTGCTGTGCCATGCTCATGGCAACAACAATGCAGATGCCAGCAGCTGATGCCCACAAGTACAGCCAGCCTGGAATTATCTTCATTACATATCTTTGTCCTGATGCCTGTGCAGAAGCTGGGACGTTTCTCCATCTCTGCAGAAGAGGGCAGCAGGGGTCCAAGGTAAGGGCACACTCTCCTCGATTTTTCTGGCACTCAAAGACAAAGAGAACATGAAAACCAGACCATGGCAAACACCAGCCTTTCCATCCTGACAGGCCTTCCTGACATCAGCAGCCATTGAAACAACATCCCACTCACCTTTGCCATGTCTGGCACAGGTTGCAGCTCTTTATATTTCATCCCTCTTGCTTTCAAGCCACCAGAGCCTGTGTCACACAAGGAAATGCAAGCTTTGTACCTGCTGTGCCATGCCCATGGCAACAACAATGCAGATGCCAGCTGCTGATGCCCTGAAGTACAGCCAGCCTGGAATTATCTTCATTACATATCTTTGTCCTGATGCCTGTGCAGAAGCTGGGACATTTCTCCATCTCTGCAGAAGAGGGCAGCAGGGGTCCAAGGTAAGGGCACACTCTCCTCGATTTTTCTGGCACTCAAAGACAAAGAGAACATGAAAACCAGTTGTGTTTCCCTGCCCATGGCAAACACCAGCCTTGCCATCCTTACAGGCCTTCCTGACATCAGCAGCGACTGAAACAACATCCCACTCACCTTTGCCATGTCTGGCACAGGTTGCTGCTCTTTCTATTGCATCCCTCTTGCTTTCAAGCCACCAGAGCCTGTGTCACACAAGGAAATGCAATCTTTGTAACTGCTGTGCCATGCCCATGGCAACAACAATGCAGATGCCAGCTGCTGATGCCCTGAAGTACAGCCAGCCTGGAATTATCTTCATTACATATCTTTGTCCTGATGTCCTTCAAGATGCTGGGACATTTCTCAATCTTTGTAGAAGAGGGCAGCAGGGGTCCAAGATGAGGGCACACTCTCCTCTATTTTTCGGGCACTCCAAGACAAAGAGAACATGAAAACCAGACGTGTTTCCCTGCCCATGGCAAACACCAGCCTTTCCATCCTTACAGGCCTTCCTGACATCAGCAGCCATTGAAACAACATCCCACTCACCTTTGCCATGTCTGGCACATGTTGCAGCTCTTTCTATTGCATCCCTCTTGCTTTCAAGCCACCAGAGCCTGTGTCACACAAGGAAATGCAATCTTTCTACCTGCTGTGCCATGCTCATGGCAACAACAATGCAGATGCCAGCAGCTGATGCCCACAAGTACAGCCAGCCTGGAATTATCTTCATTACATATCTTTGTCCTGATGCCTGTGCAGAAGCTGGGACGTTTCTCCATCTCTGCAGAAGAGGGCAGCAGGGGTCCAAGGTGAGGGCACACTCTCCTCGATTTTTCTGGCACTCAAAGACAAAGAGAACATGAAAACCAGACCATGGCAAACACCAGCCTTTCCATCCTGACAGGCCTTCCTGACATCAGCAGCCATTGAAACAACATCCCACTCACCTTTGCCATGTCTGGCACATGTTGCAGCTCTTTCTATTGCATCCCTCTTGCTTTCAAGCCACCAGAGCCTGTGTCACACAAGGAAATGCAAGCTTTGTACCTGCTGTGCCATGCCCATGGCAACAACAATGCAGATGCCAGCTGCTGATGCCCTGAAGTACAGCCAGCCTGGAATTATCTTCATTACATATCTTTGTCCTGATGTCCTTCAAGATGCTGAGACATTTCTCCAACTCTGCAGAAGACAGCAGGAGGAGTCCAAGGTAAGGTCACACTCTCCTCGATTTTTCTGGCACTCAAAGACAAAGAGAACATGAAAACCAGTTGTGTTTCCCTGCCCATGGCGAACACCAGCCTTGCCATCCTTACAGGCCTTCCTGACATCAGCAGCCATTGAAACAACATCCCACTCTCCTTTCCCTAATCTGGCAGAGGTTGCAGCTCTTTCTATTGCATCCCTCTTGCTTTCAAGCCACCAGAGCCTGTGTCACACAAGGAAATGCAATCTTTGTACCTGCTGTGCCATGCCCATGGCAACAACAATGCAGATGCCAGCAGCTGATGCCCTGAAGTACAGCCAGCCTGGAATTATCTTCATTACATACCTTTGTCCTGATGTCCTTCAAGATGCTGAGACATTTCTCAATCTTTGTAGAAGAGGGCAGGAGGAGTCCAAGGTGAGGGCACACTCTCCTCTATTTTTCTGGCACTCAAAGTTAAAGAGAACATGAAAACCAGACGTGTTTCCCTGCCCATGGCATACAACAGCCTTTCCATCCTTACAGGCCTTCCTGACATCAGCAGCCATTGAAACAACATCCCACTCACCTTTGCCATGTCTTGCAGAGGTTGCAGTTCTTTATATTGCATTCCTCTTGCTTTAGAGCCACCAGAGCCTGTGTCACACAAGGAAATGCAATCTTTGTGCCTGCTGTGCCATGCCCATGGCAACAACAATGCAGATGCCAGCAGCTGATGCCCACAAGCACACCCAGCCTGGAATGATCTTCATTACATATCTTTGTCCTCATGTCCTTCTAGATGTTGGGACATTTCTCAATCTTTGTAGAAGAGGGCAGCAGAGCTCCAAGGTGAGGGTACACTCTCCTCTATTTTTCTGGCACTCCAAGACAAAGAGAACATGAAAACCAGACGTGTTTCCCTGCCCATGGCAAACACCAGCCTTGCCATCCTTACAGTCTTTCCTGCCTTTAGCAGCAATTGAAACAACATCCCACTCTCCTTTCCCTAATCTGGCAGAGGTTGCAGCTCTTTCTCTTGCATCCCTCTTGCTTTCAAGCCACCAGAGCCTGTGTCACACAAGGAAATCCAATCTTTGTACCTGCTGTGCCATGCCCATGGCAACAACAATGCAGATGCCAGCAGCTGATGCCCACAAGTACAGCCAGCCTGGAATTATCTTCATTACATACCTTTGTCCTGATGTCCTTCTAGATGCTGAGACATTTCTCCACCTCTGCAGAAGAGGGCAGGAGGGGTCCAAGGTGAGGGCACACTCTCCTCGATTTTTCTGGCACTCCAAGACAAAGAGAACATGAAAACCACATGTGTTTCCCTGCCCATGGCAAACACCAGCCTTGCCATCCTTACAGGCCTTCCTGCCATCAGCAGCAACTGAAACAACATCCCACTCACCTTTGCCATGTCTGGCAGAGGTTGCAGCTCTTTCTATTGCATCCCTCTTGCTTTCAAGCCACCAGAGCCTGTGTCACACAAGGAAATGCAATCTTTGAACCTGCCGTGAATGCCCATGGCAACAACAATGCAGATGCCAGCAGCTGATGCCCTGAAGTACAGCCAGCCTGGAATTATCTTCATTACATACCTTTGTCCTGATGTCCTTCTAGATGCTGGGACATTTCTCCATTCAGCAGCAGAGGGAGGAGGGGTCCAAGGTCAGGGCACACTCTCCTCTATTTTTCTGGCACTCAAAGACAAAGAGAACATGAAAACCAGTTGTGTTTCCCTGCCCATGGCAAACACCAGCCTTGCCATCCTTACAGGCCTTCCTGCCATCAGCAGCAACTGAAACAACATCCCACTCACCTTTGCCATGTCTGGCAGAGGTTGCAGCTCTTTCTATTGCATCCCTCTTGCTTTCAAGCCACCAGAGCCTGTGTCACACAAGGAAATGCAATCTTTGAACCTGCCGTGAATGCCCATGGCAACAACAATGCAGATGCCAGCAGCTGATGCCCTGAAGTACAGCCAGCCTGGAATTATCTTCATTACATACCTTTGTCCTGATGTCCTTCTAGATGCTGGGACATTTCTCCATTCAGCAGCAGAGGGAGGAGGGGTCCAAGGTGAGGGCACACTCTCCTCTATTTTTCTGGCACTCAAAGACAAAGAGAACATGAAAACCAGTTGTGTTTCCCTGCCCATGGCAAACACCAGCCTTGCCATCCTTACAGGCCTTCCTGCCATCAGCAGCAGTTGAATCAACAGCACACTCACCTTTGCCATGTCTGGCAGAGGTTGCAGCTCTTTCTCTTGCATCCCTCTTGCTTTCAAGCCACCAGAGCCTGTGTCACACAAGGAAATGCAATCTTTGTACCTGCTGTGCCATGCCCATGGCAACAACAATGCAGATGCCAGCAGCTGATGCCTACAAGTACAGCCAGCCTGGACTTATTTTCATTACATATCTTTGTCCTGATGGCCTTCTAGATGCTGGGACATTTCTCCATTACAGCTGGAAATGTGAAAAATGCCAAGGTGAGGGCATACTCTCCTCTATTTCTCTGGCACTCAAAGAGAACATGAAAACCAGTTGTGTTTCCGTGCCCGTGGCAAACAACAGCCTTTCCATCACTGCACTCCTTACTGCCATCAGCAGAGATATTTCGCTGTCTTATGCCACTGCATCCGTTTAGCATCTGACTTTCTTACGAAAAACTACTTACAAGGAATTTTAATGTTTTCGTATTAAAGAGCAGAATTTAGGAACCATTATGGTAACTTAAAATTTAAAACATTCAACCCAGTGATAAGTGAATAGGTTTGGTATTTTACATTCAGATAATAACTTGAAATTTCTCCTGGAGATTCTGTACTCATCAAAGTGTGTCTCAATTTTCAGTCTATCAATACTAGTGAAGTCTTTAATAATACTGTATCTTCTTCACCCTTTATGCTATCTATATTGCTTCTGAAGCAGACTTACCTCATGATTGAATACATGAATAGTAACGTCCCACGTGCTTGGACTAAACAGAAATAAAAATCTAATAATCAGTATGGGGTTCAATCAGACTTCTAGAGAATAGGTGAATCTTATCCATTGGTGCATTTAAGGACTAGAGATTTTCAATAGACGACAGCGAAGTTCAACAGATGAAAAGTACACCTAAGTAAAAAGTGCTGCTTTAATAAACTATAGTCTCATTGTCCAGCCTTGCACTGTCTCAGCACATTATTACAGAATGTTCATTCAAGCAGGAATTAAAAGATGCGTCTGCATTGATAATAACAACGAATAATTAAGAAAGCTTGACTGCAGTCTGCTTGAGGATTCCAGTCTGAAGAGTGTTCCACCTGATGACAACCGGGAATTTCTTAATCTCACATTTAGAATCATTGCACCTCTGACTAAGCACATAGCTAATCACCACTGAAAACCTAGATGCAATTTCTTCAGTGTACAGACCAACTACGTGTTGATTGACATTCAGAGACATTGTTCACGTGTCCTTTTAGGAACTGGACTGCAGCATGCTAACAGGGATGTATGTGGGGACATCAGGATAACATGCCCTCTGCCTTTTAAGACAGCCCAAGCAGACCAGGTCAGCAGGCTGAAGAGCTGAGTGGGTCACCAGGGCTCAGAGACTTCACTCTGAAAGTCCTCTGAAAGGTGATGGACTTCACCCCAACCTGCCCTTTTCCATGCAGGCAAGGAGGCCAAGAGAAGGTGGATCGGCACGGTTCTGGTGCAGACAGCGGCTGCAGTGTGAGCAGGCCTACATAGACACGGCTGTGCCCACAGAGCGACAGCAGCTTTCGCTGTGAGCAGATTCCCAGGGGACCTGAGCCATGGGAGTTCTGTATGGCAGCATGTTCAAATCAGCCCTGGAAGTCTGGGACGTCTGTCGCATTCTGGAATCCACCCTGAGGACGCAGTCGCTGTGTCAGAGCAGTTGGCAGAGTCACGGGGAACCGTGACGTAGTTGGCCCAGGGAGCAACAACAAGGCCTGCACTGCTCAGCCAGCCCAGGCCAAAGGGGAGCACGAGAGAGAGCAGAGGAGAGAGGGGAGGAGAGAGGGCCGGGAAGGAAAGGCCTGTGCCTGGATGGACTTGCAGCATCAGCTGCTGACAGCAAACTCGGTGATGGCATGGGCACAGCAGAGCAGGCACAGTGCTGGCAGCTTCCTGTGTCACACAGGCACTGGAGACATGGCCAGCACTGGGACATCACCAGAACTGCTGCACACCTCTGCCAGTCCAGGCCAGAGGAGTGCAGAACAGGGAGCTGCTGCTGAGGGGAGAGAGGATGGCCTGAGACCTGACCTCAGAGGCAGGGCTGGCTGTGTTACAGCAGCCTCTGTGTCCTCCTCCTTTGTCTTGGAGGGCCAGAGGGCCAGAAGAGAACATGCCCAGACAACGAGACCCTGCTGTCCTCTGCTGCTCAGCTGGAGAGATGTTCCACCTTCCTGAAGGACGCTGATACAAAGATAAGTAATCCAAGTAAGTCCAGGCTGGCTGTACTTGTGGGCATCAGCTGCTGGCAGCTGCCTCTGTGCTGCCATGGGCATGGCACAGCACACACAGTGTTTGCAGCTCCCTGTGTTACACTGGCCCTGGTGACCTGACAGCCACAGGGAGACAACAGAAAGAGCTGCCTCCCTCTGCCAGATTAGGCAAAGGTGGGAATCACAGAATCACACAGAATCACAGAATCACACAATGGCCCGGGTTGGAAAGGAGCTCAAGGATCATGAATCTCCAACCCCCCTGCCATAGGCAAGGCCCCCAGCTTCTACATTTAAGACGAGGCCAGGCTGCCCAGGGCTCCAGTGTTCGTGTAAGCTCTGCATTTTAAAGTGAAAAGAGTGTGATTGCCATTGTAAACGAGACCGATGTGCAAAAAAAAGCACGGTGAGCCCAAGTGCTTTGTGGCTTCAGAGATGAGCCCTTGGTTCTCCAAGGGTGCACAGGGGGCTTTTTTCTCCCTGTGGTGCAGCTTCAGTGCCAACTCACAGCTGAGCTGGTTGGCACACTGTGACAGCCTGCCGCTCTGAAGCTCTCAGGGCAGTGCTCAGTTCTTTTTGAAGTACTCTGGAAAATGCTGCTTCTCCTTCCCCAAGTCAATGTCTGTTTCCAGACAGATGTCTTTTTCTCCTTTGTACACACAAACAGTATCTTGGTAACTCCCCGGCACAGTGCTCAGAAGTGATACTTCTGGAAGCATGTCAGAGAAAAGTGGCCTTGTCCCAGTGGACTTTCAGAGAAGATGAGAACAAGTTTTGGTTGAGGGCTTTCTTCTGCTTCTGGAACTGCACAAGCAGGCTGTGTGTTGTCATGCTTTATTCCAAAGTGCCAAACTGAAGCAGTTTCTGCAACTTCTTTTTTTCATACTTGTCACTCTTTGCTGTATCTGGGACCTTAACAAAGTCATTTTTAATGCGCTCTCATCTTAACTACTGCATCCTCCGGTGTCAGTATTGTATGAATAAGGGCTGTGGGATTTCAATCAGTGAAAGGACTCTGCTCTACTGACTGTTATTATAAAGCTGATATTGTTTCTACCGCATCAGGCTTGTATGAAGCATCTTTGATCGACAGAGAAATCAGAAAAATTGCTTTTCATACTGCAGTTTCCTTTTAACTAGTGACGAAAGCTTTCAGTTTATTTTTGGCACCAGAAATTCTGGGATGCAACCAGGTTAGATAAGAAGTGAAACTGAGTCAACAGTAAAGGAACATAGATGAGATGGCATCACACAGCTCTGGAAAAGATGCTCCAGCTCTGTGTCTACCTACACATTCAGGAGATGAAAAGTCCTGGCTTACTGAGGTGTCCTGGGTTGAAGGTTCTGTTGCTCTGCATTGTTGGAAGAGCTGCTTGCAATAAATACCTTGTGAGGTGAATGAACTTGATAGAAGTAGGGTGTAAAAGAGATGGATTTGCTGTTTCCCTGAAGGTGCAGGAGTATCGCTGTGCCTGCAGTCAGTAAACAAGGCAGGAATCACTGTGTTCCTCAGAACGAAAAACAAAAGAATAGAAATCTTTTGGTGAGTGAAAGCACACCTGAATGAAGCACAAAGCTAAACACCAACAATTTCACATTTAAAATAAGGTTTAGTGTCAAAGGGACTTGCAGTATTTCTCCTGAAGAAATATTTGGTGCTTCTTTAAGAAAGTCATCATAACAAAAGTGTCCTGATTTCTTTGCTGAGGATTTCATTTGTTCCAGCCTGAAGGTGAGTGCAGGCATGAGCAGGCTGTGCTGAGCTGCAGGTGAGTGCCCGTGTCCCACAGCAGGAAACCCGTGGATGTCTTCAGGGGTTTGAACTGGGCAGAGCTGTAAAACCTATTGGCTTTCACTGACATTGTCCTCTGCTTTTTTTTGTAATCTTAGTTTCACCAGTGCTTTCCAATATTCTCTTCATATGAAAGCAGACGCATGGGATAGGATATAAAGTTTTTATGGTGCAGTTGTATAATTTTCTGCTGTCATCATAAGGTAGTAAAAAAAAAAAGAGTAATCAGGCAATCTATTAACAACCTGTGGCACGTGTGAAAACAGTGAAATTCCTTGCAGGAAGACAATAATGCTATCTAATAATGTGGTTATCCAAAACTGTTAATTATACTTTATGAGCTGGAGATAATCCTGAAATACGGGACTTTGATCTTAGCCAAGAGTAATAAAATTTTGATCATTCTTAAATTGACAGCTGCTATAAAAAGCCTGTGTCTTATTTCCCTTTTAGTAACACTGGCTAAATCAGAGTAACTGATAAAAGAATTTTACGATTGCAGCTTAGGGATTCTTTCTGACTTGACCTGAAGTAATCTCCGTCCAAAAATGTCTGTAAATAATTTTTCTATTTTCTTTTCCCAGATGTTTAGATATCTGAGAAGAATAGCAAAACCATTTTGCAAACGTAGATGTGCAGTGCAAATTTACTGGAGTGTTTCAGAGAAAGAGGCCATGGTTAACGGACTGCTTTCATAAAGAAATAAGATTTACAGTAAAATTGAGATTATTACAATTCCTACAATAATTACTTCGAAAACGAGATTTGGGGGATGTTGATTCCTACTGATGGCAGGAAGGAATGTAAGGATGGCAAGGCTGGTGTTTGCCATGGGCAGGGAAACACATCTGGTTTTCATGTTCTCTTTGTCTTGGAGTGCCAGAAAAATAGAGGAGAGTGTGCCCTCACCTTGGAGCCCTGCTGCCCTCTGCTTCTCAGATGGAGAAATATCCCAGCTTCTACACAGGCATCAGGTGAAAACTATGTAATGAAAACGAGTTTAGGCTGTCTGTACTTGTGGGCATCAGCTGCTGGCATCTGCATTGTTGTTGCCATGGGCATGGCACAGCAGGTACAAAGATTGCATTTCCTTGTGTGACACAGGCTCTGGTGGCTTGAAAGCAAGAGGGATGCAATAGAAAGAGCTGCTACCTCTGCCAGATTAGGCAAAGGAGAGTGGGATGTTGTTTCAATTGCTGCTGATGGCAGGAAAGACTGTAAGGATGGAAAGGCTGGTGTTTGCCATGAGTAGGGAAACACAACTGGTTTTCATGTTCTCTTTGTCTTGGAGTGCCAGAAAAATAGAGGAGAGTGTGCCCTCACCTTGGAGCCCTGCTGCCTTCTGCTTCTCAGATAGAGAAATGTCCCAGCTTCTACACAGGCATCAGGTGAAATGTATGTAATGAAAGGAACTCCAGGCTGTCTGTACTTGTGGGCATCAGCTGCTGGCATCTGCATTGTTGTTGCCATGGGCATGGCACAGCAGGTACAAAGATTGCATTTCCTTGTGTGACACAGGCTGTGGTGGCTTGAAAGCAAGAGGGATGCAATAGAAAGAGCTGCAACCTCTGCCAGATTAGGCAAAGGTGAGTGGGATGTTGTTTCAATTGCTGCTGATGGCAGGAAGGACAGTAAAGATGGAAAGGCTGGTGTTTGCCATGAGCTTGGAAACACATCTGGTTTTCATGTTCTCTTTGTCTTGGAGTGCCAGAAAAATAGAGGAGAGTGTGCCCTCACCTTGGAGCCCTGCTGCCCTCTGCTTCTCAGATGGGGAAATGTCCCAGCTTCTACACAGGCAACAGGACAAAGGTATGTAATGAAAGTAAGTCCAGGCTGTCTGTACTTGTGGGCATCAGCTGCTGGCATCTGCATTGTTGTTGCCATGGGCAAGGCACAGCAGGTTCAAAGCTTGCATTTCCTTGTGTGACACAGGCTGTGGTGGCTTGAAAGCAAGAGGGATGCAATAGAAAGAGCTGCAACCTCTGCCAGATTAGGGAAAGGAGAGTGGGATGTTGTTTCAGTTGCTGCTGATGGCAGGAAGGACAGTAAAGATGGAAAGGCTGGTGTTTGCCATGAGCAGGGAAACACATGTTCTCTTTGTCTTGGAGTGCCAGAAAAATAGAGGAGAGTGTGCCCTCACCTTGGAGCCCTGCTGCCCTCTGCTGCTCAATAGAGAAATGTCCCAGCTTTTACACAGGCATCAGGTGAAAACTGTGTAATGAAAGTACGTCCAGGCTGTCTGTACTTGTGGGCATCAGCTGCTGGCATCTGCATTGTTGTTGCCATGGGCATGGCACAGCAGGTACAAAGATTGCATTTCCTTGTGTGACACAGGCTGTGGTGGCTTGAAAGCAAGAGGGATGCAATAGAAAGAGCTGCAACCTCTGCCAGATTTGGCAAAGGTGAGTGGGATGTTCTTTCAATTGCTGCTGATGTCAGGAAAGACTGTAAGGATGGAAAGGCTGGTGTTTGCCATGGGCAGGGAAACACATCTGGTTTTCATGTTCTCTTTGTCTTGGAGTGCCAGAAAAATAGAGGAGAGTGTGCCCTCACCTTGGAGCCCTGCTGCCCTCTGCTGCTCTGATGGAGAAATGTCCCAGCTTCTACACAGGCATCAGGTGAAAGGTATGTAATGAAACCGAGTTTAGGCTGTCTGTACTTGTGGGCATCAGCTGCTGGCATCTGCATTGTTGTTGCCATGGGCATGGCACAGCAGGTTCAAAGATTGCATTTCCTTGTGTGACACAGGCTCTGGTGGCTTGAAAGCAAGAGGGATGCAATAGAAAGAGCTGCAACCTTTGCCAGATCAGGGAAAGGAGCGTGGGATGTTGTTTCAATTGCTGCTGATGGCAGGAAGGACAGTAAAGATGGAAAGGCTGGTGTTTGCCATGAGTAGGGAAACACATCTGGTTTTCATGTTCTCTTTGTCTTGGAGTGCCAGAAAAATAGAGGAGAGTGTGCCCTCACCTTGGAGCCCTGCTGCCCTCTGCTGCTCAATGGAGAAATGTCCCAGCTTCTACACAGGCATCAGGTGAAAGGTATGTAATGAAACCGAGTTTAGGCTGTCTGTACTTGTGGGCATCAGCTGCTGGCATCTGCATTGTTGTTGCCATGAGCATGGCACAGCAGGTTCAAAGATTGCATTTCCTTGAGTGACACAGGCTGTGGTGGCTTGAAAGCAAGAGGGATGCAATAGAAAGAGCTGCAACCTCTGCCAGATTAGGCAAAGGTGAGTGGGCTGTTGTTTCAATTGCTGCTGATGGCAGGAAAGACTGTAAGGATGGAAAGGATGGTGTTTCCCATGGGCAGGGAAACACATGTGATTTTCATGTTCTCTTTGTCTTGGAGTGCCAGAAAAATAGAGGAGAGTGTGCCCTCACCTTGGAGCCCTGCTGCCCTCTGCTTCTCTGATGGAGAAATGTCCCAGCTTCTACACAGGCAACTGGACAAAGGTATGTAATGAAAGTAAGTCCAGGCTGGCTGTACTTGTGGGCATCAGCTGCTGGCATCTGCATTGTTGTTGCCATGGGCAAGGCACAGCAGGTAGAAAGATTGCATTTCCTTGTGTGACACAGGCTGTGGTGGCTTGAAAGCAAGAGGGATGCAATAGAAAGAGCTGCAACCTCTGCTAGATTAGGGAAAGGAGAGTGGGATGTTGTTTCTATTGCTGCTGATGGCAGGAAAGACTGTAAGAATGGAAAGGCTGGTGTTTGCCATGGGCAGGGAAACACAACTGGTTTTCATGTTCTCTTTGTCTTGGAGTGCCAGAAAAATAGAGGAGAGTGTGCCCTCACCTTGGAGCCCTGCTGCCCTCTGCATCTCAGATGGAGAAATGTCCCAGCTTCTACTCAGGCATCAGGACAAAGGTATGTAATGAAAGTAAGTCCAGGCTGGCTGTACTTGTGGGCATCAGCTGCTGGCATCTGCATTGTTGTTGCCATGGGCATGGCACAGCAGGTTCAAAGATTGCATTTCCTTTTGTGACACAGGCTCTGGTGGCTTGAAAGCAAGAGGGATGCAATAGAAAGAGCTGCAACCTCTGCCAGATTAGGGAAAGGAGAGTGGGATGTTGTTTCGATTGCTGCTGATGGCAGGAAGGATTGTAAGGATGGAAAGGCTGGTGTTTGCCATGGGCAGGGAAACACATCTGGATTTCATGTTCTCTTTGTCTTTGAGTGCCAGAAAAATAGGGGAGAGTGTGCCCTCACCTTGGAGCCCTGCTGCCCTCTGCTTCTCAGATGGAGAAATGTCCCAGCATCTACACAGGCATCAGGTGAAAACTATGTAATGACAGTAAGTCCAGGCTGTCTGTACTTGTGGGCATCAGCTGCTGGCATCTGCATTGTTGTTGCCATGGGCATGGCACAGCAGGTACAAAGATTGCATTTCCTTTTGTGACACAGGCTCTGGTGGCTTGAAAGCAAGAGGGATGCAATAGAAAGAGCTGCAACCTCTGCCAGATTAGGGAAAGGAGAGTGGGATGTTGTTTCAATTGCTGCTGATGGCAGGAAGGCCTGTAAGGATGGAAAGGCTGGTGTTTGCCATGGGCAGGGAAACACATCTGGTTTTCATGTTCTCTTTGTCTTGGAGTGCCAGAAAAATAGAGGAGAGTGTGCCCTCACCTTGGAGCCCTGCTGCCCTCTGCTTCTCAGATGGAGAAATGTCCCAGCATCTACACAGGCATCAGGTGAAAACTATGTAATGAAAGTAAGTCCAGGCTGTCTGTACTTGTGGGCATCAGCTGCTGGCATCTGCATTGTTGTTGCCATGGGCATGGCACAGCAGGTACAAAGATTGCATTTCCTTGTGTGACACAGGCTGTGGTGGCTTGAAAGCAAGAGGGATGCAATAGAAAGAGCTGCAACCTCTGCCAGACTAGGCAAAGGTGAGTGGGATGTTGTTTCAATTGCTGCTGATGGCAGGAAGGACTGTAAGGATGGAAAGGCTGGTGTTTGCCATGAGCTTGGAAACACAACTGGTTTTCATGTTCTCTTTGTCTTGGAGTGCTAGAAAAATAGAGGAGAGTGTGCCCTCACCTTGGAGCCCTGCTGCCCTCTGCTTCTCTGATGGAGAAATGTCCCAGCTTTTACACAGGCATCAGGTGAAACCTATGTAATGAAAGTAAGTCCAGGCTGGCTGTACTAGTGGGCATCAGCTGCTGGCATCTGCATTGTTGTTGCCATAGGCATGGCACAGCAGGTACAAAGCTTGCATTTCCTTGTTTCACACAGGCTGTGGTGGCTTGAAAGCAAGAGGGATGCAATAGAAAGAGCTGCAACCTCTGCCAGATTAGGGAAAGGAGCGTGGGATGTTGTTTCTATTGCTGCTGATGGCAGGAAGGACAGTAAAGATGGAAAGGCTGGTGTTTGCCATGAGCAGGGAAACACATCTGGTTTTCATGTTCTCTTTGTCTTGGAGTGCCAGAAAAGTAGAGGAGAGTGTGCCCTCACCTTGGAGCCCTGCTGCCCTCTGCTGCTCAATGGAGAAATGTCCCAGCTTCTACACAGGCAACTGGACAAAGGTATGTAATGAAAGTAAGTCCAGGCTGGCTGTACTTGTGGGTATCAGCTGCTGGCATCTGCATTGTTGTTGCCATGAGCATGGCACAGCAGGTTCAAAGCTTGCATTTCCTTGTGTGACACAGGCTGTGGTGGCTTGAAAGCAAGAGGGATGCAATAGAAAGAGCTGCAACCTCTGCCAGATTAGGCAAAGGTGAGTGGGCTGTTGTTTCAATTGCTGCTGATGGCAGGAAAGACTGTAAGGATGGAAAGGCTGGTGTTTGCCATGGGCAGGGAAACACATGTGATTTTCATGTTCTCTTTGTCTTGGAGTGCCAGAAAAATAGAGGAGAGTGTGCCCTCACCTTGGAGCCCTGCTACCCTCTGCTTCTCAGATGGAGAAATGTCCCAGCTTCTACACAGGCAACAGGACAAAGGTATGTAATGAAAGTAAGTCCAGGCTGTCTGTACTTGTGGGCATCAGCTGCTGGCATCTGCATTGTTGTTGCCATGAGCATGGCACAGCAGGTAGAAAGATTGCATTTCCTTGAGTGACACAGGCTGTGGTGGCTTGAAAGCAAGAGGGATGCAATAGAAAGAGCTGCAACCTCTGCCAGATGAGGGAAAGGAGAGTGGGATGTTGTTTCAATTGCTGCTGATGGCAGGAAGGCCTGTAAGGATGGAAAGGCTGGTGTTTGCCATGGGCAGGGAAACACATCTGGTTTTCATGTTCTCTTTGTCTTGGAGTGCCAGAAAAATAGAGGAGAGTGTGCCCTCACCTTGGAGCCCTGCTGCCCTCTGCTGCTCAATAGAGAAATGTCCCAGCATCTACACAGGCATCAGGTGAAAACTATGTAATGAAAGTAAGTCCAGGCTGTCTGTACTTGTGGGCATCAGCTGCTGGCATCTGCATTGTTGTTGCCATGGGCATGGCACAGCAGGTACAAAGATTGCATTTCCTTGTGTGACACAGGCTGTGGTGGCTTGAAAGCAAGAGGGATGCAATAGAAAGAGCTGCAACCTCTGCCAGACTAGGCAAAGGTGAGTGGGATGTTGTTTCAATTGCTGCTGATGGCAGGAAGGACTGTAAGGATGGAAAGGCTGGTGTTTGCCATGAGCTTGGAAACACAACTGGTTTTCATGTTCTCTTTGTCTTGGAGTGCTAGAAAAATAGAGGAGAGTGTGCCCTCACCTTGGAGCCCTGCTGCCCTCTGCTTCTCTGATGGAGAAATGTCCCAGCTTTTACACAGGCATCAGGTGAAACCTATGTAATGAAAGTAAGTCCAGGCTGGCTGTACTAGTGGGCATCAGCTGCTGGCATCTGCATTGTTGTTGCCATAGGCATGGCACAGCAGGTACAAAGCTTGCATTTCCTTGTTTCACACAGGCTGTGGTGGCTTGAAAGCAAGAGGGATGCAATAGAAAGAGCTGCAACCTCTGCCAGATTAGGGAAAGGAGCGTGGGATGTTGTTTCAATTGCTGCTGATGGCAATAAGGACAGTAAAGATGGAAAGGCTGGTGTTTGCCATGAGCAGGGAAACACAACTGGTTTTCATGTTCTCTTTGTCTTGGAGTGCCAGAAAAGTAGAGGAGAGTGTGCCCTCACCTTGGAGCCCTGCTGCCCTCTGCTGCTCAATGGAGAAATGTCCCAGCTTCTACACAGGCATCAGGTGAAAGGTATGTAATGAAACCGAGTTTAGGCTGTCTGTACTTGTGGGCATCAGCTGCTGGCATCTGCATTGTTGTTGCCATGGGCATGGCACAGCAGGTACAAAGATTGCATTTCCTTGTGTGACACAGGCTGTGGTGGCTTGAAAGCAAGAGGGATGCAATAGAAAGAGCGGCAACCTGTGCCAGATTAGGGAAAGGAGAGTGGGATGTTGTTTCAATTGCTGCTGATGGCAGGAAGGACTGCAAGGATGGAAAGGCTGGTGTTTGCCATGAGCAGGGAAACACAACTGGTTTTCATGTTCTCTTTGTCTTGGAGTGCCAGAAAAATAGAGGAGAGTGTGCCCTCACCTTGGAGCCCTGCTGCCCTCGGCTGCTCAATGGAGAAATGTCACAGCTTCTACACAGGCATCAGGTGAAAACTATGTAATGACAGTAAGTCCAGACTGTCTGTACTTGTGGGCATCAGCTGCTGGCATCTGCATTGTTGTTGCCATGAGCATGGCACAGCAGGTTCAAAGCTTGCATTTCCTTGTGTGACACAGGCTGTGGTGGCTTGAAAGCAAGAGGGATGCAATAGAAAGAGCTGCAACCTCTGCTAGATTAGGGAAAGGAGAGTGGGATGTTGTTTCTATTGCTGCTGATGGCAGGAAGGACAGTAAAGATGGAAAGGCTGGTGTTTGCCATGAGCTTGGAAACACATCTGGTTTTCATGTTCTCTTTGTCTTGGAGTGCCAGAAAAATAGAGGAGAGTGTGCCCTCACCTTGGAGCCCTGCTGCCCTCTGCTTCTCAGATGGAGAAATGTCCCAGCATCTACACAGGCATCAGGACAAAGGTATGTAATGAAACCGAGTTTAGGCTGTCTGTACTTGTGGGCATCAGCTGCTGGCATCTGCATTGTTGTTGCCATGAGCATGGCACAGCAGGTTCAAAGATTGCATTTCCTTGCGTGATACAGGCTGTGGTGGCTTGAAAGCAAGAGGGATGCAATAGAAAGAGCTGCAACCTCTGCCAGATTAGGGAAAGGAGAGTGGGATGTTGTTTCAATTGCTGCTGATGGCAGGAAGGACAGAAAAGATGGAAAGGCTGGTGTTTGCCATGGGCAGGGAAACACAACTGGTTTTCATGTTCTCTTTGTCTTGGAGTGCCAGAAAAATAGAGGAGAGTGTGCCCTCACCTTGGAGCCCTGCTGCCCTCTGCTTCTCAGATGGAGAAATGTCCCAGCGTCTACACAGGCATCAGGTGAAAACTATGTAATGAAAGTAAGTCCAGGCTGGCTGTACTTGTGGGCATCAGCTGCTGGCATCTGCATTGTTGTTGCCATGGGCATGGCACAGCAGGTACAAAGATTGCATTTCCTTGTGTGACACAGGCTGTGGTGGCTTGAAAGCAAGAGGGATGCAATAGAAAGAGCTGCAACCTCTGCCAGATTAGGGAAAGGAGCGTGGGATGTTGTTTCAATTGCTGCTGATGGCAATAAGGACAGTAAAGATGGAAAGGCTGGTGTTTGCCATGAGCAGGGAAACACAACTGGTTTTCATGTTCTCTTTGCCTTGGAGTGCCAGAAAAGTAGAGGAGAGTGTGCTCTCACCTTGGAGCCCTGCTGCCCTCTGCTGCTCAATGGAGAAATGTCCCAGCTTCTACACAGGCATCAGGTGAAAGGTATGTAATGAAAGTAAGTCCAGACTGTCTGTACTTGTGGGCATCAGCTGCTGGCATCTGCATTGTTGTTGCCATGGGCATGGCACAGCAGGTACAAAGATTGCATTTCCTTGTGTGACACAGGCTGTGGTGGCTTGAAAGCAAGAGGGATGCAATAGAAAGAGCTGCAACCTCTGCTAGATTAGGGAAAGGAGAGTGGGATGTTGTTTCTATTGCTGCTGATGGCAGGAAGGACAGTAAAGATGGAAAGGCTGGTGTTTGCCATGAGCTTGGAAACACATCTGGTTTTCATGTTCTCTTTGTCTTGGAGTGCCAGAAAAATAGAGGAGAGTGTGCCCTCACCTTGGAGCCCTGCTGCCCTCTGCTTCTCAGATGGAGAAATGTCCCAGCATCTACACAGGCATCAGGACAAAGGTATGTAATGAAACCGAGTTTAGGCTGTCTGTACTTGTGGGCATCAGCTGCTGGCATCTGCATTGTTGTTGCCATGAGCATGGCACAGCAGGTAGAAAGATTGCATTTCCTTGTGTGACACAGGCTGTGGTGGCTTGAAAGCAAGAGGGATGCAATAGAAAGAGCTGCAACCTCTGCTAGATTAGGGAAAGGAGCGTGGGATGTTGTTTCAATTGCTGCTGATGGCAGGAAGGACAGTAAAGATGGAAAGGCTGGTGTTTGCCATGAGCTTGGAAACACATCTGGTTTTCATGTTCTCTTTGTCTTGGAGTGCCAGAAAAATAGAGGAGAGTGTGCCGTCACCTTGGAGCCCTGCTGCCCTCTGCTTCTCAGATGGAGAAATGTCCCAGCATCTACACAGGCATCAGGACAAAGGTATGTAATGAAACCGAGTTTAGGCTGTCTGTACTTGTGGGCATCAGCTGCTGGCATCTGCATTGTTGTTGCCATGGGCATGGCACAGCAGTACAAAGATTGCATTTCCTTGTGTGACACAGGCTGTGGTGGCTTGAAAGCAAGAGGGATGCAATAGAAAGAGCTGCAACCTCTGCCAGATTAGGGAAAGGAGAGTGGGATGCTGTTTCAATTGCTGCTGATGGCAGGAAGGACAGAAAAGATGGAAAGGCTGGTGTTTGCCATGAGCAGGGAAACACATCTGGTTTTCATGTTCTCTTTGTCTTGGAGTGCCAGAAAAATAGAGGAGAGTGTGCCGTCACCTTGGAGCCCTGCTGCCCTCTGCTTCTCAGATGGAGAAATGTCCCAGCTTCTACACAGGCATCAGGTGAAAACTATGTAATGAAAGTAAGTCCAGGCTGTCTGTACTAGTGGGCATCAGCTGCTGGCATCTGCATTGTTGTTGCCATGGGCATGGCACAGCAGGTACAAAGATTGCATTTCCTTGTGTGACACAGGCTGTGGTGGCTTGAAAGCAAGAGGGATGCAATAGAAAGAGCTGCAACCTCTGCCAGATTAGGGAAAGGAGCGTGGGATGTTGTTTCAATTGCTGCTGATGGCAGGAAGGACAGTAAAGATGGAAAGGCTGGTGTTTGCAATGGGCAGGGAAACACATCTGGTTTTCATGTTCTCTTTGTCTTGGAGTGCCAGAAAAATAGAGGAGAGTGTGCCCTCACCTTGGAGCCCTGCTGCCCTCTGCTGCTCAATGGAGAAATGTCCCAGCTTTTACACAGGCATCAGGTGAAAGGTATGTAATGAAACCGAGTTTAGGCTGTCTGTACTTGTGGGCATCAGCTGCTGGCATCTGCATTGTTGTTGCCATGAGCATGGCACAGCAGGTAGAAAGATTGCATTTCCTTGTGTGACACAGGCTGTGGTGGCTTGAAAGCAAGAGGGATGCAATAGAAAGAGCTGCAACCTCTGCCAGATTAGGCAAAGGTGAGTGGGCTGTTGTTTCAATTGCTGCTGATGGCAGGAAAGACTGTAAGGATGGAAAGGATGGTGTTTCCCATGGGCAGGGAAACACATGTGATTTTCATGTTCTCTTTGTCTTGGAGTGCCAGAAAAATAGAGGAGAGTGTGCCCTCACCTTGGAGCCCTGCTGCCCTCTGCTTCTCTGATGGAGAAATGTCCCAGCTTCTACACAGGCAACTGGACAAAGGTATGTAATGAAAGTAAGTCCAGGCTGGCTGTACTTGTGGGCATCAGCTGCTGGCATCTGCATTGTTGTTGCCATGGGCAAGGCACAGCAGGTAGAAAGATTGCATTTCCTTGTGTGACACAGGCTGTGGTGGCTTGAAAGCAAGAGGGATGCAATAGAAAGAGCTGCAACCTCTGCTAGATTAGGGAAAGGAGAGTGGGATGTTGTTTCTATTGCTGCTGATGGCAGGAAAGACTGTAAGAATGGAAAGGCTGGTGTTTGCCATGGGCAGGGAAACACAACTGGTTTTCATGTTCTCTTTGTCTTGGAGTGCCAGAAAAATAGAGGAGAGTGTGCCCTCACCTTGGAGCCCTGCTGCCCTCTGCATCTCAGATGGAGAAATGTCCCAGCTTCTACTCAGGCATCAGGACAAAGGTATGTAATGAAAGTAAGTCCAGGCTGGCTGTACTTGTGGGCATCAGCTGCTGGCATCTGCATTGTTGTTGCCATGGGCATGGCACAGCAGGTTCAAAGATTGCATTTCCTTTTGTGACACAGGCTCTGGTGGCTTGAAAGCAAGAGGGATGCAATAGAAAGAGCTGCAACCTCTGCCAGATTAGGGAAAGGAGAGTGGGATGTTGTTTCGATTGCTGCTGATGGCAGGAAGGATTGTAAGGATGGAAAGGCTGGTGTTTGCCATGGGCAGGGAAACACATCTGGTTTTCATGTTCTCTTTGTCTTGGAGTGCCAGAAAAATAGAGGAGAGTGTGCCCTCACCTTGGAGCCCTGCTGCCTTCTGCTTCTCAGATGGAGAAATGTCCCAGCATCTACACAGGCATCAGGTGAAAACTATGTAATGAAAGTAAGTCCAGGCTGTCTGTACTTGTGGTCATCAGCTGCTGGCATCTGCATTGTTGTTGCCATGGGCATGGCACAGCAGGTACAAAGATTGCATTTCCTTGAGTGACACAGGCTGTGGTGGCTTGAAAGCAAGAGGGATGCAATAGAAAGAGCTGCAACCTCTGCCAGACTAGACAAAGGTGAGTGGGATGTTGTTTCAATTGCTGCTGATGGCAGGAAGGACTGTAAGGATGGAAAGGCTGGTGTTTGCCATGAGCTTGGAAACACATCTGGTTTTCATGTTCTCTTTGTCTTGGAGTGCCAGAAAAATAGAGGAGAGTGTGCCCTCACCTTGGAGCCCTGCTGCCCTCTGCTTCTCTGATGGAGAAATGTCCCAGCTTTTACACAGGCATCAGGTGAAACCTATGTAATGAAAGTAAGTCCAGGCTGGCTGTACTAGTGGGCATCAGCTGCTGGCATCTGCATTGTTGTTGCCATAGGCATGGCACAGCAGGTACAAAGCTTGCATTTCCTTGTTTCACACAGGCTGTGGTGGCTTGAAAGCAAGAGGGATGCAATAGAAAGAGCTGCAACCTCTGCCAGATTAGGGAAAGGAGCGTGGGATGTTGTTTCAATTGCTGCTGATGGCAGGAAGGACAGTAAAGATGGAAAGGCTGGTGTTTGCCATGAGCAGGGAAACACATCTGGTTTTCATGTTCTCTTTGTCTTGGAGTGCCAGAAAAGTAGAGGAGAGTGTGCCGTCACCTTGGAGCCCTGCTGCCCTCTGCTGCTCAATGGAGAAATGTCCCAGCTTCTACACAGGCAACTGGACAAAGGTATGTAATGAAAGTAAGTCCAGGCTGGCTGTACTTGTGGGTATCAGCTGCTGGCATCTGCATTGTTGTTGCCATGAGCATGGCACAGCAGGTTCAAAGCTTGCATTTCCTTGTGTGACACAGGCTGTGGTGGCTTGAAAGCAAGAGGGATGCAATAGAAAGAGCTGCAACCTCTGCCAGATTAGGCAAAGGTGAGTGGGCTGTTGTTTCAATTGCTGCTGATGGCAGGAAAGACTGTAAGGATGGAAAGGCTGGTGTTTGCCATGGGCAGGGAAACACATGTGATTTTCATGTTCTCTTTGTCTTGGAGTGCCAGAAAAATAGAGGAGAGTGTGCCCTCACCTTGGAGCCCTGCTACCCTCTGCTTCTCAGATGGAGAAATGTCCCAGCTTCTACACAGGCAACAGGACAAAGGTATGTAATGAAAGTAAGTCCAGGCTGTCTGTACTTGTGGGCATCAGCTGCTGGCATCTGCATTGTTGTTGCCATGAGCATGGCACAGCAGGTAGAAAGATTGCATTTCCTTGTGTGACACAGGCTGTGGTGGCTTGAAAGCAAGAGGGATGCAATAGAAAGAGCTGCAACCTCTGCCAGATTAGGGAAAGGAGCGTGGGATGTTGTTTCAATTGCTGCTGATGGCAATAAGGACAGTAAAGATGGAAAGGCTGGTGTTTACCATGAGCAGGGAAACACAACTGGTTTTCATGTTCTCTTTGTCTTGGAGTGCCAGAAAAGTAGAGGAGAGTGTGCCCTCACCTTGGAGCCCTGCTGCCCTCTGCTGCTCAATGGAGAAATGTCCCAGCTTCTACACAGGCATCAGGTGAAAGGTATGTAATGAAACCGAGTTTAGGCTGTCTGTACTTGTGGGCATCAGCTGCTGGCATCTGCATTGTTGTTGCCATGAGCATGGCACAGCAGGTTCAAAGATTGCATTTCCTTGAGTGACACAGGCTGTGGTGGCTTGAAAGCAAGAGGGATGCAATAGAAAGAGCTGCAACCTCTGCCAGATTAGGCAAAGGTGAGTGGGCTGTTGTTTCAATTGCTGCTGATGGCAGGAAAGACTGTAAGGATGGAAAGGATGGTGTTTCCCATGGGCAGGGAAACACATGTGATTTTCATGTTCTCTTTGTCTTGGAGTGCCAGAAAAATAGAGGAGAGTGTGCCCTCACCTTGGAGCCCTGCTGCCCTCTGCTTCTCTGATGGAGAAATGTCCCAGCTTCTACACAGGCAACTGGACAAAGGTATGTAATGAAAGTAAGTCCAGGCTGTCTGTACTTGTGGGCATCAGCTGCTGGCATCTGCATTGTTGTTGCCATGGGCAAGGCACAGCAGGTAGAAAGATTGCATTTCCTTGTGTGACACAGGCTGTGGTGGCTTGAAAGCAAGAGGGATGCAATAGAAAGAGCTGCAACCTCTGCTAGATTAGGGAAAGGAGAGTGGGATGTTATTTCTATTGCTGCTGATGGCAGGAAAGACTGTAAGAATGGAAAGGCTGGTGTTTGCCATGGGCAGGGAAACACAACTGGTTTTCATGTTCTCTTTGTCTTGGAGTGCCAGAAAAATAGAGGAGAGTGTGCCCTCACCTTGGAGCCCTGCTGCCCTCTGCATCTCAGATGGAGAAATGTCCCAGCTTCTACTCAGGCATCAGGACAAAGGTATGTAATGAAAGTAAGTCCAGGCTGGCTGTACTTGTGGGCATCAGCTGCTGGCATCTGCATTGTTGTTGCCATGGGCATGGCACAGCAGGTTCAAAGATTGCATTTCCTTTTGTGACACAGGCTCTGGTGGCTTGAAAGCAAGAGGGATGCAATAGAAAGAGCTGCAACCTCTGCCAGATTAGGGAAAGGAGAGTGGGATGTTGTTTCGATTGCTGCTGATGGCAGGAAGGATTGTAAGGATGGAAAGGCTGGTGTTTGCCATGGGCAGGGAAACACATCTGGATTTCATGTTCTCTTTGTCTTTGAGTGCCAGAAAAATAGGGGAGAGTGTGCCCTCACCTTGGAGCCCTGCTGCCTTCTGCTTCTCAGATGGAGAAATGTCCCAGCATCTACACAGGCATCAGGTGAAAACTATGTAATGAAAGTAAGTCCAGGCTGTCTGTACTTGTGGGCATCAGCTGCTGGCATCTGCATTGTTGTTGCCATGGGCATGGCACAGCAGGTACAAAGATTGCATTTCCTTGAGTGACACAGGCTGTGGTGGCTTGAAAGCAAGAGGGATGCAATAGAAAGAGCTGCAACCTCTGCCAGATTAGGGAAAGGAGAGTGGGATGTTGTTTCAATTGCTGCTGATGGCAGGAAGGCCTGTAAGGATGGAAAGGCTGGTGTTTGCCATGGGCAGGGAAACACATCTGGTTTTCATGTTCTCTTTGTCTTGGAGTGCCAGAAAAATAGAGGAGAGTGTGCCCTCACCTTGGAGCCCTGCTGCCCTCTGCTGCTCAATAGAGAAATGTCCCAGCATCTACACAGGCATCAGGTGAAAACTATGTAATGAAAGTAAGTCCAGGCTGTCTGTACTTGTGGGCATCAGCTGCTGGCATCTGCATTGTTGTTGCCATGGGCATGGCACAGCAGGTACAAAGATTGCATTTCCTTGTGTGACACAGGCTGTGGTGGCTTGAAAGCAAGAGGGATGCAATAGAAAGAGCTGCAACCTCTGCCAGACTAGGCAAAGGTGAGTGGGATGTTGTTTCAATTGCTGCTGATGGCAGGAAGGACTGTAAGGATGGAAAGGCTGGTGTTTGCCATGAGCTTGGAAACACAACTGGTTTTCATGTTCTCTTTGTCTTGGAGTGCTAGAAAAATAGAGGAGAGTGTGCCCTCACCTTGGAGCCCTGCTGCCCTCTGCTTCTCTGATGGAGAAATGTCCCAGCTTTTACACAGGCATCAGGTGAAACCTATGTAATGAAAGTAAGTCCAGGCTGGCTGTACTAGTGGGCATCAGCTGCTGGCATCTGCATTGTTGTTGCCATAGGCATGGCACAGCAGGTACAAAGCTTGCATTTCCTTGTTTCACACAGGCTGTGGTGGCTTGAAAGCAAGAGGGATGCAATAGAAAGAGCTGCAACCTCTGCCAGATTAGGGAAAGGAGCGTGGGATGTTGTTTCAATTGCTGCTGATGGCAGGAAGGACAGTAAAGATGGAAAGGCTGGTGTTTGCCATGAGCAGGGAAACACATCTGGTTTTCATGTTCTCTTTGTCTTGGAGTGCCAGAAAAGTAGAGGAGAGTGTGCCGTCACCTTGGAGCCCTGCTGCCCTCTGCTGCTCAATGGAGAAATGTCCCAGCTTCTACACAGGCAACTGGACAAAGGTATGTAATGAAAGTAAGTCCAGGCTGGCTGTACTTGTGGGTATCAGCTGCTGGCATCTGCATTGTTGTTGCCATGAGCATGGCACAGCAGGTTCAAAGCTTGCATTTCCTTGTGTGACACAGGCTGTGGTGGCTTGAAAGCAAGAGGGATGCAATAGAAAGAGCTGCAACCTCTGCCAGATTAGGCAAAGGTGAGTGGGCTGTTGTTTCAATTGCTGCTGATGGCAGGAAAGACTGTAAGGATGGAAAGGCTGGTGTTTGCCATGGGCAGGGAAACACATGTGATTTTCATGTTCTCTTTGTCTTGGAGTGCCAGAAAAATAGAGGAGAGTGTGCCGTCACCTTGGAGCCCTGCTGCCCTCTGCTTCTCAGATGGAGAAATGTCCCAGCGTCTACACAGGCATCAGGTGAAAACTATGTAATGAAAGTAAGTCCAGGCTGGCTGTACTTGTGGGCATCAGCTGCTGGCATCTGCATTGTTGTTGCCATGGGCATGGCACAGCAGGTACAAAGATTGCATTTCCTTGTGTGACACAGGCTGTGGTGGCTTGAAAGCAAGAGGGATGCAATAGAAAGAGCGGCAACCTGTGCCAGATTAGGGAAAGGAGAGTGGGATGTTGTTTCAATTGCTGCTGATGGCAGGAAGGACTGCAAGGATGGAAAGGCTGGTGTTTGCCATGAGCAGGGAAACACAACTGGTTTTCATGTTCTCTTTGTCTTTGAGTGCCAGAAAAATAGAGGAGAGTGTGCCCTCACCTTGGAGCCCTGCTGCCCTCGGCTGCTCAATGGAGAAATGTCCCAGCTTCTACACAGGCATCAGGTGAAAACTATGTAATGAAAGTAAGTCCAGACTGTCTGTACTTGTGGGCATCAGCTGCTGGCATCTGCATTGTTGTTGCCATGAGCATGGCACAGCAGGTTCAAAGCTTGCATTTCCTTGTGTGACACAGGCTGTGGTGGCTTGAAAGCAAGAGGGATGCAATAGAAAGAGCTGCAACCTCTGCTAGATTAGGGAAAGGAGAGTGGGATGTTGTTTCAATTGCTGCTGATGGCAGGAAGGACAGTAAAGATGGAAAGGCTGGTGTTTGCCATGAGCTTGGAAACACATCTGGTTTTCATGTTCTCTTTGTCTTGGAGTGCCAGAAAAATAGAGGAGAGTGTGCCCTCACCTTGGAGCCCTGCTGCCCTCTGCTTCTCAGATGGAGAAATGTCCCAGCATCTACACAGGCATCAGGTGAAAGGTATGTAATGAAACCGAGTTTAGGCTGTCTGTACTTGTGGGCATCAGCTGCTGGCATCTGCATTGTTGTTGCCATGAGCATGGCACAGCAGGTTCAAAGATTGCATTTCCTTGCGTGATACAGGCTGTGGTGGCTTGAAAGCAAGAGGGATGCAATAGAAAGAGCTGCAACCTCTGCCATATTAGGGAAAGGAGAGTGGGATGTTGTTTCAATTGCTGCTGATGGCAGGAAGGACAGAAAAGATGGAAAGGCTGGTGTTTGCCATGGGCAGGGAAACACAACTGGTTTTCATGTTCTCTTTGTCTTGGAGTGCCAGAAAAATAGAGGAGAGTGTGCCGTCACCTTGGAGCCCTGCTGCCCTCTGCTTCTCAGATGGAGAAATGTCCCAGCGTCTACACAGGCATCAGGTGAAAACTATGTAATGAAAGTAAGTCCAGGCTGGCTGTACTTGTGGGCATCAGCTGCTGGCATCTGCATTGTTGTTGCCATGGGCATGGCACAGCAGGTACAAAGATTGCATTTCCTTGTGTGACACAGGCTGTGGTGGCTTGAAAGCAAGAGGGATGCAATAGAAAGAGCTGCAACCTCTGCCAGATTAGGGAAAGGAGCGTGGGATGTTGTTTCAATTGCTGCTGATGGCAATAAGGACAGTAAAGATGGAAAGGCTGGTGTTTGCCATGAGCAGGGAAACACATCTGGTTTTCATGTTCTCTTTGCCTTGGAGTGCCAGAAAAGTAGAGGAGAGTGTGCTCTCACCTTGGAGCCCTGCTGCCCTCTGCTGCTCAATGGAGAAATGTCCCAGCTTCTACACAGGCATCAGGTGAAAGGTATGTAATGAAAGTAAGTCCAGACTGTCTGTACTTGTGGGCATCAGCTGCTGGCATCTGCATTGTTGTTGCCATGGGCATGGCACAGCAGGTACAAAGATTGCATTTCCTTGTGTGACACAGGCTGTGGTGGCTTGAAAGCAAGAGGGATGCAATAGAAAGAGCGGCAACCTGTGCCAGATTAGGGAAAGGAGAGTGGGATGGTGTTTCAATTGCTGCTGATGGCAATAAGGACAGTAAAGATGGAAAGGCTGGTGTTTGCCATGAGCAGGGAAACACAACTGGTTTTCATGTTCTCTTTGTCTTGGAGTGCCAGAAAAATAGAGGAGAGTGTGCCCTCACCTTGGAGCCCTGCTGCCCTCGGCTGCTCAATGGAGAAATGTCCCAGCTTCTACACAGGCATCAGGTGAAAGGTATGTAATGAAAGTAAGTCCAGACTGTCTGTACTTGTGGGCATCAGCTGCTGGCATCTGCATTGTTGTTGCCATGAGCATGGCACAGCAGGTAGAAAGATTGCATTTCCTTGTGTGACACAGGCTGTGGTGGCTTGAAAGCAAGAGGGATGCAATAGAAAGAGCTGCAACCTCTGCTAGATTAGGGAAAGGAGCGTGGGATGTTGTTTCTATTGCTGCTGATGGCAGGAAGGACAGTAAAGATGGAAAGGCTGGTGTTTGCCATGAGCTTGGAAACACATCTGGTTTTCATGTTCTCTTTGTCTTGGAGTGCCAGAAAAATAGAGGAGAGTGTGCCCTCACCTTGGAGCCCTGCTGCCCTCTGCTTCTCAGATGGAGAAATGTCCCAGCATCTACACAGGCATCAGGACAAAGGTATGTAATGAAACCGAGTTTAGGCTGTCTGTACTTGTGGGCATCAGCTGCTGGCATCTGCATTGTTGTTGCCATGGGCATGGCACAGCAGTACAAAGATTGCATTTCCTTGTGTGACACAGGCTGTGGTGGCTTGAAAGCAAGAGGGATGCAATAGAAAGAGCTGCAACCTCTGCCAGACTAGGCAAAGGTGAGTGGGATGCTGTTTCAATTGCTGCTGATGGCAGGAAGGACAGAAAAGATGGAAAGGCTGGTGTTTGCCATGAGCAGGGAAACACATCTGGTTTTCATGTTCTCTTTGTCTTGGAGTGCCAGAAAAATAGAGGAGAGTGTGCCGTCACCTTGGAGCCCTGCTGCCCTCTGCTTCTCAGATGGAGAAATGTCCCAGCTTCTACACAGGCATCAGGTGAAAACTATGTAATGAAAGTAAGTCCAGGCTGTCTGTACTAGTGGGCATCAGCTGCTGGCATCTGCATTGTTGTTGCCATGGGCATGGCACAGCAGGTACAAAGATTGCATTTCCTTGTGTGACACAGGCTGTGGTGGCTTGAAAGCAAGAGGGATGCAATAGAAAGAGCTGCAACCTCTGCCAGATTAGGGAAAGGAGCGTGGGATGTTGTTTCAATTGCTGCTGATGGCAGGAAGGACAGTAAAGATGGAAAGGCTGGTGTTTGCAATGGGCAGGGAAACACATCTGGTTTTCATGTTCTCTTTGTCTTGGAGTGCCAGAAAAATAGAGGAGAGTGTGCCCTCACCTTGGAGCCCTGCTGCCCTCTGCTGCTCAATGGAGAAATGTCCCAGCTTTTACACAGGCATCAGGTGAAAGGTATGTAATGAAACCGAGTTTAGGCTGTCTGTACTTGTGGGCATCAGCTGCTGGCATCTGCATTGTTGTTGCCATGAGCATGGCACAGCAGGTAGAAAGATTGCATTTCCTTGTGTGACACAGGCTGTGGTGGCTTGAAAGCAAGAGGGATGCAATAGAAAGAGCTGCAACCTCTGCCAGATGAGGGAAAGGAGAGTGGGATGTTGTTTCAATTGCTGCTGATGGCAATAAGGACAGTAAAGATGGAAAGGCTGGTGTTTGCCATGAGCAGGGAAACACAACTGGTTTTCATGTTCTCTTTCTCTTGGAGTGCCAGAAAAATAGAGGAGAGTGTGCCCTCACCTTGGAGCCCTGCTGCCCTCTGCTGCTCAATGGAGAAATATCCCAGCATCTAGAAGGACATCCGGACAAATATAAGTAATGTAAATAATTCCAGGCTTGCTGTACTTGTGGGCATCTGTTGTTGGCAAATTTTATGGCTGTAAACTGCCTAGATAATGACAGAATGCGGGTGACAATAGAATGGTACATAATTACAGTAGAATGTAAAAAGTTTCCAGGGGGCAGGAATGGAGGTGTTGAGATGCTGTGTTGGAAATACTTATTTGCTCTAGAAAGCTGTATCAGAATGGAGGACTGAAGTAAATACTTTGAGTGTTTGGTCATGTTACTGTATAAAAGATCCATCTGGCAAATTGAATAACTCAGTGGTAAAGGGACTGTTTCATGGAACCTTAAGCATCTGAGCACTGTGTACGGAACTTGGGAATATAAGTATTAGAGGATCATGGAATATCTTGATTTGGAAGGGACCTCGAGGATCATGGAGTCCACCTCCTGGTTCCACACCAGATCTCCTATGAGTCAAGCCCTGTGTCTGAGAGCATTGTGCAAATGCTCTTTGACCTTTGTCAGCTCAGTGCCAAACCACTGCCCTGGGGAGCCAGTGCCAAATTCCGTGTATCTAGTTCATCCTACAGAATGATGCCAAGAACAGTAATAGAGATCGACTTACAAACAAAATTCTTGTCTTGAATGGTACACTCTTAATGGTACACTCAGCAGTAAAAAAAAAAAAAAAAAAATCAAAGCCACATTCTTACAGAGGCATTTTACAGTATTCTAATTCTGTTGTGTCAAATCGAGGTTCTCTCATCATGAAATAATGACCAAATTCTCTTTTCATATCTAAAGATACAAATGTTAAAGGCAGCAGTGCTGTTCAAGAGTACATTACCAGCTCAAACACTGCTTTGGCTGTAAAACTGAAGGTAGTAAGGAATTTTATCAAGGAGTTGGAAGAAAACACGTAAGTGTAGATTTAAAAGCAACCGATGTTATTACTGAGAGTTTGATATAGTGTAATCCAATCCACAGTACTTGTAACATGTGTTTTACAAAATTCTTTGCAATTTAAGCCTATATTAAGATAAATGCTGCAAGTTCTAATATGTCCATGACCTTTTCAAACTGTTACTTACTGCTACACATCACGATGAGTAGTTCTTCTGACAGGAATGATCACGTGAGTAATTAACCTGTGACCTTAAGTTTGGAATTAAATGCATCCAGTGGAAGTAAGAGCTGTCGGTTATTTTGCTCTTTCATTGTTGAACAGCCTGGGTGTTTTGTTTTGGAGGGTGGAGAGTGGTGGGACAGGTGGGGAATGGCTTTAAACTGAGACAGGGGAGGTTTAGGTTGGATGTGAGGAGGAAGTTTTTCAGCCAGAGGGTGGTGAGGCACTGGAACAGGTTGCCCAAGGAGGCTGTGGATGCCCCATCCCTGGTTGGCAGGTTAGAAAGCCCACATGACTTGATTGCAGCACTGGGTGCAGGGGGATCACTGCTCCTAGCATGCACACAGAAGAGCTAGAGCACACAGGTGATGGACATTCCACTTGTGACCATTCCTGCAATTCCAGAGAGTGTGCGCCTGTTCCAATCACTGCTGCACAGATTAAAAACTGATTGCAGATGAGCTGTTTTGGTGTGGGGTTCTTGCAAACGGTCTGTAGTGGCTGTGTGATTCCTCGGGGAGTTGCTCTCCAGCCCAAAGCTCATGTCCTAAGTCGACCAGATCCCGTTTGTGTCCAGAGATGGTTTACAACAGATCAGCTGCTGATCAAGTTTCTCATATCACTCTGCCTTGCTCCAGTGTCTGTGTCATCAGCCCCAGCACATACGGTGCACCTCTTCAAGGCTTGTGGAACACTGAGACTCTGCATCTGGGCTCCAGACATCCTGCTGCTGTAGTAACAACAGCCTTCCCCAGACAGAACATTGCTGTCCTGGAAGCTCTGAATTGAGTGCTGAAGACTGAATTAATTGCCAGGTATCGATCTAACACCTAATTTGTTTGCAGAGGAGATGAGAGCTGTCCTACCCATCATTTCACTAATTCTGAGTAACTTTCTGTTTGCCTTTACCAAGGTCTGATGTAACAGTCGTGTTATCAGGAACTTCTGTCTGGAATCACTGTGAGGGTCTGAGATCTGATTTTTTTCTTTCTGGAGGGACTGGTGAAATGAAAATTCAGAAACGTAAGGAATAAACACAATGAATAGGCATTTCTGATCAGAGTGGAGTCACTTCTTGTATTCAGAATCATAGAATCATCGAATTCTGTAATTTGTATTTGTGAACCTCAATTTCACAACACCAAGAGGTTATTCTAGCTTTGGTATCTCGCAAACTTCGTCTATAACTAAATAATGGTAATCCTAAATTTCTAAGAGCATGGAGATGGAGAAATTAATCTTGTAATTCTCTGTACTGTACCCCCGTGGTCGTCAACACCTAATTCAATATTGAAATTTCAATTGGAAAATTGGAAGCTGCCCTTAACAAAAAAACATCTAAATTTGTTATTGAAATCACACTAAGGAACAATAAATCCAAATGCTTCTAGCATAACCACGATTATAGGCAGTGTTTAGACAAGCTCTTACAGGAAAACCATGAACACAAGGCTAAAAAGAGACTAAGTGATGCACTCTGCAGGAATACTCATGGAAGTATTCATAATGCAGGAGTCTGATCTGATTACAGATGCTGTGTTTTAAGTACCCCTTATCATATCTTTTTTTTTTTTCACTATTCTTAGGAAAATATCCTAACCTCAGGGTATCAGATACCAATAAGAAAGAACTCTGACATCGTTCTTATACGTCTAAAGATCTAACAGTTTTGGAAGGCAATGGTTGCTGGTTAGAGATTCCAACAAGTGTCCTGTTTTCCTTCTTTGTAAGAGAAGGAGCTTCTTCACGGTGAGCATGGAACAGGCTGCCCAGGGAGGCTGTGGATTCTCCTTCTCTGGAGATGTTCCCGAGCCGCCTGGACGCCCAGCTGTGCAGCCTGCTGTAGGGAGCCCGTTGTGCAGGGGTTGGACTCAGTGATCTCTGGAGGTCCCTTCCAAGCCCAGTGCTGTGATGCTGTGGTTTTAATCCTTGCTTCTGGCAGCAGTGCAGTGTTTCAGAAGAGAGAAAAGCACGGCGGGCATCAGCTGGATTTCTGTGGTTGGTAAAGCTGTGCTGAGAACCGGGCTGACTGCTGCACCTGGAAATGTGTGCAAAGTCTGCAGGCGCAGAGGAATCACTTTTCCCTGCAGGTTGAGCTTGTCTAAGGTAGGTCCTTGCTTGGTGAGCCTCTGCTTTAAAGGATCAAGCTGCATAAGTAAGGTAGTTTAAAAAGCAAGCCTGCCAGTTCTTTTTTACCATCTGCGCCATTTCCCCCTGCACAAAGGAGGAGCAGCTCACCAGCTTGGCCTGGGCCATGGAAGGGAGCAGACAAACATCTGGACCGACCCCAACCAAGCTGGTTCTGCAGGTTGGTTGTCTTCTGCTGCTTGTCTCACATCCTGTTGCTCAGCGGTAGATTTGTTCCTGCTCAGTGCTAACAGGAAACTCACACAGCATTTTTGTTTCAGCTGTGCCAACGCTTTGATCCCTTGCTGCTTGGATGGGGTGTTTGAAGAATGGTGCCTGTGCTGATGTCCAGCCAGGCTTTGGGGATGAGTCTCCACACAAGGTACGTCTGACAGGACTGAGGGCTGGGGATCGGGCCAGGTGGAGTCCAGTGTGCTTTGCTCTTGTTCTTCGTGCTTGTTTTTGCTCAGGAGGGCAGGAGGTGAACCTCGTGAACCAATGCCTGCAGATGGGGTCTGCAGAGAAAGAGGTCCTGCAGGCCTTGTGTGACAGCCACGGAGCTGCAGCGAGGCTGCATCAGTGTAAGACACCAGAGATCCACGGAGGTGTGAAGGTGAGCTGTGGGCTCCAGTAAGGCAGGAAGGGATGTGCATGCTGGGGGTTTGGTTGTTCTGTGTGTGTTAAGTGGCTGTGATACCACTGCTGGGTCCGTGTGTGTGTATGGGAACAGTGTGACAGTCTTTTTTTATGGAGTCTTGTGAAAGCAGTTCTATGGATTTGGGATCCAACTATCAGCCTGTGGGCATCATCCAGGAGTTGGGGTAGGGGATGAGGCAAGGGAAGTTGGGGTAAGAAGGTTATAAAGCAGTCTGGCAGTAGTTCTGTGTTTCTCCCATCTCCTCCTTTATTTCCTTACAGGTGAAATAGATTGGTGCTGCAACACGCCCTTGAATTTAACAAAAAGGACTCTAGTGTGGATCTGACATGGGCCCAGCACTGCAAGGTACGCTGCTGGGAGGAAGCGTCCATCTGCCTGAGGGCAGGAAGGCCCTCCAGAGGGATGCACTGAGGCCAGTTGTACGAGGCTCAACAAGAGCAAGCGCCAGGTCCTGCGCTTTGGTCATGACGACCCCGTGCAGCTTCTCCAGGATTTGGCTGAGGTAGAATTCCAAGCACCCCGTGATTCTAGAATGTTGGGCTGGGCTGTTGGAATCTCCTGGTCTTGTGACTGGTCTTGCCTCCCCACCCTGTGCGTCATGGTGGAGCAGCCTGGTGGCCCTCAGTGATGTCATAAGGGCTAGAATGAGGGCAGGAGCAGTGCGTGCTGCGTCCCTTCATTGGAGCGCTGGAGCTCTGACTGAGCAGCTCGCTTGTTGCACTTGTGCACCGACTGAGTACCTTTGTCTTCACACCGTCCTGTGCAGCTTCTTGTAGGTAAGCTGAGACAGTGTGGGATAGACGGGTGGGCAGTGAGTGTTGAGAACTGCTGGCTGGCGGAGCTCCTAGGATCATCTTATGTCCATCAGCAGAGGGGTGGCCATGAGGGACAGGGAGGTGATTGTCCCCCTCTACTCTGCTCTTGTGAGGCCCCATCTGCAGTACTGCGTCCGGGTCTGGAGCCCCCAGTACCAGAAAGACAGAGAGCTGTTGGAGAGGGTCCAGAGGAGAGCCACAGAGATGATCAGGGGACTGGAGCACCTCCCCTGCAAGGACAGGCTGAGGGAGCTGGGAGCTGGGCTTGTTCAGCCTGGAGAAAAGAAGGCTGCGGGGTGACCTCATTGCAGCCTTCAGTACCTAAAGGGAGCCTACAAACAGGAGGGAAATCAACTCTTTGAAAGGGTAGATAACAGCAGGACAAGGAGAAATGGTTTTAAGTTGAAAACTTAAGTTTTTAAGTTGAAGAAGGGCAGATTTTGGTTTTTCCCTCATAGTCTTTGCTAAACCATGGAAGCAAACTGACCTGCTCTTTCTCTCTCCTCTCTCCACCCTCTGCCTGTTTCCCTGCTGTAGCTTTTGCTCGTGGAAGATCAGAGCAAAGTGACAAGGAACGGCTGCGGATTCGAGAGATTTGTCTCCCTCGTTCTGATCTCTTGCCAGGTACCTGCCATGGTTTGTCCCCCCACATGCTTTAGCAGCCCGTGACGCCCCGTGTTTAGTAACACAGCTTCATCCAGCTCTGATGTGACACTGGTCATGTGTGGGTTTTTCCACGTGCTCTCCAGCTCAGCCCTCAGAAGGATGCTGTCTCTGGTGCTGTGACCAGCTGGTCTTTAGGAAACCAATCCCTTAGGCAAAGAGTCCTAGCCCCAGCTTGTGCAGAGCTGCACAGCATCCCCCAGGGACACCAGCAGGCGTGCTTCGGCTGTGTGAGTGTGCCCCACAGCTGTAGGGAGCACAGCAGAGATGTGAACAGAGAAAATAAAAGCGTGTTTCTTTTCAGTTCCAGCTTGTCACACCTACGCTGATGGCCATGGCGTGCAGCGAGATCAGCTGTGGGCCTGACCTGGCATGGACAGAGGTAGAGTATGAAGCTCTGATTGGTCTTTGTTCCCTGACTGGAGCCAGCAGAGTGAGCCGCAGATGTGCTCTCCTGCTTTTCAGGAGAGGCAGAATCCTTGCAGCTCCTTACGCTCCTCTCTGGCAAGACAGTAGTGCAAGTGTGGCAAGTTTATAAAAGTACTGGAGCCATCTCGGTTGTGGTGTTTGTCCTCTTCTGATTTTTCCCTTGAAACAGCTGTTATTAGACTTGCAGTTCCTTCTGAAGTGCCCATGATAAGGACCGAGTGCATTTCCTGCAGCTTTCTCTACAGATGAGCTCCTCACCTTGAAATCCTCCTTATTTGCTCGCAGCTCCTCACCGTGCCCTGTGCTCTCTGTTTCAGACTGAGAACAAGGGGAAGCCCCTGCTGGACCATGGGGAGTCAGCTGTGAATATCCCAGCTATTGCTGCTGCCCATGTCGTTAAGAGATACGTTGCCCAGGCAGCGGATGAACTCTCCTTTGAGGTAAGCAGTTCAAGGTTCCTTGTTGTTCAGTTTTCCAATGGCAAATGCCTTCAGAGCTGCACTGGTGCAATTGCTCTCAAGCTCGGTGATGTTTGGCAGTGCAGAAGAATGCAGTCATTCCTCCCAGCCGTGCTGAAGCTGGGATTGAGGTTGCAATCTCTTGCAGGTGGGAGACATTGTCTGTGTCATCGACATGCCACCAAAGGAGCTGACCCCCTGGTGGAGAGGCAAGCACGGCTTTCAGGTAGGCACAAGCTTCAGACTGGAGAGTGCAACTTCAGTAAAGGCAGGAATCTCAGCTTAGAGCTGCTCTGCCTGCACAGGATGGGTAATGGACGTAAACAGTTTCCCTGTGTCGGTGTCAGAGGACCTTGCCTTTGGCTGCAAATGTTGAAAAATTATTACCTTTATGCTGTTAACTATGGCCATTTTCTGCTGGATGGTCTTACGGAGCGTCAGGCACGCACGTTCCGAGGGAAATGTTACGTGGCTTTTGGTTTAACAGTTCAAACCTGCGAATTGCTGCATGCAATAGTTGGCCTCTCTTTTCTTCTTGTTACAGGTTGGTTTCTTCCCTGGGGATTGTGTGGAACTCATTAATAAGAACGTTCCTGAGGCACTCATCAATTCTGTGCCAAAGCCAGGTACGGATGTTACATTTGATGGTGTGGGGAAGCAAAATGAAGTCTTTTTTGGGGTGTGTTCCATGTTTAATACCTCCTTTATCCATCCCACGTTGTCCTCTGTGTTGATGATCCTTCATGCACACCATGGGGCAGAGATTTGGCCCAGTCCTCCTGTGTTTATGACTGGACTTGGGGAAACTATTGAATCTTCATAGACTGGCTTGGGATGGAAGGGTCCTCAGGGATCATCAAGCTTCCACTTCCCTGCCTCAGGCTGTGCTGCCAGCCCCCACATTTAATGTCAGATTAGACCAGGCTGCCCAGGGCCCCATCCAACCTGGCCTTGGGCTCCTCCAGGCATGGGGAAAATCCCTTTTTGTATGTACTTGTTGGTAATGTTCTTCCCGTTTTGACGTGCTCTGTAGAATGTGCTGTGCTCGGCCTCGTCCAACTGAGCCAAATCTGAAATGACCTGGTTTCTTCCTTTTGTTGTGCAGAGCCCAAGAAACGCAGCAAGATCCTCACCTTCCTTCGTTCCTTGGTGAAGGCCCGCCCAAAGAAACCGACCGAGCGGGAGGTGGAGAAGGAAAGGGTGTTTGGCTGTGACCTGGGAGAGCATCTTCTCCACTCTGGTCGTGATGGTAAGGAACAGCCCATTCCTGAGATCTTCCTCTCTTGGGCGTCTAAAGAAGATGAAAGGGAGATCATATCTAGCAGGGGGCAGGTTGATAGCAGTGGAGACAGGAGTAATGGGAGTTGATGGCTGAAGGATAACGTGAGGCGGATGCTCCTAAGAGACAAGCACATTTGTATTTGCTTCAGCCAAGCCTGGCTGGGCTTAGTGGATGGGATGTGATGGGAGCACAGCCTGAAAGAGGACTTGAATAAGGAGCTCAACTGACGGCTGGCACGTGTTCTTTAGTCCCCCAGGTCCTCCAGAGCTGCGCTGAGTTCCTTGAGCAGCACGGCGTGGTGCAGGGGATATACCGCCTGTCCGGCGTCGCGTCCAACATCCAGAGACTGCGGTAAGAGTGCTGCGACTGACACAGCCTGAGTGCATCTGGTGTGGCTTTGGCCTTGCCTTCCTCTTGCTCAACTGGTTTGGCGTCCTTCTCTCCAGGCAGGAATTTGAGTCTGAGCGGATTCCTGAGCTCACCGTCCGAGACATTCACAGCGTGAGCTCCCTCTGCAAGATGTACTTCAGGGAGCTCCCGAACCCTCTGCTCACCCACCAGCTGTACGGCAAGTTCTCGGTAAGCACAAGGCAGCGTCTTTCATTTCCCTCTTCCCTGGGCCTCTTGGGAGATGGCTGCAGCAGTGCCCCAGCTCTGAGGCCCTTTTGCTGTCAGCCCCACGAGGTTTACTCGCAGTGGTTTCCTAGCCTGATTTGTGTCTCGCTCCCTTTCTGCACTACTCCAGGATGCTGTTGGTGCCGCTACAGAGGAGGAGCGGCTGGTCAGAATGCAGGACGTCATCCAGCAGCTGCCCGCTCCTCACTACAGGTCAGTGCTGCCCTCAGCCTCTTGAGCTCAGTCCTGCTGCATGGCAGAGGGCAATGATGCGATTCCAGGCTTTGTCTCACGCCGGCAACATGATGCCTGTGTATGCTGAAGGGTTGAAGGTTCCATGGGGTTACTTTATGGGGTCAGTTCCTGGGCACGGGGGCACGCTTGGTGCAGCTGATGGCTGCAGCTGTGCTGTGCTGGGGCTTGGTGCTGCAGTGTGGCACTCAGTCAAGTTGGATCTACTTCATCTTCGGTGACAGTAGCAATAACAAGAACTAGCATGAATGGAGGTTTGCTTTCTGAATTGCAGCACGGCATGCTCGTTGGTGCTGAACATTTGCCTCTCTTGTCTTCCAGGACACTGGAGTACCTCATGAGACACTTGGCGTGTCTGGCTGGGAGCTCCACCATCACAAACATGCATGCCAAGAACCTAGCCATTGTGTGGGCTCCAAACCTCTTAAGGTAAACTTCTGGTTCCATTTCAACACAACGCTTCATCTGTTCTCCAGTAAAAAAAAAAAAAACAATCCTCTCTTTTTCTCCATCAAATGTGCTCTTCTCCTGTAAAATCTGCAGTCACTCGCTGACAGCAGAGCAGGAGCCTGGGCTGTTCTCCAACCTCACGGGCACAATGTCTAGGTGACAATTTCTGCAGTCTTGTTGAGATGGGACTGACGTGTCCTTGATCATCCAGGAGAATTTCTGCAGTGGCATCACTGATTGCCCACTGCAGAAGTCTCCAGAGCCTCAGTTGACAGCTTCTGGCTGCAACAATTCAGACTGGGGGAAACGGTCTTGGAGAAATGACTTCTAAAATCTGCCTTTTCTACAGATCACAGCAGAACGAGTCTGCCTGCGCCAGCGGAAGAGCTGCCTGCATGGAGCTGCAGACGCAGTCGGATGTTGTGGAATTCCTCATCAACCACACAGACGTCCTCTTCTGCTCCAAATCCAGAGCAGACATCGCAGATGGAGCAGGTGAGTGTCTTCCTCCATTAGCTTTATCTTGACCTGACACCTTGATCAAATGCAGGCCTTCTCCAGGACCTATGAGATACTCTTTTACCATCAAGGGGACAGCAGACCTCTGGGCTTCCATTAGAATATGGCATCCTGTTGCTGGATGCTGAGAATGTCCAAGCCCAAACTTCACAAGGAGGAAACGATCATTATTATGGTTTGCATGCAGGAGAAGCTTGATGCAAGTGTGGCAGCAAAGCTTTCTCAGTTCCCTGCCCCCGTTTTCTCAGGTTTTTCTGTGCCTGTTTCGATACAGTGAGCTGCTCTTCATGATGACCGTGTCCTTTGCCATAAACACACCTCTGCCCACATGGTTATTTTGAGCTCCTCTTCTTCCAGTGGCTCGGATAAGCAAGCCTGAGAAAAATACAGCACCTCCCCCAGAACTGCGGTGGCTGTGCTGCTGCTTTCTGATCCTCGCTCTGACCTGTGGTTTTCCCTTACAGGGCACAGTTCTCTCCCAGGGCCCAAGTCTGTGGGGGTCTCTTCTGCTGCCGCAAAGCTGCTCAGCCTGGAGGAGGCACAGGCACAGAGGCGAGGCCACAGCAGCTCTCCTGTGGTGACAGAGAGCAGCCGGGACATTGAAGTGGAAGAAAGCCCTGCAGCTGGGCAGGGCAAATTCCACACAGTCATCGACTTTCCATCTGACAGGTAACGAGGACTTTCTTTTCCAGCACCTAGCATCATTGTTTGGGTGGGTTTTTGTGTTTGTTTTTTTCTATTATTTCTAGTGCCAAAACTTGCTGAAAGTAAGTTACGCTAATGGTGGGGTTTTCCAGATTTCAGGGCCACGTGCCTGAAACCAATTCCAGTTCTCCTCTAAGCAGAGCTGTTGGTCAGACTTGCTGGCACTAGAAATTAACCATGGCAGTGAGATGAGGCCGATGAGGTGCTAATGTAAGAGTCAGAGATGCTTTTGAATTTCCCTTATGACTGCACAGTTCCTCAGAAAGCAGTTATGCCTGCCAGCTCAATCAAAGCCATCCCTCAGATGCTGTGCTGTACAGCTGTGCAGCCTTTGCTCCCATGCTCTGCATCTTGCTTGACAGAGTGGAGGGGAATTTAGCCAGCAAGACTTCAGGGCTGAGCTGTAGAATGGAGCCATCCTCAACTGTTGGAAACAGAGCGAGTTTCTAAGTTGTGTTTCTGCAGAAACCAGGCAGTGCTAGGAACAAGCAACTGCTGCCAAGAGCTCAGTGCTGCTCTTCCCTCACCCTGCCACGCACGACTCACAGCATTCGCTGTTTTCTCTCTCCAGGCAAAATCCACCCAGCAACAATGAGGAATCACCAGCTGGCAGTTGGTGCTGCTGCTTCAGCCTCAGAAAGCCATCCTCTGGGAGCAAACGCCAACTGCAGCGCAATGCCAGGCAGCCCTCAGAAACAGCAGTGGTAGTCCTGGCAGGTAAGGGTGCAAATGCAGCTTCCAAAACCCTGCTTTTCAGGAACATAGAATTCAAGCTTGCAGTGCACTTGTATCTCCTTCTAGCATTCAAGCCCCTGCCTAACATCTTCAGTACACCCCTGATCAAGAACCACTGTCGTAATTCAGCTTGTGAAAGTTTGATACTAACCCCTGTGTATCCTTTCTAGGTAAATCCAGCCCTTGCCAATCCAGAAGATCAAGGTCAAGTAGCAATGATGCACTATCTGCTGCCATCAGTGGAGAGCTCATAGAGGGCACAAATCGCTGCAACTCCAACAGCAGCCTTCCATGGAACAACAGTAACAACAGTGATGGAGAGAAGGAGCTCATTCAAGTTCATGCTCTCATTACACCTGGCTCTGCTGAAAATGCTGACCTGAGCCTGCCAGACACCACCGTGACCAACCTCAATTCTAACCAGGAGTCTCTGCAGTGCATCCCATCCCAAGCACAGTCAGAGTGCCCCGAAAGCTGCACCTCCAATCAGGAGCAGGCCAGGATCAGTGAGGGGGAGCAGAGCCTCTTGCAGGGGGACTTTCAATCAGGCCTCCAGTCCCAGGCACCAGACAACAGCACTGAGAGCTCTGAGCCACTCTCTCCATGACAAGAGAGGATGAGTCCCATCTTCACCATGGACCTCTCACATCCACCTGTCTTTTATACAATAATAAAAGCACACTTGTGCTCAATCAATGCCTTGACTGCCTCCGAAGTCTTCATTCACACGGATTGAGATGAATGCAACACACAGCAAGGCACCCCAGCTTGCAACATGATGGCTGTGGGGTGCGTGCCACAGAATTCCGGGTTTGTTCCTGTTTTGTCTGGCTTTGGAACGTCTGCAGGGAGAGCTCTGCTACCATCTGGTGTGGTAGCAAATAATCTCTCACATCCTGGATGCTGCTCATGATAATCCCAAGCTTCCTGGCTGTGGCTTTGTGATGTTTTTCAGGGCTTTTTGATGCATTTTGATGCTTTGGCTGCTCTTTAACACCTCTCTCCTCCCACCATGTCCTTTCCTGGCTCCCATCTACAAGCTGGCCATGCAGATCATCTCCAGACCTGTCATCATCACACTGCGGCAGGAGAAGCTCACCCTGGCCAACGTCAGGCAGTACTGCTTGGTCTGCAGCTCAGTGGCCATTTCCCTTTTAGGCGGCTCTTGCAGAAGAATCAAGCAGCAGAACCTTTTGCTCACCCTGCAGCACACAAATGCTACGAAAGCAGAAACAACCTGGGAATCTCTGGGTCTGCAGGACTTCACGGATACTCACTGACTGTGTCTGATGGTTCCCTCCCATCCTTAATTTCCTTCTCTCCTTCTCCTCGTCTAATTCCCACTGCTGAGCCATGATCAAGCTGCCCAGAGTCTCAGAGCATCGTGCAGAGCCGTGCTGGCACCTCCTCCCCTTCCTCTCCTGCAGCTCGGCGTGCAACCTCACTGCTTCTCTGACAGACCTGCTGATCCCACGCGTGCCATCGGGATGCTCTGGCACAGGACGTGCCTCTAACCCAAAGCTCCTTCCCACCCTCCCAACAAAAAGCAAACAGGTTTCCTGCATCCTCTGCTTGACTTCATGTGGTAGGCATGGAGAGCTGATCAGCTCTGAGAAAGTTTTTTTCTGAAAAAGTGATCAGCTCTTTTCCATCCCTTTGCCCCTACAAACAGTTGTCCAGAGGATCTCGTCCAAGAATGCCTTGAACAGCCTGCAGCTGGCTCTCCTGAAGTTCAGGCTCCTGACTTTGCTTCCTGCCAGGCCCGCATTCCTTGAGATCACAAACTCAAGGAGGGCATGGTCACTGCAGCCCACCTTTCAAATCTGTTCAGGTCAAACAGATGTCATTTTTCTTGTGTCCTTCAATTCCGAGTCCATCTTTTCCCCAAAGCAAAAGAATTTGGAGGTAACCACCTACAGTTATGTGAGCGATTTCAGCGTCTATTTCTGATCATGGCAACAACTTCAGAGGTCACACTTAATTTACGGTGCCCGTTTTAATTCTGACCAAGGTTGTCATTGCAGCTGACTTCCCAAGGCTGCAAGACGTGATGGTGACACAGCCTTGTGCTTCTGCATTTGTGCTCATCCCACGTTTCCTTTCTCTGTCTCGCAGGTCAGCTCCTGCTGGAAGCAGATGGTATCCCAGTAGGAATGAAGGTCAGTGCAGGAGCAGCTGCTGACGGGAGGAAGGAAGTCCATGCTGATGAGCTCTGAAGCATCTGCAGGTATGGTTCTGGAGGAGGCAGCAGTGATGTCGGAGGGCTCCCCAGCAGGAAGCTGTCTCATGCAAATGCTTGCTGAGTGTTTGGAAGCCCAAACCCTTCCAGCCTCCAAGCTAAAGGCAGCCCAGAGGCAACATCCCCTTCATCTGACTGTGTGGTGCCTGAGCAAGAGGGTGAACTGAGCTGGATGCAGAAGAGTCATCCTCATTTCTCAGTTACTTGACTTCAGATCACCCCATTGGGTGACCATTCTGTTGCTTTCTTAAAATCTGGGTCTAGGAAGCGACCCCTCCCTTTGGTTGTGATGAAAGCACAGAAGTGCTGCGGGCACTCAGCAAGGTTGCAATCCTTGCTGGGGTGGAGCATTTGTGCCACAGCTGGTGAGCAGAGCTGGTGCTCTGGTGAGCGTGCTGCACGTGGAGACAGAGCTTTGGGCCTCCTTGGAAGAGATCACCCTGTGAGAGCACTGCTGTGGCGTGTGCGTGAGCTGGGCACAGCTCAGGCTGAGCAGAACACACAGGTGAGCTGAGTTTGGTGCTGGGAAGAACATTCAATGCCTTAGGTGTATCTTAGTGAGAAATGTTGGCATTAGCTATCAAAAATCTTTTCTCCTCAAAAGCAAAAGGACAGCGTGGCTCAGACTCCTTAACCTGCTGGAGCAGGGTGGTAGCAAAGAGTGGGCACTGCCCTCCTGCAAGCTTTGCTTGGTTATGGTTGCCAGGTCTCTAATGCCATGGATTTCTTCCGAGAAGTTTGTTCTAGCTGCTTGGAGTAGTGAAGGGTGGGGAAGAAATGGTGCATGACAATTTTGGACGGATTTAACTATGATATCTGAAGACATTGTTTCTGCCAGAATTATCCCAGCACTGTGCAGGTGTCTCAGCTGAACCCCCTGAGCTGATGTCTGAGAGCACCTGCCTCCTCCAGCTGAGCCATAGGGAGACTAACTGTGCCCAGTAATTATAATTTTTGCAGACATTGTGAATATGCTCCCAAATGTTTCCTTTAGTGATAATTAATGTCTCAGCACTCTGATATCCTATTTCTGGCACAACCTCTCTGCAAATCTTGGCTGCTGTTCCTACCAATGTTTCTTCCTTTCTCTCTTTAGAAGCAGTGTGGTGCAGTTCCCTGTGTTTGTGAGCAGCAACCAGCAGGCTGCCAGAGACCCAACAGTGCCTTTCAATGCACAGGGGGACAAAATGGGGATGGACCGTCCTTACTGCCATGCAGAAGGGAGTTTCTGCAGTCCTCTGTCATGAAGTATGAAAGAATAAATTTTGAATGTTACTTCTGAGCGGGCGCAGTGCTGTAGGGATGTCAGGTAACCATTCCTTTTGGGGTGCAGGAAGGAGCAGTGAGAAGTGGCGTATTGGTTTCTGTTTTAGCTATCAAAGAGAAGTTATATTTTGGGGTACAGAAATAAGCTAAGATGGAAAACAGGAGGGAGAAGGCTAATACCTAGATAGTGGGCAGAGCTTTGGTGACTGCAACCATTTACAGTAGAAGTTTTGCTGTTTTGCACAGTGGGGTTCAGAATGGCAGTTGATAATGAATGGGAGCTGCTTGAAGGACTTGAAGGACAGACTTCCACGGTTAGCTGGGGGCATTGAGCTGCTTTAGCATGCAGTCTCTGCTCTTAGTCAGCCAGCAGAGATTCTCAATGGGAATTCTGAGAACAATAGGCCAAGCAATCATCTCAAGCCATCATCTTCTTCCATTAGGAGAAAGTTTTTCACACAGAGGATGGTGAGGCACTGGAACAGGTTGCCCAAGGAGGCTGTGGATGCCCCATCCCTGCAGGCATTCAAGGCCAGGCTGGATGTGGCTCTGGGCAGCCTGGGCTGCTGGTTGGCGACCCTGCACATAGCAGGGGTTGGAACCAGATGAGCATTGTGGTCCTTTGCAACCCAGGCCATTCTGGGATTCTGAATCTCTCATTTCTATGTGGTGGCCATTGTTTGGCAGTAATGACAAACGGGTTTTTTGGTTTTATTTTGGTTGGTGGTGGTTGTGGTGGGTAATGACAAAATAAGTGTCACTATGCAGCTGAAGAAATAACTGAGCAAACAGGAAAGAATGAGAAGAGTGAGCTGCGAAGAGAGAGCTGCTGACAGTGGTGCTGTATCAGAAGCCATTGTGGAAGCATTAGAGAGGGCAACACAGGCAGCTGATGGCAGTAGTGTGATTGATATGAGGCTGTGTGAATAAATGGTGGTGCTTACAGCTGAGTGAATTCCTTTGAGAGGCAAAAAATGTGTCTCAACCTTTGCAGGAGATAGCATTTTGTTTGCTCATGCACCTTTGCTCTGCAGAATTTAGAGCTGTCAGGCAGATTGGGGTTCACCTGCCACCTGAATGGGAACAAGACTGGTAATGTTTTTCATAAGTGCACTGCAGTTTAAACATCAGTTTCTGTTCTGGCTGTAGAACAGTGTCTTTTGCTTTATGGGGGGTGGACGTGGGCTAAAAGGACAGTGCTGCTCCTGGTGTCTGTGAAATCAACACACAATCTGTTGTTGTAGGGATGGAGCCTGAGCGTTCGTGGGATGGTGCTGGGCATGGGAGAAAATGGAAAGCCTCCCCAGGTAAGAAGCTCTTGTGAGCTGTGGTGCGGTTCCTGCCTCTAAACAGGGCTGCATGAAGGGCTGTGTGTGATGGAGGAGTGAAGAAAAGACACTGCAGATCTGTGCTGACTGCAGAAATGGCACAACACTGTAGCAGCAGAAAGGCAAAATGAAGAAACTACGCTTGAAGACCAGAAGTTTGGGGTTGACTATGCTAAAATCTTCCTCCAAGGAGATGCTCTACAAGTATTTCTTGTTTCCTTTCTGTCAGAAGCTGATGCAAAAACAGCCTTCCTGTGAAGTGCAGGAGAGGAGCACAGAGTGTGGCACAGCACCAAAGAGAGGTACAGACACACAGCAGGCATCTGGGTTTGGTGCACTGTCTTTCTAGTTAGGCATTTTGTCCTTTCCTGGGACAGTTCTTGCGTGTTGCTTGAGGTCTTAATCCCTGGGATTTACAGGATCAAGATTCCTAGTATTGTGGCCCATTTTGCAGACTGAAAGTAGTGTTAGACTCTCTTCAAATCTTGTTGTTTCTCCTTTCTTGATTATAACAGAAAGAGGTCCTGAGCCAAATGTCAAGATCTAATTGATCTAAGATCTAAGATCCAATTGGCGACCCTGCACATAGTAGGGGGGTTGAAACTCAAATTCATTTAGTCCCTTTCAACCCAAGCCATTCTATGATCTATGAAAGCAGTGAAAGAAGTCTGTTCTGAGGGAGCTCCTCTCCAGTCTGGAGTGCATCCTGGAACAGCAGGTCTCAGCTCAGGGAAAGACCTTTCCCTGCAATTGACATCCACTCTTTCTCCAAGATGCTGGCTGGAAGGAAGTGCAAGGACACGGAAGAAGAGAAACAAAAAGCAGAGCTGTGGCCTGCCAAGAAACAAGTGAAGGTAGAGTGCAGCGGGGAGGATGCTCAGAGGATGCAACAGAGCAGAGATGGTGTGCCAGCTCCAGCAGCACACCCTGGGCCTGCCCCAGTGCCACGTAAGTGGTTACGGACCTCAAAGTTAAGAGGAAAGAAGGTACTGTGGTACCTGCACTGGTGAGCTGCTTCCCTTATCCATCACAGTGAGTTTGCTTAGGGTTTGCTTAGCATTTTCCTTCTCTGTAGAGGGGAAAAGAGTTGAAGGCTACAAAGTCCAAAACAAGAATGTGTAATCCCATGTTTTCTCACTAACTACTTACTGGTCTTCTGTATGCCCCACTGGAAATATTCCCTGAGAGGCTTCCTAGCCAAATTTCCTTTGTCTTTTTTCTGCTATCTGCTTCTGTGGTACCCGTATTTCTGCAATTTTGCTGTTGACAAAATGAATTTATCCTTTTTCTTGCTATAAAGCAAGGAAAAAAGACAAAAAGAGAGGAGAGCGGAAATGAAGAAGGCTTCTCTGAGAGCTGCTGCTGCAGGTGCAGAGGTGAGTCCTTGGCAGTTCCAGGGCAGCACTGCGAGTGCCGCCCAACTCAGTGCTCCATGTCTCATTGCAGTCAATAAACAATTACAATTATGGACTCACAAAGAGTGCACGGCCTGATTTGTCCAGCAGCACTCGGAAGCTCGTTATTCATCTCTTCGTGGAGGGTCAGAACTCCCACAGCTCTATCTGTGAATGCTGGAGTTTATCAAAGCAATGGATGCACCAATCCTCTGCATTACCCACGAGTGCACTGTCTGCGAAGCGTGTGCAAGGAATTATGAGTAACACAGCCTGGCCACAGGCATGCTAAGTCAGAGATTTCCGAGTTGTCCCCAGGGCAGCACTCAGCATAACTGAGTGTGTGCACCTCTCTCCCAGCTGCGTCTCTGCTGGTGGAAGAGAGGCTCTGCCTGCTGACTGATCCCAGAAGGATCAGTCCTTCTGGCTCCCCTCCAATGGTTGTTCCCTCATCTTCCTCCATCTCTTCAGCTGCTTTTATACTACTTTTTATCCTACTGGCAGAGCTTGAGTGCCTCTTATCATTGCATACCTTTGTTCTGAGTTGTGTAACATTGTCTTGCTTTGTTTTTAAAAGCCTAGGCTAAAAACTCCAGAGTGCATATGCTCACTGAAGGGTTAGCACCATGGAAGTGGATAACTTTTGGCCTGGGGGTGTTTTTTAGTTTTATGATGAGCGTTTTTAGTTTTATAATGAGCAAATACTGTTACAAAATGAAGGAGAAAGCTCTAAAGCAGGCAGTTAGGATGCTGGCATGATGATGTTACTAATGTGATTAGTGCTATTATGTTATTATTAGTATGTTAATAGTTTGCTAATAAAACAATAAAGGGGGGGGGGGGGGGAAGATGTGGGAATACAAGAAAGAATATTCCAAGCAGAAGCTGTGGAGCAAGATAAATGGCATGAGAAAGCAAAGCTGAGAACCAAGGAAGGCTCCAGAAGAGAAAAGCAAAAGTTGCATGATGGCTGCATGATAGTGAACCTGATTGGAGGAGGATCTGCCTGGATAAGCACCCAAAGTGCATTTAGGGGGGGGGGGTGATAAAATGGCTCTGGCAGATTCATCATTAACATGCGTTAGGCGGCAATCCAGGCCTCCCTGGGCTGCATAAACTCAGTTTCACCACCGCATTCCCTCTCCCTTCGGCGCTGCAGTGGAGCAGGAGACCCACCCAACATGGCGCCGCTGTGGCACCGCACCCCTCCCGTTTCTACCTTCTTCCCGTCATGCACTGCGCGACAACAGCAGTTCCGGTTTCGGCGCGGCGGTGATTGGTCCATCCTCTCCCCTGGCCGGAAGCGAGCGTTCCGGCAGCGAAGTTCAAACGCGAGCTGCCGGCCAGCCGCGCTCTGTGCAGCTGCCGACTGCCCCGCTCACTTTCGGCCCGGCGCTGCGGTCCCGGCAGCCGTCGGAGCGCAGTTCCGGTATTCGGCGGAGGTCGCGTAGCCCTGGAAAGAGGGCTGGGAGTAGCGCTCCGTGTGTCTGCGCTGAGGCGGCGGGGCTCAACGGGCGGAGCGGCCCTGCCTCGGGCTGCCTGCAGAGGGGCCGGGCTGCGCTGTGCCGGAGTGGCGCGCGGGGTGAGACCGGAGCTGTGACAGCTCTGCTAACGGACAGAGCGCTGCTGGGCCGCTTAGCCCTACGGGGAAAGCCTCCCGCTGCTTCCTCATGTGGTTCAACAAGGCCAAGTGCCGGGTCCTGCACTTTGGCCACAATAACCACGTGCAGCGCTACAGGCTTGGAGCTGTGATGACTGTGAAGAGGAAAGGGAGCTGTGGGTGTTGGTTGATGCTCGGCTGAACAAGAGCCGACAGTGTGCCCAGGTGGCCAAGAGGGCCAACGGCATCCTGGCCTGCATTAGAAATAGCGTGGCCAGCAGGAGCAGGGAGGTGATCACCCCCTGTACTCAGCACTGGTGAAGCCATGTACACAGTACACGCACCTCAAGTACTGTGTTCAGTTTTGGGGCCCTCACTACAGGAAAGACATTGAGGCCCTGGAGCGTGTCCAGAGAAGGGCAACGACACTGGTGAGGGGTCTGGAGCGCAAGTCCTGTGAGGAGCGGCTGAGGGAGCTGGATTGGTCAGTCTGGAGAAGAGGAGGCTCAGGGAAAACCTCACTGCATTCTGCAACTTCCTGAAGGGAGGTTGTGGTGAGGACGGTTTGGCAACAAGCAGGACCTGAGGAAATGGCTACGATTTGTACCAGCGGAGGTTTAGGTTAGACGTGAGGAAGAACTTTTTCCCCCAGAGAGTGGTCAGGCACTGCAATGGCTGCACAGGGAGGTGGTGGAGTCGCCGTCCCTGCAGTGTTCAAGAGGCATCTGGCTGAGGAGCTGCGAGATCTGCTTTAGTGCTTGTGGTAGCAGTGGTGGTGGGAGGATGGTTGGACTAGACGATCTTGCAGGTCCTTTCCAACCTTGTGATTCTATGATTCTAAAGCTGTAGTCCAACCCTGCTGCTGCTCTGTTGCACGAAGCTTTAAGCAGTGTTCTGTACTGTTAGCATAAGGAAAGTCAAAGCCATGCAGTTTGTTACTGCTAGGTGAGAAGGGATGCACCTTGGTGAGGAGATGGGCAGTGCTGGAGCTGCCAGAAGTGCCCCTTCTGCTTCTAAGAGTGTGTCCTAAGTAGGATGCGAACGCAGGTGCTTGGAGGATCTGAGTTCTTGCAGAATTCAGATTGTCTGTCAGCAATACTAGGCAATTCTCAAGTATTATGAATTACATGAAACAATTGGAACGGGTAAGTGTGATCTTTGTATAAAAACAGCATGCCTAACAGTCTTAATCACCACCCTCTTTATCTGAGAATAGATTTACTGCTCTTATAAGATCCCTAAGTCAGGTTTCATATGTATAAACTTGAAATTGAATTTTGAAACCAGTTGGGAATTGATTATGCTGATCACCTCTTCCTGTAATTAAAACATTACACACAATGTATGGTAGGTACTCTGCTTTCCCTGTAACATTATATTAGAGAAGAATTCACACTCAACTTTAAGCATCTGTGTTTTGAATTTTAGGTGGTTTTGCAAAGGTGAAACTCAGACAGCATCTTCTTATTGGTGAAGAAGTTGCAATAAAAATCATGGACAAGTTGCTTTAGGGGTAAGCCAAAAGATATTTAAATATGATAACATCTTCTGTTGGAGTTGTGGAGTTCTCAAGAACACAGGAAGGTGGTATATAGAAATGCAGCCTATTAGTCCTTTTGAAGGATGCTGTAGGATTGGAAAAAGTTCAACAGAGCACAACAAATCTTGTTCCTTGTTGTTCAGAGGGCAATACTCTCTGGCTGTAGGAATGGAGGAAGTTCAACATTATTACAGCAACTTTAACGAAATGCTAATGAAAATACTAGATATTTTACATTTCAGTTTTTGCAGATATGTTCCAGAACTCCTATGGGAGTAATGTCAGCCATTGTGGAGTTGATGTTGAATTGTGTACTGTTCACAATATGTTTTGATATCTTATGTTCCACAATAGTCAGATGTGGTACCTGATATGTCAAATTAGTTGGCAATTTCATAGCTTGCTTTTATGGTCTCTTAAGGATGACTTGCCTCGTGTTAAAACAGAAATTGATGCCATGAAGAACTTAAGTCATCAGCATGTTTGCCCACTGTATCATGTAATAGGGACATCAAAGAAAATATTCATGGCCTTAGAGGTAAGAAATAGTGTTTCTGCCACGCGTAAGGTTACTGTTTTTATCTTTAGCAGTAGACAATAATATAAAAATAAAGCTGAAATGAAATGATTTTTAAATATCTCAATGGCGAATGGGTTCAAGATTCATTGGTTTTAAAATTAAGTATAAAACGTTATATATTCTGTCTTTTTGTAAAAGCCACTAATCAGCATTCACATTAAGTTAACTGGTTTTAATTCCTAACTTACACTTCAGTTTTTTAAAGTAGCATCTGCAAGGTCTGCAGGACACCAGAACCCCCAAGTTGTTGTCATCTCCTAAGTGATTTGTGCAATGCTTCAGTTACAAAATTGGAGGCAAGGGTCAGATTTCTTAGCTTGTGTGGTCTGCCACAGTGATGGCCCAGGGCATGACTGGAGCACTCATGTACTGCTCTGACTGAGCACGGGGAATGGAAGAGCATCCTGTACATGCTGTACTGTGCTTTCTGTGCTCTCATTGTTATTTATCTTTCTCTGATACATTCTATATACATTGTCAGATAACTTTACCTTTCTCATTACAGTATTGTCCTGGAGGGGAGCTGTTTGATTACATTGTTTCTAAGGACCACCTTTCAGAAGAGGAAGCTCGAGTCTTTTTTCGACAGATTGTTTCAGCAATTGCTTATATTCACAATCAGGGTTATGCCCACAGAGACCTCAAATCAGTAAGCCTGAACTGTATTCAGTCTTTCATAAATAATAATGAACGTGTTTTTATTTTTCCATTGGGAGAGAGAGTAAGTTATCCTTTTGTAGTGGTTTAACCTGGCAGGTGGCTGAGCATCACACAGTACTTCACTCAATCCACTCTTTTCCAGTGAATTGCAGGAGAGAATTGAAGGGGGGAAAAAACAAGACAAAGTAGAACTCATGGGTTGAGATAAAATTATTTACTGAGATAGAGGAAAGGAAAAGGCTAACAGTTATGATGAATGCAAAAGCAGTTGCTCACTATCTACCAATCAATGTCCAGTTAGCCTCCTAGTAGTTGAAGAGATTTACATGAACTTCCACCCTCTTCAAAACTCCTTCCACAATATGTCATATGGTATGGAATATCCCTTTGGCCAGTTTAAGTCAGCTATCCTAATTCTTATTATCTATTCTATCAGCTATTCTAATTCTTAATATCCTAATCCTCACTTCCTTGGGCTCTCAGCTGAGAATGACTTTGGCTCTGTACAACACTGCCTAGCAGTAACTACAAGCATCAGTGTGCAATCTAGAACAAAACTGTAGTGTCATATTAGACACTGAAGAAAACATTCCATCCCAGCTGAAACTCAGACACCCTTCATTATCTTATGCTTAGAATTCTTTCATTACAGAAAATGTTAGATAATTATTAGTACTGTACACTATGTTCTGCAGCTGAGCTGGATTTTGTTGTCCTTGAAGAAGTATCTTCCTCTGAAAGGGGAGTAAAACATCATGCTCCTAATGGAAGTGGAGCAGAGACACGGATCTGATATGAATGTTGATTTCACACTTTCTTTATGCCCTTTGTTGCAGTTTGTATCAAGAGAGAGCCCTTGTGGTGTCAGTCTGTTACGTAAACTGCTCTAGTTTTGTGCCTCAAGGAAGAGCGATCCTTTAAACAAACGGTGGCTATACAGAGAATATGGGATGAGATGCATGCGTCTGGCTCCATCCAGTGGATTTTCTGTCACTGAAGGCTTTAAGCACAGGTTAGGTACTGGAAGGCTTGAGTATTTTTACACAAATAGGTTAGAACTTTGCATTTTTTAAGTTGCTGATATTGCTGAGTAAAGCAAATCATTACAGCACAAGCATTTTCCTAGGCATCTTATGAAATCCCTATATCAAAAGAACCTTTCCCCTCTGAAAAATTAAAGCATTGTCTATAGTTTTTGGAAGGAATTGACTTCCAGCTGAAAAGCTGATGGATTCATAGGCTCAGACAGTAATTTGGAATAGAGGTGACTTCTAGAGATTTGTGCCTGAACCTGCTGCTCCAAGAATCCCGAGACCAAGTTTCTCAGAGCTTTTTCCATTTTCATCCTCAATCTCTCTCAAGGCTGAGGCTGTGTGCTCTCTCTGGGCAATCTGTTCAGTGCTTGAAAAGTTTTTTTTTTTTTCCTTATATCCAGTCTGCTGTTTCAATGAATTACTGTTTTCTGTCACTATCCCACCATGACCTGCTGTACAGATTCTCAATCTGTCTTCATGCCTCCCTTGTGGACATTTAGAAGTTGCCATGAGGTTCCTCTGCACTCTGAACAAACGTCTTTCTCCCCAGTTTCTCTTCACTGAGTGTAAGCTCCAGCTCCCTGCACAGACTGGAGGCCATCCACAAAATTTGCTTCATGTTGTTATCTTTCCTGGCCAAAAACTAAATACAGTATTGTAGATGTGGTCCAATGAGTGTGAAGCAGGAGTGACTTGTCCTGGTCTGGTTGTGCTGCTTTTTAATGCAGCCAATTATACTGTTGCACTTTTTTTTCTGTCAGAACACACTGCTGGCTTGCATTCAGCTTGTGGTCTATCACCACTTGTCCTCCTAGTCCCCAGGACCTTTCTAACAGATACAAACTAGTATTTCCCACCTGGGATTTGGAAAAATGGGTACTTGTTAGCAGTCAGCGAAGATCTCTAAGAGAGAGAGAGGGCTTTTAGTAGCCTGCTAACCACTGACCACAACAAGAAATACCAGAAGAGAAAATATGTTTCCTTGGGCATTCAGGTGAAAATCATTCCTGACTGCTTTTTCATTCACCAGGAAAATCTGTTGATTGATGAGAAACATAATTTGAAGCTGATAGACTTTGGACTGTGTGCAAACCCAAAGCAAGAGTATCTTAAATCAAATATAATGTGCCCCAAGTAAGGCATGTTTTACTACAGTGTGCAACAGGGACTTGCCCAAACACACTAAATTCAAGCTGTTTCTATGGTTGACATGCAATCGCATCTTGCTTGGAAGGGCCTTAGCTGTGTGAGAGTGGTTAACAGATTGCTCAGAAGCACAGTTATATTCTTTTCTCTACCTAGACTTCCTATTTTCACAGTCTAAGCTGTAAATAATCTTGTAGGTGTATCGCCTGTCTTATGCAACAGTCTGTAATGGGAGCACTGGGTTGGCATGCCATTATCTCTTCTAAGGAACTGTATGTAGGTTGAGATTCTGGATAGAACCAAATGAGTTTTGCGGGTGACATACAGATCCTGTGGTTGTATATGCTTGAACTGAATTGTTTCTTTATCTTAAAACTGGTTTCTAGGAGCCTTTACTTAACATGCAAGATGGGTGCTGGTAAGAAAGAATTTAATGGGAAGACTGCCTTACTGATTCAAAGAGAATTACTTATCCTCAAATCACTTTCCCTGGCCAAAGTTAGAGCCTCTTGCAGGTAATCAAGACCAACAGGCTCTTGTCTCAATGGTATAATGTCATCTTGCTCTGACCTGTTTAGAACAAAACCCAAGTAAAGTAATAAAATACTCTGAATAAAGAAGTATTATTTCAATTGTTCTTTGTAAAGTTTGTAAAGTTATTGCATTAAATTGTTCTAAATGACCAGCGAGCCTCAAACACAATAGCTCATGCATAACTTCTTTCTCAGTTTTGTGTTTGCACAGGCAGTTCATCTTAGTAGATGATCAGCTAAGGAAAATAATGCATCGTGCCAAGGATACATAAGATAAGTGAGCAGCTTGGGATCTGTCTAAGACTCATGGTCTTAGACAATATTTGCTTAGTGAGGTCACCTATTGAATGAAAGCAAAATGTACAATGAATGAAAATATGCACAGGAGAAGAAGCCTCTGAGGCTTCTGACGTGTCATTACCAAAAAGCATAAACTCTGTTAAAGCAAATTTTTCTATTTTCTGTGTTATTTCAGGGGGGCTTTGATTACCGCCTGAACACATGCTGAGGAAGCCCAGCATATGCAGCACCAGGGCTAATCCAGGGCAAAGCATATATTGGCTCAGAGGTACGTAGGCCAGTTTTTGTTTGTTTGTTTGTTTTACACCTCTCCCCTCTCTCCCTCCCCACAGAGCATTTAAAAGCAGTGGAGCTCAGATACACTCACTTGGTTTCCCTCCTGAATTCTGCTGGGTTGCGTTGCTTAGTAGCTCTCAGAAGCTGTCAGTGGCCACAGACTGAAAAGTGCAATTGGCCTCAGTCCACGCAGCTGGCTGGTTTGTCTATGGCTAATCCTTATCTGTCTCCACCAATTGTTCCCTGCTTTAGGGCTCTACAAAACAGCAACTTCAGAGATCTCCTTCTATTACTAAGTTTTTGAAAGAGCAATTTGCTCTGTTAATTATCCATCATTTGTCAAACTTTTGTGCAGTCTCAGGATCTTACATGTTTTGTCAGACTTGTCTTTAGCTTCCAAGTTGTGTGTGAAGACTTGCTTCCATTGTAATGCACAATATACTAAAAATTGAGAGGCAAAAATGTAAAGAGTTTTTCCAGCTTTGATTTAATGTCTAGAAATTTGGAACCCACTACTTGCAGTTGTTATTCTGTCCAAACTGGTATAGTTTGGAGTGCCCTCATACTTCTTGAATTGCTCTGCTGTAAAAGATGGAGCAATTCTTACAGGTACAATTGCACCACTGTTGTTGGCTTCTAATACTTGCTATATTTGTTTGTTTTCCACAGACTGCCTTTCAAGCCTCCTTTTTCTTTACAGTCAAAGTGAGAATTGCACTGTGAGATATATGAACCTTGTTGTGCCTGTACATAAACAGAACAGCAGCAGAGCCTCACAGTTGACTGCTGACAGCTCTCGTTGTAGCCACTAACACATAACTGTGCCAAATCCCTTGTGATGGGTTTGATTTCATTTTTGCCAGTGAAATCCTTGTAGATATAAGGTACTGCAGCAGGATGATGAGATAAGATGAAGACATTGGTTTTAGCAGTGCTTTAAGTTGAGTGGAAGAACAATTGAATTAGGGTTATATGCTTTCTCTGGGACCATAAGGTTTTTTTTTCCTGAGGGAAAGAGCCAGCTTTTCATGGGCTATACATGGCCTTTGGCAAGGGCAGACAATACAATCTGTCAGTAAGCCGTTTTAGGTGCTTCAGGTCTGCAAACTTGTCCTTTTATTTTTTAGGCAGATATTTTGAGCATAGGTGTAATACTATATGCTGTTGTGTGGGTTTCTTCTTTTTGGTGATGACAATGTGATGGCACTTCACAGGAGGGTAACAGTAGGTATCAGTGGTGCTAGAATACACTGAGAAGGGAAATAGCTGAGCACGACAAGAGGCCTTGCTTTTCTGATGGCAGAACATGCTGAGCTGTGCTGGGGTGGAAAGGCCTGTCTGCTGAATATTGTCCCATTTTTCTGCCGCTTTGTCTATAGTATTTTGTGGATTTGCTGTTACACTTGGTTGGCCTATGTGGCACTGTAATCTGGTTATATAATATGATAGCATACTGAGTTTAAGGAGAAGTATTTACTTGCAATGGGCTAGATTTTTGTATCTGGTTCTTCAACTGGCTGCTCCCTACACTACCTGTATTAAAATATAAATATATCATTTGATTTACCAGAAATGAATGTTATTAAATTCCAGCTCTTCTCATGTCTAGGAAGATCAATGTTCTGCTCCAGAATCAGGAGGAATTGTAGGACCCCATTGATTGCCTTCGAATTCAGCAGTTGGTTCTGTTTCCCTTCAGAGTGCATAACAACCTGAGCATGTTAATTAAATGGCATGGCTTTTTAGTCCGGTATGAACTATGTTGTGCATTGAGACTTTGTCCATTTGTATTTAGGACTTTGTCAATTTCTGCAGGACTGCAGAAAATCCTTTGTGCTGATCATTACTCCAAGACGCAGAATGTGGCAAATGGAAAATGATCCAACTGCTTCTGGTGTTCATTTCCTTAAAACTGAATAGTTTTGGACTGAGAGTTTGTAAGCAGAATGGAGCTCTTAAAGCTGTCAAAGATTGTTTCTGCACTGTTTAGTTCTATCTGTCTGATGCACACAGGAGATGAGAGCTGCATTGCTTGAACTGGTGGAACTTGTTTAAGTGAACTGGGATGAGCAAGTTTCAGAACTTAGTCAGAATACTGTAAAAAATGGATAATCTCACAGGTATTAAGATACTGGCTTGCTATTTCTGCACTGAATTTGTTTTAATTTTATGTGGCTGTGATCTCAAAAGTGCTTGAAATGCAGACAGCTAGGCATTGTTGTGTAATTGAATTTCACACATTAGAGATCCTGAAATATCCCGGAATCTAAAACTCAGAATTGATTTAAGTCTACTGCTTGAATCTAATCAGGATCATAGCATCTGTGTTCAGTGTTCTTTTCCCTGTAATGCTCCACATCACTTCATTTTGGGAAGACTTAAGGAGATTGACTATGTGCCATAACTGTTGTTAGAACAAAGTGTTTCTGGTGTGATCTTATGCATTTTGTAGCTCTTGTGAGCAATTTCCCTTCCAGCATTGCCCTCAGCCAAGTACATGTTAATTTTATCATTAAATTTATTCAAGCTATTCTTAGAGCTGAGTTTGCATATGTCTGTTCCTATACTTTGAAAGAAAAGAGATGTTAATATCATCCAAATAATTTAACAGTTCCTTCTGAGCTAGTTGTTCAAGGTTCATTCTAAATCCCCTCTTATTTTAGTTAATGAAAATAACTTTTTTTACTGCAGAGAGGAAAATACACTGTTCCAAAATGGCTTTCATCTAGCAGCATGCTGCTACTTAACCAACTGCTGCAGGTAAAAGAGCTGCTTCTATTCAGATTGATCTACAAAATACTGTTGCATAAGCTCAAAACAGTGATGGAGTGCTTGGAAAATATTCAGTGTTTAAACAAGTTAAACTGTTCCACGCCTTAAATCCTTGGAGAAAAGATTAGCATTGCCTTGTGCTGAAAATTCTCAAATAATAACATGGTACTAGTTACTGGTTATAGAAATAATTACAGTTTTAATAATTAAACAGTCTTCAAGCAGCTTGCATTTGGATGTTCTTAATTGTGCCGTATAATTAAAAGTGATTTGTAAACAAAAGATGTTTCATAAAGGAAGCTGAACGTACTAAGTACGCCTTTGGGCTGCATCTATGCAGTCTCAAATACAAAATGCTCGTGGAACATTTCCTCTAACCATAGTTCTGTAGCTGCTTTTCACAGCTCAGGTGTTTGACCTTCCTTTTGGTGAAGTGAATAAATACTGCTGGTTTCTATTTGTGCTTCTAGGCACCTTGAAGTTCTTTGGAAAAGAAGAATTGTCTCCCGTTCTTCTCAGTGATGTAAGTAACAGCTTGAATATTGCTGCCCAGTAGGCACAAAGAAGTGGATTACACCTGTTAAATCACCCTTGCAAGGTTATTCTGATGCTGTTCAGTGGCAAAGTAAATACCCAGTAAGTACATATACCCAAAGAAGCCTAAGTATTTTCTAGAATCTTTTCTGGACCACTGGCATCCTCACAGAATGGGGGTGACAATACATTTCTTCAGAGGCTGCTGACAAGTGGTGTCTCTCAGGGCTCCATCTTGGCACCTTCAACATCTTTATCAGTGACAGAGAGAGTGGAACTAGAGTGCACCTTCAGAAAGTTTGCAGGCAGCCCCATGCTGAGAGGTGCAGACGATAAAACAGGAGGTGCAAATGTCTCATCTCTGGTGATATTCAAGGCTGGGTTGAATGAGGCCCTGGACAGTTTGATCTGGTGAGTTGCAACCTTACAACTTGGAGCTTGATGATCTTTAAGGTCCCTTCCAAATCAAGCCATTCTATGATTATTTGGAACTGTGCTTGTCCTCCTTATCTCTCAATTGTTTGACATGTTTGAGAGGTTGGGGTAGCAGGGTTGGGGTGGGGGTGGGAATTGAGATGTATGAGAGTGAGATTCTTGCTGCAGATACTGAGAAGTTGCTGTGTATTTGCAGCCAATGGCTGCTGCTGGCCACTGGGTGCCACTGTTTCTCTGAAGAACAGCTGATCAGACAACACAGTGTGCTGTGCATGCCATGTAACTGAATAATTAAGAAGAGATAGAAGTGTAACTTCAGCTCTAGTGAAAATCTCATCTGCTGACAGGCTTTTGTACTTGAATTCAGAACCTGTTGCCACAGAGGGACCAGTTGCTGAAGTTTGGTGACTCTTTCTGTTTTCTCCTTGCAGTATTTAGTCCTGATACTGACTATTTAAAATAGAAAATCTGAAATGGTGGCTAACTATTGACTTGGTTGCTGCATATCAGACGACTATCATGGTGAAATTTGGCTCTGTCAGATGACTTGAAAGTTGTTTCTTCAGTACAGGTCTTGTCCTTGCAGCTGGGACACCTTGATGAAGACTGCGTAACAGAGCTTTCTGTGTTCCACAACCAGAGCAGAGACAGTATATCAGCATTAGTATCAGAGGTAATAAATATATGTAATTCATTGTATTTAAGCTGACTACTACAGTAAATAACCTTACTGTATTAACAGACTCTCATGCTCACTTTTTCTCAAACATGAAATATTTCATACCTTTTGAAGCTAAGATACCCCTGCAGAACTCCATAGTCTATCTGTAGCTAATAACTACATTTCTGAAGTTCACATTTATTCTATTTTTCTCCTTTGATTTTGTTTTCTAAGCCTTTGTGTTATTTTCTACCATGCTAAAATCCTTATGAATCTCTGGAAGTCCAGATAATCTCAAAACCAAAACTTATGGATGAACAACAGATGTCATGTGCTGGCTTAACTCACTGCTTTGAAATGTTTCATTAGTAAGTGGAAAATATCAACACATCACTCAGACAACCAAACAAGTTTTGGAAATTACAACTCACAAATTCTTAAAGAAATGAATCCATTCCAGTAACTTTTGAAAATAAATGAGAAAAGCTAAACTGGGTGCTTCTAGAGATATTGTATAAATGTTAATAACGACATTCCAAGCTGCAGAAGAGATTTAAAACATGATGCGTACTCTGGCTTTAATCTGAATCTGAAAATTGTCTCTTGAAATTGAACTGTCTTTCTATTAAATAGAAAGTGGTTTAGAATTTGGATGGATTGTTAAGATTTCCATATAACTTTAGTAGGAATAGATATAAAATGTAAGTTTTACCTAGGAGAGATCATTTGTGGAGTCATTTCTACTGTTCTTCAGGTACAAGAAATAATGAGAACAACCTACCTACAAGGGGAAGAAGTTCTTCCATATTAGTCTGTGATATTTTCACAGTGCTTTATCAAAGGACTTCTAATGCCTTATAAGTAATTCAATCTGATGGTACTACACTGTGAGTCTATCAAGCATAGTACCCATGGTTCTCATAGTAGTCAAAAAGCTGCTGAAAATCAAGTTGTATGTTGATGCTCCTTGGAGCTGGGCTGAAACATGGCCCCCAAAAATGGGAGTCCAGCTGAAATACTGTGCAGAATGCATTAATAGGAGCTTTGCCATTCACTTCACTAGAGAGATTCTGGCACCAGGTTTAGTTTTCACTTTCAACAATTGTACAGCTCTCAAGCAAAAACAAGAGTAGTCTGCTTCTTTGTCTTAAACTTGTGTGAACAGCTAAGGTCTGAAACTACCCCAGTGTGATCAGACATGAGGGTTGCAGATCAAGGGGAAAATATTCCAGACATGCAGAAATGTTTAGAACACTAAGCTTTCTTTGTACTGACAACTTTTCTGAAGAGATCTAAATACTCTTGTTTTCTAGTGGAATTATGACCACATGTCAGCAACCTATCTCTTGCTTCAATCCAAGAAGGTTTATGGCAAGTGCATTCACTTAAGAATTCCATCACAATCAGGACATGCCAGTACAACACAGTCAGCAAGCCTGGGGGTAAGTTTTAGAGTTCAGCATACATTCTGGTAAAAATGCTTCTGTGTGCTAAAGCTCTGCCTGGGTAAACAGCCTGGTGGCCTAAACATCAGTAAGAGAGATGCGTGCGGTCTTGGTCTTCAAATCTTGTTCTATGATAAGGCCACCCAATTAGTGTATGAAGGCAGAGGGTGTAATCTTTCTAGATTTCAGCAAGGCCTTTGATCCTGTCCCTCGTGGCATCCTTCTGGACAAGTCATCCAAATGTAAGATGGACTGGTACATCTTGACTGGTACTCAGGCTATACTGAGTGGCTCAGTGGCAGAGCTCAAAGAGTCATAGTGAATGGGGCTACATCTACTGGTGCACACTCACTAGCGGTGTTCCCAACACTCCATTTTTGGGCCAATCCTGTTCAACATTTCAATCAGTGACTTGGATGCAGGAGAGGCATGCATCCTCTGCAGGTTTTTTTTAAATATCTGATTATATTTAACTGGGAAGTGCTGGAGGCTCCCTGGAGGGATGAGAGGCCTTGCAGAAGAATCTAGATAGATCAGAGCATTAGGCAATCAGCAGTGGCATGGAGTTCAGCAGGGGAAAATGCCAGACACTGTATCAGCAATGGAATAAGAATAGACAAAGATACAGAGTAGGAGACAAGTGCCTGGAGAGTAGTATTTCAGGACAGAGTCTAGAGGTGCTGATGACAGCAAGTTTAACACGAGCTAGTGGTGTGCCCTGGCAGCCAAGAGGAGGGGAACAAAGCTGCTAACAGGACCGGAAGGTGTGTGCTCTGAGGAGAGGCTGAGAGTGCTTGCATTGCCTGGTCCAGAAAAGAAAAGGCCAGGAGATGACCTCTTTGCTCTCTGCAACTCTGCGAAGAGTGAAGTGCATGGGAAGGTGCTATGTTTACCTGGGAGGAGGAGCAGGAATGGCATAGAGCTGCGCCAGAGGAGGGTCAGTCTAGAGAATAGGAAACATTTCTTTACTGTTAGTGTGGCCAGCTGCTGATACAGGCTTCTTAGGGTGATGGTTGGTTCCCCACCAAAAAAAATAAAAGCCATACGGAGTTGAAGTTACACAAACAACTCGAGGTGATTGCCCTTGAAGAAGGACCTTGCACAAAGAAATGCCCTTTTGCTGCATGTTCCCAACCTCTTGCTCGGCCATGTAGACCAATAGTACTATTGAGGTTGGAGATCTTTCTGCTCTGGATTGGTTCTTTTCATTGTCTCTTAGTGGGTTGTTTTCTCCAATCTTCAGGACTGTAAGATCTGCCAATGCTTGCAGAGTCTCAATTTAGTCTTTCTTACTTCCTTATCTTGCAGTTAGAATAAGCTCTGTGGCCTTCCTTACTTGCAGCTGGGTGGAAGTCCAGCAGTCTGTGTCCTTAGGCTTCAGCAAATTTAACTGCATCTTCTAAGCAAGTTCTGTGCAAGGTTATTCTATTCAAGTAGCACAACAAATTAGAGAACAAGAATAGCCTTATGAATACAGAATTATAAAATACAATCATAGAATGGTATGGATTGGGGAGGGACCTTTAAGATTATCTAGTTCCAAACCCAAGCTATAGGCAGGGATACACCCCTCTAGACCAGGTTGCTCAAAAGTCCTATCCAGCCTGGCTTTGAATGCTTGCAGGGAGGAGGCATTCACAACCTTGCTGGACAACCTGTTCCAGTGTCTCATCACCCCCACAGTAAAAAATTTCTTCCTAATATGTAGTCTAAATCTACCCTTTTCCAGTTTAAAGCCATTTCCCCTTGTCCTGTTGCTATGTGCCCTTATAAAAAGTCCCTCCCCAGCTTTCCTGTGGGGCCCTTCAGGTACTGGAAGACACTACAAGGTCTCCTTGGAGCCTTCTCTTCTCCATGCTGATGAGCTCCAACTCTCTCAGCCTTTCCATACAGGGGAGATGTTTCAACCCTCTGATCATCTTTGGGCCTCCTCTGGACCTGCTTGAACAACTCCACGTCCTTGTGTTGAGGGCTCCAGAACTGGACACAGTACTCCAGATGGTTTGACAATGAGAGCAGAGTAGAGGGGCAGCATCACCTCCCTCGAACTGCTGGTCATGCTTCTATGCTTTAAGGCTTATTCTTTAAAGTTCTTATATGCTTTAAGGTTTAGTTAGCCTGAAGAGGTGAGGCAACTGCACTATCTGTGAAGATCCCTTCCAACTGAACTGTTCTATTCCAGACAATTCAGACCACTCATTAAAATGTTTTAGCAAGCTGTGCTGGTCCTACAAAGTAGCATGACTGGAATAAGCAGTGTACATGGTGCACTGTGAGTACCACACACATTCCTCTTGGCTCGTGGAACTAAAACTGTGCATTGTTTGGACTGTGTAAGCATTCCTGATTGTCTCTTGTAATGCTTACCTTCTTAGAGCACCTTTCCATGTTTGGCTCTAAATATTCTGGTACCTTACTTGTTTTATTTGGCTTAGTAAGGAAGGCCTTATGAAGCATCCTCCATCTTCATTTGGGCAGCATACTTTGAAATTACATGGACCTTACATGAGTGTAAGGTGTCAAAGGGGGGAAAAGCTCATCTTCCTAATCTGTTTCCTTTTAGAAAACAATCCTGAAGAGGATTTGGTTTACTTTTTTTTTCTGGAGACTTGCTGTAGCTATTTCTGATGTGCATTCCTTTTCTTGTACTTCAGTAGCAAAGTGCAAGTGGAGTGCTTTGGAAATCGTCTGAGGTTGCCAGGTTGCTTGTGATCACATATATAATGTGAAATTATCTGTGGTGCTGGTGATAATTATGTTTGATGAACTTGAAAGCTTTCAGTAGTATTACAGCCATAATACAAATCATTACTTGAACTCTAGAATTCTATGTAAAATTGCTAGCTAGCTAGCTGAACATGCTATTTTGTGTAAAGACAAGCTCTCCAAATAAATACATTATTATGCATCTGATTCACTTGCATGTAAATCATTTCAGTTCATTCATACAGCTGCTGTGTAATACTGATGAGTTCTAAGATTACTAGTTCTACGTAACAGATCATGTATCATAAGACTTGCTGAATAGGCATAATATGATTTCTGTGATCACAATGAGTTAGTCTTTCACACCCAGATCATTAGTTTTTCTGGGTTCGGCAACAGTGAAGTTACTCTATCTCTACTTGTGAAATGGGTGCCAGGTAAATTAGGGCTGCTATTAGTAGTACTGCTATTTAAAAAATGCATTATGCCCTCACATACGATTGTGAAAATCATGCCCACGTAGCACAGCAGCCTATTAGTCCTTCTACAGTAGTCAGAACAAACTTTACCTTCCTGTCTGTAGATAACACATGTGAATACATGCTCAACCTGCCAAAATACCCAAACAGCAAATGCCTCTAATTAGAACTGGTCTCATGTGAAGACAAGAAAGCAAGAGAACGGAACCTTTCACATAACTTGGCATTGTTCAGCCTAGAGGAGAGATGGCTTAGGGAATCTTATCGTTGTGTGTGAATACCTGGACTGAGGATGCAAAGAAGGTGCAGCCAGGCTCTTTTCATTGATGCCCAGAGGCAGGATATGAAGAAATGGGTAGAAACTGACTGCAAGAGATTCTGTTTAAACATCAGGAAAAAATTCTTGGGTGACTGAGCACTGTCAAACACCGGCCAGAAGTGTTGTGGAGTTTCCCTCCTTGGAGATTTTCAAAAGCTGACAAATAGTTTGGGGCAACCCACTGTAGGTGACCCTGCTTGAGCAAGAGTGTAGGACCAGATGACTTCCAAAGGTCCCTGCCAACCCAGTCTGTGATTCTGTGAATTTGATGGCACAAGAATAATTCTGCTCTTGATATGAATGTCAAATCCACAATTACGATGTTAAGAACATAATATAAAATTTTGGGCTGCTGGCATGTGGACTTCCATTAGCTGTCAGCCACGGTTAGGATCTTACAAAGCAATCATATTTAGATTTTACTGATATTATTTTTTTCTGATGAAATCTTCCTTTTAATCCTGCAGAAGAATCTCAACTGAACATTTCCGTCTGAAAAGGCTGTGACACCTGAAGATATGCCAGATTGCAGCAGTGTGCCAGATGCATTTGGATCCATGGAGTTTTCTGATGCAGCTTCATTGTTTGAAGAGTCTCCACTAGAAGAGTTTATTCTAAATACTCGCAGAACAAAGCAGGTGTCTGAAGGTCTAGTGCTAGTTTCTCACAGGAAAAAATACAATTCTTAATCCAGAAATCTACTTCTCATTGTATATAATGCTTATTACATATTTAAATATCTAGTGGACCTTGACCAAAGAGAGATACAGATTGAGCAAAGAAATATGTTGAGCATAAGTTTTGATGCCTTCTACCTGAAGGCCACAGTTCATTTGATGAGAACCTTAACTTCAGTGTTTGGTTTGCACAGAAACAGCAAGTAAGGAAACGAGTAAAGGAGTCAGTGAGGATTTTAAAACAAAATGGAAAGTGATAAGGCACAGTTAATAAGATTTTGGAGTTGGGCAAGAGGTGGACAGAACTTTAAAGGTACCAGTAGAAATTCAATCTCTCTGTATCGGACAAGAAAATCCACAGTGAAGCAATTCAAATTTTGCAGCTAACCCAAGTGATAATTCATAGCTATGTTTAGATAAGCTGGTGAGGAGTAATCCTAAATGTAGAATTTAGATGAACAAATAAAAAAATGGCACTTGATAATCTATAAGAAGCAAACTCATTCCAGGAGGGAATCAGAGGTACTGAAGAGTTTTTATCTATTTTGCTCAATAGACAAGTAGTGTATGATATTTTTATAAGCATTGTGTCTGGCCTGGTTAGATGTTAGAATTTTTTTGACAGTAACTTCTCTGGATGTGATTGGAATACCTGGCAGCATTCAAATCATGATACCCAGCTGGGTGATATGGAATTCACACTGTCAACTCCAGTGACAAGAAAAGTGGCACCTAAGAAGCATGCAAACAAAGAGAATGTTGATGCATAGTCAGCATTAAGAAATGAGCTGCCCTTTGCACTTCCTGCTCCAAAGGCCTCCTTTTCAAAGAGCGAGACAGAGAAGCAAGCACAAGGCATACCCCTTCAGACACCTACTTCCAAATGTATGTTGTATCTAACAAATGAAAACCTAGAACATGTGTAGCTTAGGCATTTTTTAAATTTAAATATGAACACAATGCTTGCAGATCCTAAACTTCTGATTCTGGAAGATTTAGGTTTGGGGTTTTTTTGATCACAGCACATATATTCACCAGCCTATACATCTGACAGTGCACTGCAAGTGGTTTAACCATATGTCAGGGCATGTTACTTGTCCATTAATTATAGAAGTTCTCACAGTTTCACAAGGAGCATGCCTTTAGATGCATGCAGATAATGAGACAAGTGCTGTGTTCCTAAAACTAGCACATGGTTCCACTTTCCATGGAGATCTAGTAGAAAATTTCTTCAACTTTCATTATATATTTTTGTTTTTTTCTAGGCTGTTATTTTGAGTTAAAGAAAAGGGTATGCTTTTACTTAAGTGTACTCTTATTGCATCTTGCTTCTAGATGAAATGTAATCTACTGGATTCCTCATGATAGCATACCTGTACTTTCACATATCTATTCGATGTGGCATTGAGAATACTTAGGCTAGCAATGTAAACACCTGCATTTATGTGATGGACCACAGAAATGTGCCCATGCTATATCAGCTCCTCTGAGTTACAGAAATGTTTGTCCTCAGCCCTAGTGTTGACACTGTACATGTTAACTCTGCCCTTTGAAATATTGAGCATTTTTTACAACTGAAGATTCTACTGTTCCAAGTGCTAGGGAATATTGTTCAGAAATGCTCGATCTTTGCAGGCTAATATGTTATTAAGGGTTACTGAACACATCACTTTCCTTTGTTAAGTGTTCAACGAAGTGCATTACGAAGGCTAGTTGTTCACACTGGTTTCATTTGTTTCATTTTTGTCTTAAGACTGCATGTGGTAACTTGTGATGTTGGTCTTATGGTAAGTTTAAAATGTAAAAGTAGGTTTTTCTTAAATGAGAAGTGCAGAAGTATGATTTCAGCTCATTTTTGTTAGATATTCCTGAGAGTTAAACAATTAAAATATTTTTGTTGTTCTATTGGAAGTTCTTACATTCAGGATAGGTTAAAGCAGTACTTAGAGATATAATAATAAATGGGGGAAGTATCTCTTGGAAGTGTTGAGAACATCATTGTCTGGGGCCAACTGTTGCTACGTAAAGCTGAATCTTCAAGCTTTATGTTGAGTTGTCTTCACATAACTCTTTTCCAACAAGTGGATAATAAAACTTTTTAGGCTGTTACTTAATATGTAGTATTAACTGTGGTAATGTAATTCACACCTTTCACATAAAGGAAAATGCTTGATGTGGAATGCAAATTTCTGACATATTGTATTCCTCAGTGGTTGTCCTGAGACCAGTTCTGATCCTCATCCCTTCCAAACATGCAGTACTGAACTGCGCCGGTCCCTCAAAGACATGAATTACAGAGCTCTGGGGGAATCAGTCAGTTTTCTTTTGTAGCCTTGTTGTTGTTGTTAAAACCTATTTTATCACTCTGAAGATGCAGACTAGAGATAGATAGGAGGCTGGCTTTAAAAAAATAATTTCTAATCGTGAGAAATCCTGAATGAAGAAAAATAAATCCTCTACTGCAAAAACATACCTGCTTTGGTTTGGATACTTTCTTTCAGAGAGCCAGTTCACAACAGTCACCACAGCTAAGAAGCCCAAAACACCAACAAATACGTATGAACTGACAGCAACTGAGGTTCTTCCTGAGAGGAGGTAAATGTCCAATTATCTATATATGTTTTTGGTTTAGAGCATTGCTACCTTAATCAGTGAACAGCCTAGGAAGCATTGTTCACAACAGCAAGCTACATTTCCTTTCTCTTGGTTAAAAGTTTCCTAGAACCTCTTTCTATATTCACTGGGAAACACTGAAAGCAGAGAATAATAATAATAATAATAATAAAACTAGAAGTCACTCATCTTCTAGGAATGCATCTAGGAATGCATTCCTATTTGCCATAACATAAATCCCATCTTGTTCCATTTTCCCAGAGTGCTGCAGTTTTAAAATGCATCTCTGAGCTTAAAGCTCAACTAGCTTGTAAGCAGAAATTCTCATAATACACAACACTTCCTTTTGTTTTCTTCATTCTGATTTGATAATATTCTAATAGTGCATATGAAATAACTACTGTCTGATTGCTGAGGAAGAGCAACTAATTAATTTGGTTTTGTAACAGGTGTCATTCTGTGGATGTAGGTCTCAACCTAGCTCATGTGGATAGCAGCCAAAAGAAGAGAAAGGCCAAACTACCGGGAAGTCTTGAAAGAGGCCTAGATAAAGTGATTACAATGCTTACACCAGGCAAAAAGAAGCAATTCAGTTGACATGCGCCAAGAAAACTTAAGGTATGTTTGCTAGAGAAATATTTTATGGGAGTGATAGCTCTTGAACACATTTAATACTATTAGGAATGGCCTTGTGAAAAACTCTGTGATCTGAGTTGCCTGCACTCTATAGAAAATTGCACTTGCTCATTCTGTTTTTCTATTAATACAATAGTACTGTTATTGCCCAGGGATTTAGTGCTGGCTTCAGCTCAGATGAGTCACCAGCACATCATGGGAGAGGGCTGACCATTGCTTTTTGTGTGCCATCTCACCAAACTGGAGGGGGATGCAGGATGGGTTTAAAGGAGTCCTAGCTGAAAATATTTAATGATGTTATTTCTGTAGGCATACTGCTAGCTTTCCCTCTGGTTTGAGGAAGTGATACGCTTGGAAAGGAGTTCTGGCATCTTGTCTGGAATTCAACAGAATCCAAGATTAAAGATTCAAAGATTAATAAATTCAGCTGGTGAAAGAATTTCTGATGCTGTCAGTGTGACTTTTGATTTTCAAAGTTTTGATGTCTCTGCACCCAGGCAGAGGTTTTTTTACTACTACTTCTTTAAATAGCCTTAGAAGAAGTAATTACTTAGTGCATTGCATAGAACACTTTTACATGAAATTAAGAACTTACACCTAGCAAAGTCAACTCAAAACATCGTTTTTAGATTTTTAGAATCTTCATACATTGACTTTTCCATGTAGTGAACAGAATCATATAAATCACTTGAGAGGAATTTATATTTGAATTGGTAGATGACATGTTCAAAAAACATACTATTCATGTGAAAACAAGGCTGATATGAAGGCATAAACAGTTCCATAAAAGAAATTGATGCATCTCTTCAGATAGCTGTCTTCTGGAGCTGTAACTATTAGGGACATCTCCAGTACAATCACAGAATCAAGGAATCTGGAAGGGAGACCTCTGAAGATCATCTAGTCCAGCCTATGCTAAAACAAGTTCTCTACATTAAATAGTGCTGAAAAACATCCAGGGGAGTTTTGAATATCTGCAGAGAAGGAGACTTCACAGACTTTTTGGGTAGCTTGCTCCAGAGCTCTGACATCCTCAAAGTAAAGTTATTTCTCATGCTTGTATGGAACTTCCTGTGTTCCAGTTTGTACCCACTGCCTCTTGTCCTGATGCTGATCACCACTGAAATCACCCTACTAACCACAGCCCTTCTATTACACCCCAGGATGCCTTTTGCCTTCTTGTCCACAAGGGCACAGTGCTGGCTCACGGTCATCCTGCTGTCCATCAGGACCCCAGGTCCCTTTCCCCGATCTCCTCTCCAACAGGTCAGTCCCAACCTACACTGGTACCTGGGGTTGTTTTTGTCCAGATGCAAGACTCTACGCTTGCCCATGTTACATCGCATTAAATTCCTCCCTGCCCAACTCTCCAGCCTGTCTAGATCTAGCTTCCAGGAGGATCTGCTGCATGATTTTTCCTGGTACAGAGGTGAGACTGACAGGTCGATAGTTCTCTGGGTCATCTTTTTTACCCCTTTTTAAATATGGGTATGATGTTACCTTTTTTCTAGTCTCCAGGGACTTTACCTGATGGCCACAACTTTTCAAATATCACCAAGAGTGGCTTGGAGACTACATCAGCTAATTGCATTAGCACTCTGGGATGCGTCTCATTGGGCTCTGTAGACTTGTGGATATATATAGAATAAATAGGGTGGATAAAATAAATGTGGATGTATAAAATAAAATGGTACCAAATCGATCAAACATGATTTCCCCTTTGGTGAGCCCACACTGACTACTCCTGATAACCCTCTTTTCTTTCACTTGCTTGGAGATGACATCTAGAATAAACTACACATCATCTTCCCAGTGACAGAGGTGAGGCTTCCAGGCCCATAGTTTCTTGGCTTCTTCTTCTTGCCCTTTTTGAAGAATGAACTGACACTGACTACCCTCCAGTCCTCAGGCGCCTATCCTGTTCTCTGTGAGCTTTTAAAAATGAAAGAGAGTTGTTCAGCAGTCTCTTCTTCCAGCTCCCTCACTGCTTGTGGGTGCATCCCATCAAAGGCCATGGATTTGTGTGCACTGAGTTTGCCTAGCCTATCTCTAATCAGATCCTTCTTGACCATCAGGAAGTCTTCCTTTCTCCAGACTCATTCTCTTACCATCAGAGTCTGGGATTCTGCAGGGCAGCCTTATCAGTAAAGACTAAAGCAAAAGCAGCATTCAATAACTTCACCTTCTCAATGTCCTTCGTTGCCAGGACACCCTCTGCACTCAGTAGTGGGACCCCATTTTCCCTCATCTTCCTTTTGCTACTGATTTACTTAAAGATGCCTTTCTTGTCGTCCTTGACCTTCCTCACCAGATTTAATTCCAAGAGTGTCCTAGCCTTCCCTATTGTAATCCTGCATGCCCTAACAACAGTCCTTTCTATATTTCTACCAAGAGGACAGACCCGTTTTCACATTTCATAGACTTTCCTTTTTCCATCTGAGATTTCCCATAAGCTCCTTGCTCATCCTTGTAGGTTTCCTGCCACCTGCGCTCGATTTCTTACCCAATAAGGATTCTCCAATTGAGCTTGGAGGAAGTGGTGCTTGAATGTCTACCAGCTCTATGGGACCCCCTTACGTTCCAGTGCTCTAACTCATGGGATATTAGGCCCTTGAAGTGGTCAAAGTTGGATCTCCTGAAGTCTAGGACTGCTGTCCTCATTATTGCTGTTTCTTCGATGCAAGATCCTGAACTCAGCTGTCTCATGGTTGATGCATGCAAGGCTGTCTGTAATAAGAGGATTACTTTGTATTTTGCAGTGTGGTTAAATGCAGTTTAGCTTCTGTATTCTTATCTGGAAGCTTATCCAATCAGTGCTTTGTTAAATATAAGATGGCATTGTTACAAGTTCAAGACATTTGGGACTACAAACCTACGCAGCTAATTTGACAAGCGTCCAGACTACACCAATAATTCAGGATGTTGAGTAATCAGAAACAAACATAAGTGAGATTTTTTGCCTCTAGAAGCTTTTATCATTCTGCATCAGTTTCCCTTGCCCCTAGCATTATGCAAGGTCACTGATGCACTTCTGGGGCACTAGGTTACAACAGTGGAAGATAAAACCTTACGTAATTTTTGCTGCAGATGTTACAGAAAGGAGTCCTGCGTGTTCTAGGTTGAAAAAGAAATCTAAGAACTTTCTTTTTCTTTTTTTCTCCCTCTGCCTTTTACATCCACAACCTATGTTCATTTCTCAAGCTGTTTTATCTTCCTGTCTTCTCTGATCTGTCTTTATGACAGTTACAGTATTTGTGCATTCGTGACATGACAATTGGTGTACTCCGTCTCTTTCTACACATGGATGTCTGAAAGTTGCAGAAGTTACTTAGTGGACAAATCTGCTGTACGTAGTATTAGACATGATATAAACAAACAAAACTGCAACCATAAACTTAAGGTTGGAAAGTACCTTGTTTTGTCGGGTTTTTTTTTGCACTATGATACTTCAGGGCTAGAAAAGCCTCATTGAACCTTGTGTGTTCCTTGACATCTGAAGCACTCAGTCTCAGCAAAGCAACACAGTATAGGCAATTCCCCAGCTGTGTGGTAGGGGTAGTGTCATAGGATACTTGAAACATGGGTTCATGGCTGTCTTCTGTCATCCTGTCAAGCGAGCACTTCTGGCTACATACCTGTTTCTGTGCTTCCCTGGCCCATCACAGCTACTTTGGGTTTTATGCTAATTTAGAACTTGTACGTGCTTTGATATTAATTGTCGAGTTGTTGGTTAGTGTTCCTGCTATTACTCCAGTGTCTTAACGATGATCATACTGAGGAGCTGAAGCATTTGTCTATATGGTTAGATGTTCTCCAGCTTTCAGGATGGAAAGTTTCCGTAGTATCTTAAGTTTTAGGAAAAAGATATATTCTATGATTCTATTATTTTTTTCTTAATGAGCTGACTGTTTTTAGGCACACTATAATGTTACCATGACTCAACTACTGAGTCCAGACCAACTGCTGAATGAAATAATCTCTGTTCTTTCAAAGAAGCAAGTGGAATACATTAAGAAGGGGTAAGTGGAAAAAGAATGGCTTCACCTTCTACGTGCCTAAATAGTCAGTTCCACAGCCCTTAAAGCAAATATTTTTATTTGCTTTCTCTGCCCAACTCTGTAAAATACAATAATTTTAGAAAAAGCATAGAGAACAGTAAATGAATATGTGCATTAAAAATTGTCCACACGATGCAAAACAGTGTTAAATGAGTTAAATGAACTTCCATAGATCTCTCTGACAAATATGAAGCAGTAATGGTGATGTAGCACTTAGAGGCCGATGTGAGTGTTGTCTGCCCCTGTAAAACTGTAAGTACAAAAGGTGAGCTATAATACAGTCACAGACAACTAGGAGAGAGACTGTGTGTAACTGTAACATTCATTCTTGGTAGTTAAAACACACAAATATTTGGCCAAGAGATCACAGAATTATAAAATCCTCAGAGTTGGAAGGGACCTGTGAAGGTACCACTGTTGGATTTGGGTGTTCACAGCTCTCAGCTGACTTCATCCTGGGCTGTTTTCTCAATAATATGAATGCCAGTGGAGTACTTCAATGAAGTGCTTTTATTCATTCAAAACTGTTCAATGCTAGCTTTGAAACATGATTAAGTGATAATTCTGCTTGTCCTTTGTTTTGTACAGCTACACCTTGAGATGCCAAACAAAGCCAGATTTTGGCAAAGAATCTATGAAGTTTGAGTCAGAAGTGTGTCGGCTCAGTAAGAATGAAGCAGTTGGTATCAGGAGACAGAGGCTGAGAGGAGATGCTTGGGTCTACAAGAAGCTGGTGGAAGACATTTTATCCAGCTGCCAAGTGTGACTGCTGCTCAGAAAGCCACAATGTTGTACTGAGACTTTAATCATCATTTTAGAAAAATCAGTTTGGGAATGTAATTTGTAATCTCCTTCACAGCTGTATTTGAGAAATCTTGTCAGCTCTTCCAGTTTTAACCACCCCCTTTGTGTATATGCCCACTGCATGTTTCCTTTTCTTATGAAAACTGTCAACTTTTGCTACACGTTCTGCAGTTGTAACTCAACTGGAATAAAATTCCTTAAACTACCCCCTAGCTCCACTGCCCCATTTTTCATATCTGCTATAAAAAGAAAGTTATTGGTGTTGATATGCTGAGGCTCATTTATGGTACGATTCCAGTTATCAAATAGATATGGTACAGAAATGCATTTGCATAATTCTCTTCTTGTCTCTGTTTAAGTAGGATTTATTGAGATCATTAACTAAGTCACAGCTGTGGATCACAGAGTTGAAATATGTGCTCAGTGCCATACCAAATAGAGCCATCTTCAATAAATGGGAAGTCGAGAGGGCCAGGACTTAAACTGTGATCCTATGTAAAACATTGCTACAGCTCATTACTAAGCCTCTGTGATGCTTAAAAAGTGAGTGTTCTTTCTTGCTCCTGTGTTCCCTGGTCATTATGTTAAGAGTAATTTAGCACCTTTAAGTTGCTGTGAATGAAGGAAACATTTCTGTTAGGTTTTGCAAGCAGCTGAGAAGGGATGGTGTGAGGTGTGCACAGAGAACCAAGAGTGTGGCAGCCTCCTGCAGCTGCTCCTGCCCCACACCCCTCCTGCCAGGCTGCCCAAGGTCTCTGCCCAAGATGGGGATACAACCCCCACTCCCCCTTTGCAACAAAGCTGAGCACATAACCCAGAGAAGCGCAGACCCCTTAGGCCAGATAACCCTGCTGGAACCAACATTTCTGTGCTCTCAGATGGCCCTGCTGATCAGTGGGTCTGACCAGGACTGGTTTCCATCACTTATTAACTTATTGCCTTTAATGGTCAGGTACACTTAGAGAGACTCTCCCACAGACTCTTCAAATGCCGTTAGCTTTGCTGAGTGTAAAAGGCAAGGACTGATTCTAGGTTAATACAAGTAACTTCTGAGATCTGCAGAACTAGGAAGGAAACATAGGAGTTGATAGAGGTGTTAGGATATCCATTATAAAACAGTACATCTCCAAGCTTGATTTTTTCTGTTTTGCAGTTATACCTTTAGCCTGCATCTGGAATGCATGAGAACGTGAGCAACAACCACACTGATATCCAATGAAGCAGCAGTGTCAGAGGGTAGTTCTGTTGGAGCTTTTCTGCATACAAATGCCCACTAACACCTAGAAAGGGGCTGTGACTCACAGCATTGTGCTGCAGGTTTTCCTTTATGAAAGGAACTGTGGTCTGTGCTTTATGTAAGCCACATTATTGGCTCTTTCCTGGATGAGATTTTCTCATCCAGAAGCTCCTTACAGGGGCTACAACGATCCACAGCCCTTAATGCATGAACCAGAAGGATATATTCATCAGAATGGCTGACCAAGGTAGAAGTCTCCATCACTTTTTTCTAACTTCAAGTTACCACTTTGATGCTCTTCAGGTAGGGGAAGAATTGGGAATGTTTTCAGTGAATTTCAAGGGAAGGTTAAAAATGTTACTAAATGTTTTGTGTACCTGGTCAAGAACTTTTCAAATGCAAAATGACATAAATGAGGAACACTTCACAGGAACATATGATGACAAACAAATCTGACCAACAAATGCAAGGAAAGACTGCAATGTGAGCCCAGCCTGGTCGATCACTTTAACTGAGAGATGTGCATGGAATGTGTGCCAGTGGTTCAGGCCTGGTTCCATGACTGATGGGGTGGGGGGGCCCACGGACCCATGCCCTGAGATGGGCCTAAAAACAACACAGCAGCAATGAAGTTTAAGTCCCTTAAAATTTAATGCAAACAGTGATTACCACAAAGTGAGATTTTACAGGTGGCATATGACCAGCACAAGAGTTAAGCTTGATAATAATTGATTAAATGCAAAAAAAAGGATAATAAATTGAGTTTGATAATTGTTGACAAAAGTATACATAACATACAGTTCCAACAAATTAAAGTTCCATATCAGCACTTAAATAACTTCTGTGCACGACCCCTCCAGCTGCAATATTAGACCTCTGTTTGGTTTTTAGCTGTTGAAATTTAAGCCTGATAAATATCAGAAATCAGCTAAAGATGCCAGCACTGCAGCTGAGGCTGTATCTGGCCCATACCTGGGTTGCTGTACAAGCTCTGATTTCTGCTTGCTTGCCCTGCTTTCTTGCAAGAACACAAACCTCTCCCAAGAGTTCAGCTTCTCCCTGAGACTTGATCTGCGTTGCTCTAAGCCTAGAAAATGGGAGAGCTGGTTGAGTGTGGCATATTGATAACAGCCTCGTTAATGTCTAGCAGAGCAGTAACGTGTATCTTAGATCATTAATCCCAAGTGGTTGAATAACTGAAATTGTTGCTTGTTTCAACATTCCTTGAGTTTTAATTTAAGAATTTAATACAAAAGTAACCTTACATTTTTAGTGTATTTTGTTGTTTGGCTAATATTGCTTGCTGTGAATGAATGACAGCTGGTGGTAGGAACCAGCAGAATGGGTGAGAAGCAAGATTCACTTGTGGGTTGTTTTGAAACTCAACTACATCCATGCTGATAGATTATTTTGTTGTTATTGTTGTTTTTATACTGAGAATTCTGGAATTCTATTATTTCAGCTCATCACAGGTAGAACCGGGAGGGAGAAGAAACTGCAGGGATTAAGAGGTACATGGACTGTGTGCCAAGCTTATGGAAGTATCCACACACGGGGTCAGAATGTGTGTTTTGCTTCTCTGAGTTCTAATTACCCATTCTGCAGGCAGACGGGTTGCACACAGTCACACATGTGAGTCAGAGCTGAAATGGGTTGGTATGCTGTGCCTAGGAGGCTGTTCTTGCTGCTTTCCCTTCGCTAGGATCATCTTTTACACTCCAAGTTTAATTTATGGTCACTGTACATCAATGCATTCTCGGTACTGCTGCTAGGCTTAAATCCTAGCTCTCCACATTACCATTTCTCTGAGCGTATAACTAAACTTGGCTTATATTTTTCCATTCAGAGCTTGACGTAAAGGCATTTCTTAAATGCACTGCTTAAAAATTCTAACATATAAAATATTATTTTTCATAGAGAATGGCATTCTATTTTTTTTTCCTCCCCGCCTCTTTCTTCATAACTTGTTTTGTTAGATGATTTTGCAGAACAGGCAGGAGAATAGCAAGGAGTCCTAAGTGCAACAGGAAACTGACACAGAGAAATTGTGACTAGCCTCTGCTAGGACTGGGACAGAGATGCATAATTGGAGCTGACAAAAAGAATTAAATTTTGAGGAGAAAGGAAAATCAAAAGATGTTAACACATTGAAGCTAGGTTAGTGCTTGAGCCCACAGAGTGAGAGCTGGTAAAAGCACAACCCAAAAAAAAGCAGCACAGACCTGTTTATCGTACTTGTTTAGGGTTGAGACTACTAGATCAACTTGTTTCTACTTCGTTTTATGTAAATAATGTATTAACTAAGAAAATTACTATTCTGACATGTATAATTTATGAAAATACTGAAGAGTTGGAAATGTAAGTAGGAATGCCATATTGAAAGCTTCTCAAATATCTGAATGCCGCTGAGTTTTCTTGGGAGGGTCCAGCTTATTTGCCAGGAATGCCCAGTTCCTAAAGGTTTAGCCTCTGGGTAAAAGCTCTCTGCTTGAGAGCTTTAGTAATACACTGGCTTCCAAGAAGCTTTGCTTGCTACTTTCTTGTCCCCAGTGCCCACTTAATGCTTGGGAAATGTTTTCTATTACCTCAGAACAGATTGCATACATTCATAGATTCATTTTGTCACCAGTGCCACGTGGTGTGTCACACCTTTGTCCAGCTGTGATTATGTGAGACTGCACAGTGCTCATTCACAGCTCACACTGACCTGCTCAAACTTACTCTTCATATTTCAAGAAAAGATCCCTCACTACTCAGTCTCCTACAGATTTCATGATTTTTATGGATTCTCCACGTTTTGAGCACAGGATCAGGAGAAAGATCCTTCTCTTTTGGAACTGTTTTGCCCCGTGTTCTTCAGGTATCTCATTCAATTTCTTCTGGGTTTCCCCACTATTTGCAGTGTTAGTGCCAGGTCATGCATCTGCAGCATCCTATAGCTTTGGCACTATTGCATTTTCATCCAGAGAGTGTGTTTCTTAGTGTTCTGTGAAAGCCAAGAGCACTTTAAAACATCTTTAACAGAGCTTTCATAAAACAACAGGAATCTGCCCTTGTAAGAAGCAAAGGAGACTGGCAACACCTGGGGTTATGTTAGGAGGAGCAGGTCAGTGCTGGAGAACCTTCCCCTCGGTACTGGTGAAGCTGTCCTGCAGAACCACGTCCAGTTCTGGGCTCCCCAGCACAAGAGAAGCGGGGAGCTTCCATGGAGAATGCAACCAATTAATCAAAGGTGGGGAGGCATCTCAACTCTCAAGCATTTCCTTCTACGAGGAAAGACTCTGGGAGAGCTGGAACTGTCCAGCTTGCAGAAGAGAAGGCTGATGGGGCATCTCATCACTGTACACAAATACCTAAAGGGAGGCTGAGAAGAAAACAAGGACTTCTTAGTGTGCCATTGGTGGGACACGAGGCAATAGCTGCTTAGCTTGCTGAGAGAGGTTGTGGAGTCTCCATCTCTGGAGATATCCAGAACCCAATTGGTCATGGCCCTGACCAACCTGCTCAAGGTGATCTTTGCTTGAGAAGGGGAGTGTACTGAGCAACCTCCGGATTCTTTGTGTGAATATGAGTACAGTGGAAGATGATAGAAGCAGTCATAACCTATAACCTTGTTCTTTATTAAGTCTGACTTAGACTTCCAGGATAGTAGCATTTCATTCCAGTATCTTGAGTACCTTTTGAATCCCAAAAGCCATACAGACCCACATTAAGTCTTGATTCAAAATAGTGCATTAATATGATGGTTTTTTTTCTTTGAAAATGTATGGTTAAGTGGATTTAAATAAACTTATTCACTAAATTCTGAAAGCATGTTTTGTATAGCTAAAAACTTGGACTAATCCAATTTTCCATAAGCAGGCATGTTGAACAGAACACATATTTTCCAGGAGAAGATGAAAACTGTACAGTTAGATAATGTGACTGCAGCTTTTGTACAACACGCAGTATCATTTACGTAGTTTGTCAAATTAAAACAATTATCAGGCAGACATGCTTGTTTTTGTCAGCCACCTCGAATAAAATCATGTAGACTCAGATAACCAGTGAGCAGTTGCCTGTTCAAAGGAGGACTGTGCTTTGTTAGAAAAAATACAATATTCTACAGATGTTTTTGTTTACATCATCTTATGCTTTTGGCAGAGAATTTATTCAGCTTCTAGTATCCGGTTATTTATCACTGCTCACCAGCTTTGCTGCATTCCCTAGGGAAAGCTCCTTTAAAAGTCCTAATGTGACACCATATATTTTTACTAGACTAGAAAATAGTTACAATTTCAATTTAAATTGAAATGACCAGACAAATCACTCTTAGATCTATCAAGCTCTTGATTGCAATTTTCCGTTGCATGCATGCATAAATATTTATTTATTTATTTCCAAGTGCTCATTCTGAAATACTTATTAGTTTGGTTGTTTTGTTTGTTTGTTTGTTGTATTCTGTACTTATTTAATATTTTCTTACGGTTAACGACTTCATGATTAAGCTTTAATGCTAAACACAAATGGTCGAAACAATAAGCCTATTCAAGTGTTGGGAAAATAAGATCTGTATATATTTTGTGATGACTTCAATCCAAGGAACTTCCTTTGTGGAAGGAAAACAAAGAAAAAAAGCAGTCCCACTTAGAGTAATGGGCAGCTTTTATTGTGTTTCCCTAGCAGAGAATGAACATTCATGCTTCATCTAGTGGCTTTTCCTCAGTCCTTCCAACTCTGTTTAGAAAGTAACTATGAAATAATAAAGAAATGCTGTACCCAGCAACACCCAAAATCCTGTAATCACCTCATCATCTACATTCTGACTCAATATGCAACAGTGGTGAAGATATCTCAGATTGTCAGCAGGTCCTCCTTGCCTCTGAAGAGAATTTCCTATGGGAGATTCCGCCACAGAGAGCTTCCTGCTGTAACTCCACAAAGGGGGGCTTCCCCCTTCCAGGGGCTGGCAGGCATTTTATGATAGGATGGAGGAGAAAAGGGTGTCCCACGATGCTGTCCACACAAATACTTTTCTGCTCTATGCAAAAAACTATGCGCTATGAAAAACCCTTTGTTCTCACTCGCTGCTTGGCTTGTGTTTCTTCTGTTGAAAATATGGGCAACAGCGTCCTCAGGAGGCCCAGCAGGAAGGATGCACAGAACAAGAGCTACATCGCTGCAGCCTGGGACCGGGGAAAAGGCATGCTGCTGGTGGATGAGAGCAAAGCCCTGAAAGCGACGTGCTAGGAACGGGTGGGTGGAACCTTCTGCAGCAGCAACACCTGCGGACAACACTACATGCGTGGTCTTCTGTATGCTCAGAATTTGAGCATTTAAATCACAGCAGGTTTCCGGGCATGTAAATAGGAAGGCTGGGGAAAAAAAAAAAAAAAGTGCAAATGCACTCAATCTCACTCGAGCACAAACAGGTTATTGAAGTGACCCCAGACACGGAATTCTTGGCCATTACTGCTTTAAGATCACGGCAAACTCATCACACAGAGGCACGCCGGCCGTACACAGTCTGCACCCTGAGAGTTGCTGAGTGCTGGTGTGAGGCTGTTGTGGCTCATGTGTGGTTGTTAATCTTCAGCTCACACCTGCCCCTGCTGAGCCTGAGGAGCTGGGAGCACTAAAAGCACGAGTTGCTGGGGCTCTGGTGGGGCAGAGGGGCACTGAGCCCTGCAGTGAGCAGCGCTGAGCAGATGTGCAGAACTGCCTGCTGCCTGTGTGCATTTGTTGGCAGGGGTTTTCTCTGTGCTCTGATACTGACCATTCTTGTTTTCCACAGTGCTAGGAGTAGATCTACGGAACTGACCTGAGTTTTTGTTCTACTGGCCTCCTTTCTTCAATGACATTTAACTGGAAACTACTGTAAATCATATGGAGTTGAAGCAAAGTGTGGTTCTTCTTTGTTGTCAAGGTCAAGGGAGACATTTTTCATGAAATCATAGATTTTATGTCCCCCACGAGGCTAGGCTGAGAGAGCTGAGGTTCTCAAGCCTGCAGAAAAGAAGGCTCCAAGGATACCTTAGAGGGGCCTGCCAGTAGCTGAGGGGGCCTACAGGAAAGCTTGGGTGGGACTTTTTATAAGGACAGGTAGTAACAGGATGAGGGGAAACAGCTCTAAACTGGAAGAGAGTAGATATTAGGAAGAAATGCTTTGCTGTAAGGGTGGCAATGCACTGGCACAGGTTGCCCAGTGATGCTGTGGATGCCCCCTGCCTGGAAGCACTCAAGGCCAGGCTGGATGGGGCTGTGAGAAACTTGGCTAGAGGGAGGTATCCCTGCCTGTAGCAGGGGGTTGGAGCGAGGTGATCATAAAGGTTCCTTCCTGTCCACACCACCCTATGATTTTATGACTTGATGTCTTTCTTGTAGTGAGGGGCCCAAAACTGAACACAGTGTTCGAGGTGCACTCTCACCAGGGCTGAGTACAGAGGGACGATCACTTCTCTGCTCTTACTGGCTGCACTGTTTCTGATACAAGCCAGGATGCCATTCTTGGCCACCTGGGGACACTGCTGGCTCACTTTCAGCCAAGTGTTGACCAACTCCCCCAGGTCCATTTTCTCTGCACAGTCTTCCAGCTACTCTGCCCAAGCCTGTAGTGTGGCCAAAGTACAGGACTGGCATTTGGTCTTGCTGAATTTCATCCCACTGGCCTCAGCCCAGCTAGCCAGTCTGTCCAGATCCCTCTGGAGGGCCTTCCTACCCCTAGGCAGATCCACATGTCCTCCCAACTTGGTGTCATCTGCAAATTTAGTGAAGGTGCACTGCATGCCCTCATCCAGGTAATCAGTAAAGATACTGAACAGGACAGGCCCCAATACCAGCCCCTGGGGAACACCACTAGTAACCAGCTTCCAGCAGGATCTGACTCCATTCACCACCACACTTTGGGCCCAGCCATCCAGTCAGTTCTTTAGCTAGCTAAGAGTGTACCTGTCCAAGCCACAGGCTTGCTAGCTTTCCTATGAGAATACTGTTGGAGGCATTGCCTGTCAAAGGCATTGCTAAAGTCTAGGTAGACTGTCCACAGCCTTTCCCTCATCCACCAGGTGGGTCAGGCCATCATAGGAGATCAGGTTGATCGAGCAGGATTTGCCTTTCATGAACCCATGGTGGCAGAGCCTGATTCTCCGGTTGCCCTGCACATGCTGTGTGATCTTCCTTGAGATAATCTGCTCCATAACCTTTCTTGGCACCAAGGTCAGGCTGATGGGCCTGCAGTTCCTCAGATCCTCTCTACAACCCTTCTCGTAGAAGGGAGTTGCATCGGCAAGCCTCCAATCCTCTGGACCATCTCCAGTTGACCAGGAATGCTGATAGACAGTGGAAAGCGACTTGGCAATCTCCAAGAGGGTCACACCACATCCCCTGCTTCCCTGCCTGCCCTTTCTGAAGAGCTTATAGCCATCCATTGCAGCACTCCAGTTGTGGGGACAAACCCACCACGTTTCAGTACCAGCAGCTAAATCACAGTTTGCCTGCCGCTAATGAGGCCATCACCTCTTGTTCTCTTATAATCATCTGGGAGAAGAGACTAACTGCCACCAACTGGAAAAGTTGAGCTTAACTTTCAGATGCATCTCCCTCAGAGAGAAGCTGAAATAACCATCATAATGCTTAAAGACACCTCCCCTGAAAAGAGAACACCTTCCAGAATCTCATCTTGGTAACACTGGCTCCAGAGACTTCTGTGAGCAGTCTGGAATGCAAAGGCAAAGCACATGTCACTCACTTGGAAAAGATAATGCAATAAATAGCGGGCTGATGTGTTACAGGCTGCATGAAATGATACATTGGTCTTAGTAGTCATGTTCCCCTGTGCTGTGTTTCTAATACACTGTGATTTGGAGCAGATTTTTAGCTCTATAGACAACTTGCTCTTTTTTTCCTTTTTTTTTTTTTTTTTTTCCCCCTCCCCTCTCTGCTCTTCTGCAACCAGTTTATAAACTTGAGGACTGGGAGGGCATCTCTATCTGCTTCTTGTTTTCCTCAACTGTACACAGGTGTGCTAAGTTCAAGAGCTGTAATTTATTTCTTTGAGGGCAAATATTCAAATAAAATCTTAATAAGATCATCTCTCTCTTTCGCATCCCATTCTGGTCACAGACATATAGGCTGAGTGAATCTGTATGCTTGCTTTTATTTTTTCCCTGCATGGAGAAGTTTTTCTAACTGTTTTCATGTGCATCATTCTACTTAGTGATGGTCTTAGAGAAAAAGCTTATTTCTGCTCTAACAAAAACTCAAGAGCTTCTACAAATTCTACACTAAATATAATAAGAGCAGGCAGTGAATTTTTGTGGTGTCTCAAAGAGAATTGATTGAATTTGATATCACGGACTATTCAAGGTAAATTAATTAAATTGGCTAAGTAGGGCTCAGGTGTTCTTAGACAGGTCACGATGATCTCTTGGTTGCTGCTGGCATGCCAGGTTTTATTAAAATGATAGTTTCAAAAGAAGATCCTCCTTGCTATGCACAGAAAAGAAAGAAAGAAAGAAGGTAAAAAAAAAAGGTTCATCAACAAATCATAATATAGATGAGCACATATAGATGAGCACAAGCTGATCTTGAAAAGCAATCATTTTTCTGGGCAGTTCCATTCAACATTGGAAGGCTATGCTCTTGAATCCTCTCCCTAGCAGAGAGGCAGTGAGCACTAAAATAATCTCCATATGTCCTATCAAATAAAAACAAAATAAGAAATCCTGAGCAAGTACATCTTGTTAGGTGATTTTTGTGTATTAACGCTTTTATTTTAACCATAGCATGGATCTTTAAGAGTATGCCTTGTAAATAATTAGCAGAACTCCAATTAGCAACAGCACACCAAACCTTTTCCCCAAACTTTGCTGAGAAATATATAGAGAGAGAATCTGTGGTTATAAAACAAGGGGAAATGGTTCTAAGCTCAAAGAGATTTAGGTTAGATATAAAGAAAAATATCTAAATATAAAGGAAAAAAAGACGTTTTTCAGTGAGGGTGGTGAGGCACTGGAGCAGGTTGCCTGGTGATGTGGTTGATGTCCCAGACCCAGAGACTTCCAGGTGAGGCTGGATGAGGCCCCAGCCATCCTGATCTAGCTGTGGTGTCCTTGTGCCCTGCAGTTGGACTTCGGAGGTACCTTCCTAAGGATTCTATGAATGTATGCTGTATTTTCTGCAGGAAGTTATCTGAATATTACACTGGATGCAGCCTTTCCAACTTTAGCATTGATTCCACTGCAGAAAGGAACCTACCAGAATTTAGTCACATCCCAAGTTAAGATGGCTTTACACTTCTAATGATGTTTTGCACTTTTGACAGCACAGGATTATCATCTCTGTCATTTCCTGGCCAGTGAAAACACACTGACTGTGGTGTGCCATGGAAACACTATCATGCTAAGCCATGACCAAAGACTTCCCACTCAGCCATGGTGATCAGTGGTGTCCAGTGCTTGTATGACATAGGCAATGCTGATTTGTTGCTTGGATGGCACTATCTGTGACGCATCATTTCAGCTTGCTGCGGTATGCCTTGTGAATCTGTTGGTGGCTTTTCTTCATATGCCCTTTATTTTTTTTTCCCCTCACACCCCCCATTTAAAACCCAGGAAGTCAGAAGAATCGTGAGATCCCATTATCATTGTTTGTATTTCTACAGAAAAATCAAGATCAAGCGAGCTCTCAGCCTTCTGCTCTACATTAGCTGAGTGAGCAGAATAGCTGTGTACTCTTTACTGGGCACCTAGCAGGGGACTCTTCACCTCACACACATCCCCATAACTCTAGTAGTCACTTATAGAGCAGGAAATTCCCTCCTGGCAGCCTCCTCATAGCCCACTCCTATCACCTCTGCACATCCCCTGATGTTTGGGACACTTGCCTTGCCCCAAACACACTACCTCCATCTTCCCTTTTGGTAGGCAGCCAGAGATGTTCCTATATTCTCTATACAAAACATCCTTGTAAACTTCTCCCTCATTTTCCCTTGCAGGAAATTAGATATAACTTCCATCTGTGGGGCATGTGTGGGTCCACCTTTGGGTACCTGTGTCTTCAGAATCAGCCACAGCTTGGCTTTCTAAAGATGTCTTTCTTCCACTCTGCCCTCCTTCCTTAGGAACTTGAGCAGGGAGAGTTCAAGGCTGGTATTCTTTTTTATTAGCTGAGGATCACCAGGGATGTGCGGGGAATAAGCATCAACTATGCATATATCCTACTTTTCCAAGGGGTCCTGCCTGCTTGTCTCTCTACTGATTCTGGTTCTTAGATGTGACAGCCTGTTCTAAAAAGCTGTCTGCTGTTACGGTGTTTATTTTAATGCCACCCAGCAGTCAAAGAATCACAGCATGATTATGTTGGAAGGGACCATAAAGCCACCCTCACCTCAAACCCCTCCCACACCCCTACCTGATGTATAACAATCAGAAAGACCAATGCATTTGATCCCGCTGTCTGTGTCACTGACATACACAGTGAAGAGCACCAGTCCCAAGCTGAGCCCCTGGAGGACACCAGTTATCACTGGCCTCCATCTGCATGCAGTGCTGCATACCACAACCCTCTGCCTCAACCATCCAACCAGTTCTTTATTGACTGAACAGTTCACCTTTTAAATCCTTTTTTCTCCAATTTGGAGATGAGGATGTGGTTCAGGACCACATCAAAAGCTTTCCAGAAATCCAATTAAATGCCATCAGTTGCCCTTCCTTTGTCCACCAACGACATCACTCCATGATAGAAGGCCTCTAGGTTGCTCAGGCATGACCTTCTCTTGGTAATATCTGTGGCTTTTGATTTTCTCCTGAAATTAAGGGCACAGCATCAGAAATCAGCATCACACAGCGTTGCTGTGTGATGAGCAACAGCTCCACCATGCCTGAGATTCCCTCTTCTATCATATGTATTATATGTACTTTTTCTTCTGTATGTATTATATCTTGCATTTTTTTTGTCCTTTTGTCTCATTTCTGCCTCTCTCCCGGTGCTGTGGGAACATCCCTGCATGTACTAACTACTTGTGCAAACCAATTCTCACACTCCTCTCATTCTTTCCATGATGCCAAGGCAGCTACTCTGAATATGTTTCCCTGTGGACATTGGCTGGAAGTTGCTGGAGCATGACTTAAAAGCCCTGTGTGTTGGAAATGCAGAAGTTGAAGTCTTTTTCTTTACAAGTGATTTGCAATGATATCTTGCTTCTAGGAGCTGTATGTATGCCAGAGTCCAAAAAGTAGAGTAACTTCTAGGCTCTTTACATCATTCTTCTCCTAAATCCTATATACACACATGTATATATAGGATATTATATATATACATATATATATATAAGGTCTAAATATATTATATAGGCACTGTTAAGTTATGGCCTGAAACAGTGATTGAGCACTTCTTGAAGAGGCATGGCAAACCCTGGGAGCACAGGTACAAGCAATTTATCTGTGCAAGCAGAAGGGTTGGACCCAAGGTCCACACCTCCCCAACCTCATTTTAAGGGCTGGCCAAAAGAAAAGATATCTATTTGAAAATTGTTTCTTTCTGGGATTTTTCTAACAAGCCTTTATCTTTGGAGCAAGGTAAGCTATTCCTTCCTTGTTATTGGACTGTGAGTGATATCTTTCTTGGGTTATCCATCAACTGATGGGAGTTAACTCTGGCCTCTCTTTCTTACAACACATCATATGTCTATGTATTATTTCATACTACCCATCAGACTATGGTTTTGTTTCTCTGAGTAAGGAAATGAGTACTTTTTGTCTCAGTGTTAAAGTACTGTATCTCGGGTAAGTCTGTATCTGTGTAGTTCTTAAATGCATACCTGGACACTTATTTTTTCATTCATTTTCTCATTCATCTGTCTATATGCTAGCAGGCTGGAGAAATAGTCAGGCTGAAACTTCGTTAGGTTCAACAAGGATAAGGGCACAGTCCTGCATCTGGAGAGGAACAACCCTGCACGTGCATATATGCTGGAGAATGTTCAGCTGGAAAGCAGCCTTGCAGAATAAGAACAGCAGGTCCTCGTGAACATGAAGCTGAACATAAGGCAACAAAGAGTGACAAGGAACATGTCTCCAGCAGGTCGAGGGGATTGACCCTACTTCTCTACTCAGCACTGATGATACGCATCTGAAGCATGGTGTTCAGTAGTGGGTTCCTAGACCCGGAAAGAAAATGAAGTGATTGAAGCATATCTTTTTTGAAGAAAGGCTAAGAGAAATGGGGACAGTTTGGAGGAGGGAAAGCTCATGGAAGAATCTCACCGGTGTGTATAAATACCTGAAGGGGGGGTGCAAGGAAAATGGAGCCAGGCTCTTCTTGGTTGTACCTAGTGCCTGGATAGGAGGCAATAGTTATAAACTGAAATCCCTCTTACCGTGAGGAAACACTTATTTTCTTTGAGGGTGGCTGAGCCCTGGGAGGTATTACCCAGACAAACTGTGGGGTCTCTGTCCTTGGAGAGGTTCAAAAGCCAACTGGACATGGTACTGGGCATCTGGTTCTGAATGGCCCTGCTGGGACAGGGGTTGTACCAGATGGCCTTCACTCTTTGTGACTGATTCTGTGCAGAAGGCTGGAGAGCATATCAGAAGGTCCTTACAGGTAATGCCCACCTGCAATTTTCCCTTGCTGTGAGAAGGATGCAGTGCATGTAACTCTAGTGACTTCAGCTGTTGCTTTAAGAGTCAGGGAGGAGAATTGCAAACAGAGCCTTGTTACCTGTAGGTCAGAGACAACATCTTATTTTATTGTTTGACAAAGGCAGTTTTTATGGGTATTGAGTATTTTTCTATTGTAAGCCATCTAATTGTGGAAAGCCGTGTTACACAGTGATCAGGAGAGGCTCTACGAGAAGTAGCTGAGGCATCTAGCTTGATCAGCCTGGAAAAGAGATGATCTTGGCAGGTTGTAACAGTGCTCTCTCAGTATCTCAAGGAGGGTATTAATAGAGAGTGAGAGGCTTGGAGGAGACCTCATTGCTCTCCCCAACTCCAAGAAAGGAGGTTTTAGCAATGTGGGTGTTGGCCTCTTCTCCCAGCAATATGATGAGAGGTAATGGCCTTAAGTTGGCGTCAGGGGAGGTTCAGGTTGGATATTAGGAAAACGTTCTTTGTAAGAGATGAGGCATTGAAGCAGGCTGCCCAAGGAGGTGGTGGAGTCACTGACCCTGGAGGTGTTCAGGAACCACGGAGATGTGGCACTGAGTGAAGTGGTTGAAAGGGCATGATGGGATGGGTTGGGGCTGGACTTTGTGATTTTTGAGGTCTCTTCCAATCTTAATGATCTATGATTCTAATTTTAAGAGTAGAAACATTTTATGAGATTGAAAGAAAATTTTGGATCAGAGAGGCAAAGCTGGGGATAACAAGAATATGAAATGGTGGGGCAGATCTAATGCCCGAGTCCTCAGTATCCTCTCTTAATGGCAGGGAGACAGCAGGAGCCAAGGAGCAGGCTGTAGCACCAGAACAATCACATGAACAAGCTGCTGAGCTCCCTCCCACCCTGCTCATTTCTTACTGCTGGCTCAAGAGTGGGTACAAGAGGGCAAACAGGGCTGATCTGGCATTCTTTATGTTTCTGCCTTTCTTACATTCTCCTTCTTTACCCAGATGCACACATCAATGACGCCAGCATCACATTTCCCATGTGAAGCCCCAGTGCAACTAAAGCAAAGGGAAACCTGAGAGGATGACTGGTAAGTAGTCAGAAAGCAACAAACAAACAGAGAAGCCAGACTACACAAGACATTTGTCATGTAAGAAGAGAACATTCCCAAATACAGCATGGAGAGTGAATACAAGGCTGCTGGTGCATGGAACTGGAGTGTATGCTAAGCATGTGTGGTAAGCATAGTGATTTAACAGCTAAAAATGCATGGCAAGAAATAATGATAAAAACAGAAAATGAGTAGCGTGGTGTATACAGATTATTTAAGCTACTCAGAATGGTTAGAACAACTAGGACATTGAATCCAAATCGATGGAGAGCTGCACTGCAGAGTGCTTGTTGGTCAACCAGCTGTATCTTTCTCCTTTTCCTACCTACCTTTGCTCCTGAATACAGAAGCTTCTTCTGGAAATATAGTGTCTGAATTAAATAAGCTTTGCTGGGATGAAGAAGGCTGAAGCATGAAGCCTTATCCAGCATGCTTTCAGCTCCAGTTTGGGAGATAGTATCTGAAACTGGAGGGAAAGAAGCTGTCCTCAACATGTATATAAAAAACTTCAGTATGAGCATAATAAATTTCACAACACTTCAGTGGGAGTGGAATAAAAAAAAAAGGACTATAGGTGAAGAAAAAAAAAAAAACATTCTGAATGCTCCATAGGAAAAAAAAAAAAAAATCTGATCGTGCACAGTGATGGAAATACAAAAAAAAGCCCTTATCCTATGAACACCCACCCAAGCATTCTGCCTATGGTTCTACCTGAGTCATTCTCATTCAGCAAAGCAGGTTTTACCAGATCATCCCACCCAAGCTGATTTGAATTCAGAAAGGCAGCCCCTCAAACACAGGTGTGCTGCCAGCACAAGTCACTGGGCCTGTTTCTGGTTGGTATCAGATACAAGTCGTGTCACTGGTTTTAATTGCTGATTATAAGGCTGCTCTGAAAGCTGTATATCTTACGTTATAATGTTGGTCCACAATATCAGAGGTGGACGTTGGTGATATGGCAGTAAAAGTTGAACCTTCCCACTAATACTCATTACATTTTATTGCCTTCTGACAGGGGGCTGCAGAGGGGCACTCTGACAAAATGGCATCTGTCATGAAAGTGCACATGAAGCAAAGCTGTGCCACTGAATTCCTCCAAGCAGAAAAAATTGCACCCAATGAGATTCATTGATGCTTGCTGGACACTGATGGAGAGCAAATGTGAGTACAGTGAGGCAGTGGGCAGTGTGTTTCAGGAGTGGTGATAATGGTCATCTCCACTGGTGCAGATTTGTGTGAGCAAGGCATGCAGGCTCTTCTTCAGGTGAAAATGCTAATGGTGGTGACTACGTTGAGAAAGGGTGTTTTGGACCTAAGGATTTGCTCTGTCAAATACAGTTATTGCACTTCTTGTCTCAGTTTTCATAGGAATAAATAGGAGGCATTACCTTTGGAACAACCTATGCTTCAGATAGAGGCAGACATTCTTGAAAGACTGAAAACGAAATGTTTTACATCTGAGCACAAACCAACTTCTTGAGAACAACCAAGCGACAGGTGTAGGTTAGAACTTGTGCAGTACTTTTTTTTTATTCCTGTATGAAGACCTCCAGAGTAGCATGTGGTATCTTATTATTACGGGAGCACTTTTTGAAATATTGGGAGGATTTGCACAGTAATGTCTGTAACCTGCCCTCCTCTTGTTAGGAAGCGCAAATGCCTCAGGCACCGCTGTGCTGCTGTGGACTGAGCACAACAACCAGTGGGTGTCTGATTGGGAACCAGTGTGCTTGTCGTGTGCTGTCACACTAGAGTGCCCAAGCCATGCGTCACGTGGCATGTCCTGGTGAGTGATGACAGCATACATCTTTGACAGCAACACTGTGCGTAGGCCATGTGTGTCACTTCTTTTTTTTCCATTTTGTGGCTCTCTGCAGGCCCAGTACAGGACTAGGCAGTTGCTAGCAGCACACAGCTGGCTCTGCACGCACTGTCCGCAGGCTGGACAGCAAAGCCAGAGATCTGTGTTCTACCGTCTTCCCGAATGTGACTCCGCTGGGCTGGAATGCAGAACTATCTTACAATGTTTCTGCTAACCTTATTGCTAACAGCCTGACTTCCGAAAGGAACGAAGCCTTTTTCTGCAAGAGGAGCAAGCAGGTTGGCGATGTGTTTTTCCAAAGCTGTGTTTTGAGAGGGAGGTTGATATTCTCTTTCGGTGCAGCTGTGCAGAAGGCATAGGGGGAAATTCATTCGTTGTGCTGGGTTTCTGGTTTTGCTGAAAATGAATGTGAATTTTTGCAAAAAAAAAAAAAAAAAGGCATTTTCCTTCAAGCAGCTGTGGCGTTTGAGTAGAAGAGCATGTGGTGACTGAAGTGAGACACTAATGGCAGATGCCATGGAGGAGAGCAGGCTGCATTCCTTGAATAAAGTTTCATAGAATAACAGAAAAGCCCCTCTGTGCTCGGTTTGCCCAGTATTGCTGAGGGGGAGCTCTGCCACTTGCTGTTGATAACCGTGCTCTGTTCCTGCGGCTGCTGGAGAGGGGCCTGAGGGTGTGAAGTGGGCCAAGCAGCAAGCAATGGGAGAACAGAAGGTGTACAGAAGGGCCCCTGGAGCCTCCACAGATTCCAGCTGTCCTAATTTGTAGGAGCGGGAAGAAAAGGTGTTTCAATTTCATGTCATTTCTGCCCTCGGAGTAATGAATATAAGCATTAAAGAGAAACCTAAGTAGTACCAAATGAATTTGAGACCTGAATCAGAAATTTCCCATCTCTGTCTATTCACTGAGTTTGGGATCAGAACTAACCTGGATGTGAAGAGAAAGGCAGAGCCAAACGTCCGAAAGGAAACATGTTCCTGCTTATGCTGCCATGCTTTTAGCAGCATCACTTTCCTGGTGAAAGAACATTTTCAGATGTTGCAGAGGCAGAACAGAGGGAAAAATTTCTGTTACAAAGAACTTTATTTTCTGGGTAAATGCACTGGAACAGGTTGTCCAAGGAGGCTGTGGACGCCCCATCCCTGCAGGCATTCAAGCATGTGGCTCAGGGCAGCCTGATCCGGTGTTTGGTGACCTGCACATAGCAGGGGGTTGGAACGACACGATCATTGCGGTCCTTTTCAATCCAGGTCATTCTATGATTCATCCTATGATTCTGTAAATCTAAGCTAAGGCACAGAAGAGAAAAAGGAAAGGCTCAGAGAGGAAATTCTCTGTTATGCCCTGGAAACAGCTTGAAAAGCCTAATGCAGGACTGCAGTCTCAATTGATTTAGTACTGAGGAAATGCAAGCAGGTTGGCACTCAGCTTAGAGAGCTAAGAAAATAATTTCCAGCGCTTATTTAAGAAAAGTAATAAGCACATATGTTTCTCTACTTGCAATAACATTGATCAGGATTGGAAAAAATTCACTTTGCCTTAGGCCACTTTTCTTTCCTCCACTATGGTGCTTGGAAATTCCTTTTTGGTGGGTCCTGTGCTAATTCCCTGCCTCTGAGGAGCTACCTCCACCTTCAGGAGTAGTCAACTCTGGCACTTCTATCACGCACCCTAAGAGAAGACATAATCAATTCCCCATCTGGCACTTTGTACTGAATACCCACTTTTTCTGTTTGATAGCAGGACTAAATTAGTTATTTAGCAATGAGATTCTAATTTAAAGTGAGCAACAGCCTTGACAAGGATCATTGTTCAAGGTCATCCCCCCTTTGCTTTCAGATGAGAGGCCCACAAATCCCTGGAAGGTGATAAATAGACAATTAGACAATAGATGTATTTTGTTAGTTCTACAAAGCTCCCTTGTGCTGTCAAGAGTCACAATAAAGGGGGCTCTGGTAAATTGGTGGGCAATGAAAGCCAGCTGTTCGGTCATCACTCCTACAGACACAAAGCCATATGTGGTCATTTACAGGACATCCCTGAAAATAGATTGAGCCACTAAGACCAGGGGGAACTAAAAATACTTGACAAAGTTGCCTGCTCTTCATTTAACAAGAATAAAATATCTAATGGATTGTAATGGAAGCTATCAATCACACCTGCACAAAGCACAGCTTTAGGATCTTACTTTTAACTGTTAATGCAAGTTTTTATTCATCTGTGGCAAGTCAGAAGTGAGCATCTTGTGTGCAAGATGATGCTATATAATTACTTACAAATAGCGTGGACCCAGCAGCACTGGCATAAAGCATATCCAGACCAGAACAGTAAGAGAGAAAATGAACAAAGAGAACTATAAGCAGCATCCCGATGAAAAACAGATCTGTTATCCCTACCTAGAAGTATCCCCTTTAGGACTGCAAGTAAGATGCAGTTTCTTCTTTCTACTAATCAAATTCTTTCTAGGCAAGGAGATCAAGGTAAGCGTAAAGAGAATTAGCTCAAGTATCTGTTGATTAAGGAAAAATATTTAATGCACTTCTCCTGGAGGTGTGAATGTCTTAGGTTCAGCTGCGATGGAATTGTTTTCTTCAGAGTATCTAAGGAAGCATCACGTAGCAGAGAAGCCATCTCAGAGCAGATGCTATCTCACTGATGCCATGTTTTGGTTCTAGCAGAAAAACAACTTGATAACAAACCAATGTATGTAACTACTGGTAAACCAGTGCTATATCAAGCCAAGGCCATTCTCAGCAAAGGGCACAAGGAGCTGAGAGGGAACTGTCCAAAGGGATATTCCGTGCCATATGGCATCAAGTAGAAGGAGTTTTGAAGGGGGTGGGAGTTCATCTGACTCTCGTCCACTGCCTGGGGGCTGGCTGAGCATCAGTCGGTGAGTGGTGAGTAATTGCTTATGTATCACTCATATACTTCATGTGTGTATATATATGTATGTACATATAAACACTATTTCTCAATCTTAGTAAATAGTTTTACCTCAACCCATGAGTTCTGCTTCTTGTTTTCCCTGATTCTCATCCCCGTTCCATTGGAAAGATGGGAGAGTGAGTGAACTTCTGCATGGTGATAAGCTGCCAGGGTAAATCACAACAGGCATTTCTGGTGCCCCATGTGGGACACAAAGCATTAAGATAATAGCAGATTTGACCAGAGCATGCTAACATGGGATGCTGTGATAGTTTGTCAATTCATGGTCACTGTATTGATTTTTTTCCATATTTATGAAGTTCTTTGAGAGTCTTCTCATGGAACTATATTGTGTAGCACCTTGCTTGCTGCCTGTTTTCCTTGCAGCATTGTTTGTTATCTCTGGGGGTCGGATTAAGGTTTTTATGTTGTTATGCTGTGTGGCCTTGGCTTATAAAATGCTAAAATTGGCAGCAGAGAAACTAATATTCTGTGTTTTTTGGCATTGCAGTCATCTTAGGACTTTAGAAGCCATACTGTTGACACTACTAGAAACTACACATATTGCTTTGTCTCCCAGCTATGGAGGAGGTAAGGAAGGGCACTTTCCAGCAATTCCTCAGCATCCTTTTCACTTTTCTTTCTTTCCCTTAAGCTCCAGAGCTAGTTAGAATAGCTCTTGAGAATTTTGAATATCTGTGGGATGTTCAAGGCAGCACGCTCCTATTATAATGTGTTGTGAATTTAAGATTAAGCGATTATTTAAGAATATTACCCAGAGATCTACCCTGAGGTGGGATAGTTCCAACTGGCAGGGAGTGTGGGATGCTGTAGGAAGGTGCCCGAGTGGTGAACACCCTCCAGTGATTTGAACTTCACCTCTAAAAATCTGCAGAATCCTGAAAAACTGGAAAGATCTGCAGTCAGCCTGGCAATCCTAAAGAAGCACGAATCACTGGAGCACGCCAGGGGCCTGGCCTATGCCACTAAGCACTATTCAACACTATTCAGCATTCTCAAGAGAAAAGAATACTTCTGGATCTGATGACAGTGCAACAGACCTTTGAAATCCTGTGATATACCCAACAGTAGCTCCATTTTATGCAACAGGTCATGCAGATACTCTGAGCATGGTGATGGGCCCTGCAGCTGCCCAAATTCCTATGACAAGCCTAACAGTTCAAGCAGAGAACCAACCAGTGCCAGCATCAGTTGCTCTTAAAAATAAAGTTGCAAGAAAAATAAAGTCTACAGAAGTCAGAATGTTTAGCAAAGAGATAAACTTGTAAGTTCAGAGAAGGTGGAGCAGAATCATCACAAAAGCAGGAGGAAGATGAAGAAACAGAAATAATTTGACTCCTAATGCTGAGTGAGCTGCAAAATTTGTGAAAAGATTGTGGCTGTCAGCCAGCTGAGCACATTGCCACCTGCCTGCTCCAGTGCTGAATGATGGGGCCAGCAGCCTTGACTTAGTGGGCAGTGAAGCCAACCAGCTGGGATCTCTTTTTAAAGAAAGTGGTGTTGACAAAGTGCCAATGACCAAAAAAGAAGACCAGTGGTAGATGAAGTGGCTAGCCTGCATAGACGATATGAAGGTAATCACTCTTCCTCACTATGGGCCTGTGAATCAGCTGGGAGGAAACTGGCTCAATGGCTCCTTCACCTCTACAAACCAGTATTTCATCCCTTAAAAGTAAGCATTTTTCTGCTGGGCAGAGTAGATTCAGTATGTAGATACCATGAATCACCTCATGGTTTTACCTGCATGGTCATGGAGAGGATATGAGGACTGGGATGGAAAATCCAGCTCAAGCCTACAAGCATGGGTACCTGAGCTGCAAGGAAAAACAATCACGAGAGAGGGTCTTTTCAGGGTGTCACAGTTTTCTCTACATCTATCTGTGTCCATGGCAGGGGGACAGCAGGCCCAAAAAGGTGGTGGTGGGGAGGGGGGAACAGGAAAGGTGAAAGGGAACAAAAAGGGAAAGAGAAAAAATTAAAAAAAGAAAAAAAAAAAAAAACAGCAGCAATAATCTGAGGAGGAAAATTAATTTACAAATTATAATAGCAAAAATACAAGTTAATTGGGATTGAAACTAATAAACAAATAAACGAGAGAATTTTTGAAAACTGAGGTTCTCACTCTGATCCACCAGGGAGTAAGAAGAGTCTCTTGACTTTCAGTTTTTCCCACTGCCTCAAAAACAGAAATGAAAGAGCAAAGTTTTCTGTGAGCTGAAGTACATTTCTTCTCTCCTGAGACACGCAGTGCACTACATGATGTGATAATGTGGAATACTGATAACAAAAAAAATCATAAAACCACCACATTCCACCCCTTATTCCACATCACTGCATCATGCTTAGTATATATACAAACAAAAGTTAACATGAATTAAACACACATACACACATATATATACAGACATGGAATTACTGATTGCACTCCACTAACATCAAATTGCCTTGTGGTACACATTGAACATCCCCATTTTTCTGCTTCACCCAGCAAATGAACCCAGATTCCTGAGCAAAAACAAAGAGGTTTGCCCTTTCCACAAACTGCAAAGACCCAAACTGCTTTTCCCAACATGCTCTTTACGTGTACTACAGGGACCTTATCTCCCTCTACAGTAGATAGGGAGCTGGACTGGGTAGGACCATCTCAATTGATAGATCCTTGAGTACTGACCTACCAGGTGGCTTCTGCCAAATGCTTCTCCCAGTGTTTAAGTGTTCCACCACCCATTTTTGCTGCTGTTCTTGTGAGTTTCCGCCATATATTCAACATATTCCTCACTCTCTCAGGATCATGGTCTAGGCATGGGTTGTTAGGAACAGACATGGGGTCATACAACATTTCCACCACGGCTACTTCCATCAAATACTGGATAACTTCTTCAGTAGTAGTCCATTTTTTCATCTCAGGCTCCAGGCCATCTTCGAAAGGACCATTTTCCTTTCCAGACAATAATGCTTGTTCCAGAGGGTGGTGGCTCCATCCAGACATCTACTAATTCCTCTGTCAATAGCTGAGTCTTTAGCAATGCATCTTGTTGGTGAGGTTTGTCACCACCTAGAAACACACTATTAGCCCCAGTGTCTCAACACCGAAGCAACCAAGTTTTGTTTGGGCGCTGTGTAAACTCCTTTCTTAATCCTTGGATTTCAGACATTTTCAGAGATTTATGAGTAGTGGTAACAGTGACTTCCTCCTCCTCACTCTCCTTACTTTTCTCAGTTGCCTTTCTCAATGATGGTGGTTTTGACTAGGGCCCCACACCTGGATCTTCCTCTACTTCCTCCGCTTTTCTTCTTTCTGTTTCAGATGTGAGGACACCCATTTCCATTTCTGGCCTTCCACTGGGGCAGCTGACATCAATACTGGTGCTTCCTGTGATTGATCAGGTTTGACTTGGAGGCTTCCCCCTTTGGCTTGAATCTCAGCTCAGAAACTCTGTCTCTCCAAAATAGTATAGAGATTGGTAAGCACGAGACAAGCCCCAAATAAGTTGTACCTCCTCCAATCTACCTAAGCCACAACATCCCTGAAATACTTGCTTATTTTCTCAGGATACCACAGGTGCTCAAGAGTGAAATCCCATGCCACTGGGGGTCCCCACGCTTCTAACTACAGGTTCTAAGGAGGTTCTCGTAAATCTCTCCATATTCCCTGCAACTCAACATCCTCTGGTTTTGGGGAAGGCTTCCTCCAGATAACGTAAATGAGGAGCAATACATTCAGGGGAATTGACCATTAATTCAGCATTCCAAAAATGCATAAGGAACTGAGAAGAGAACCTGAGAACAGTCTAAACATCGTGTTGTTTGTAAAATTAGCTACTCCATCTGGGATGTAATTGTCGATATTCAAATCATACAACATTTCATGTAGATACCAGATAGAATCTCCATCAGTGCCCTTAATTGATTTTACACATATACAACTCCAAAACAGAACATGATGAACTTAATAAGAAACCAGTATGCTCTAAAAAACATAATGGCTTTTAATCCTTTATACATCCTTTATAAACTTGGTACAGTGTCCAGAGTCTGGCAGACTGGCCAGCCTACAGAAGGTCAAAGCCAACTGCATCACTCTACAACTCTCTGACTTTAAGAAATCCTTTTTTTTTTTTTTTTTCTGCTAAAGTTAAGGGGAGGTTGTCAACATTTTACAGGCTGGTTCGGCCCGGTTCTGTAACTAATGAGGCAGGGGATCCATGGACCCAAGCCCTGGGTATGGGGAACAGAGAAAAGGGAATAAGGGGGAAGGATAGGGAAATGGGAGATGAGCCTAAAAACAGAACAGCGGCAATGATCTGAGGAGAAAAGTTAATTTACTATTATATGATAACACAATATAATACAATATATAATTGGAATTAAGGCGAATAAGTTAAAAAAAAAAAAAAAAAATCAGAGAGAGAGTGTCTGAAACCAGAGGCCTTACTCTAAAATTGAAGGTGAAATGGCTGGTGAGCACACAGGCTGCCAGAAGCGAGAAAGAGGACAATCTCATGACTTGTAAGGAGTTTTATTTTCACCCTGAATACAAAGTTCTCTGGGGTATTTACTTCTTCTTCTCTTCTGAGAACCAGGTAGCTGGAAAATGGGCAGTCCATGCAACTGGAACATTAACCTGTTGTCCACCAGGACCCCCAGGTCCCTCTCTGCAAAGCTCCTCTCCAGCAGGTCATCCCCCAGTCTTTACTGGTACATGCAGTTATTCCTCTCTAGTTGCAAGACTCTACACTTCTTTTGTTAAACCTCATCTGCTTCCTCTCTGACAGCTCTCCAGCCAGTCCAGTTCTCCCTGATGGCAGCACAGCCTTCAGGCATGTCAGCCAATCCTCCCAGCTTCGTATCATCAGCAAACTCGCTGAGGGTGCACACTATCCCTTCAACAAGGTCATTGATGATGTCAAACAAGACCGGACCCAGCACCAGCACCTGAGGAACACCACTGGATACAGGCCTCCAGCTGGACTCTGTACAGCTGATCACAACCCTCAGAGCTTGGCCAGTCAGCCAGTTCTGAGCCCACCTCACCACCCACTGATCTATCCCACACTTCCTCACCTTCTTCATCAGGATGTTGTAGGAGACAGCATCAAATGCCTTGCCAAAATCAAGGTAGACTACATCCACTGCTCTCCCCCCATCCACCCAGACACTGATGACATCAAAGAAGGCTATGAGGTTGATGGATCATGACCTCCTGTTGCTGAACCCATGCTGACTACTCCTCTTCCAATTGCCTGGAAATGATATCCAAAACAAGCTGTTCCATTGCCTTTCCAGGGATGGAGATGAGGCTGACTGTCCTGTAGTTTTCCAGATCCTCCTTCTTGCCCTTTTTAAAGACAAGTTTGACATTGGCAATCATCCAGTCTTCAGGCACCTCTCCCATTCTCCAAGATCTCTCAGAGATAACAGAGATCAGCAATCACCTCTGCCATCTCTAGTGTCCAAGATTACTAAGGGGCAGTCTTTGCAGTAAAGACAGAAGCAAAGAAGGCGTTCAGTATCTCTGCCTTATCAGCATCCACCGCTAGCAGAATGCCCCCCTCACGTAGGAGGGGACCCACATTTTCCCTAGTCTTCCTTTTACTGTTGACATACTTTCAAAAGCCTTTATTATTATCCTTTCTCTCCTCTGCCAGATTCAACTCCAAGTGGGATAAGGCTGACAGCAGTCTGTAACATGATCATAGAATGGTTTGGGTTGGAAGGGACTTCAGAGATTATCTTGCTCCAGCCCCCTGCTGTAGACAAGGACACCTCCCACTAGACCAGGTTTTTCAAAGCCCCATTCATCCTGGCCTTGAGTGCCTCTCTGAGCAACGCCACCATCACAGTGAAGAATCTCTTCCTTATATCTAGCCTAAATTTACCCTCTTCAGGTCTACAGCCATTACCCCTCATCCTATCCCTATATGCCCTTGTAAAAAGTCCCTTTCCAGCTTTCCCTTAGGCTCTCTTCAGCTAGTGGAAGGCCACTAAAAAGTCTCCCAAAGTCTTTTTGTTTTTAAATCCAGGCTGAAGAGCCCCAACTCTCTCAGCTTGTCTTCACAAGGGAGGTGCTCCAGCGCTGTGATCACCTTCATGGCCCTCTTCTGGACCCACTCCATCAGCTCAGCATCCTTCTTAACGCTGGGGGCCCAGAACTAGATAGAGTACTCCAGGTGGAGTCTCACAAGAGCAGAGCAGAGGAGCAGAATCATTTCCAGTCCTGGCCTCTCTCTTCAGTCCATGCAATGTGATGGTGCTATGCTCTGAAATACTTGCAAGCAGTATTCCTTCGTGTGTGAAACAAAACAACAAAAATGCTCCTTTGAACTAAAGGAACCAGAATATCCTGAAAATAATTTGGTGAAGATCCCATGCCCTCCAGGCATTGTTGGATGCCACAGCAAGTTACTTTGTGCTGCAGTGACAGGAGAGGGGGAAAAATGTTTTCAGTCTCTGAAATCTCACTAGTTGGTGGCAGAGGTTAACACATGAGTCATGATATGGAGGAAGTGTACCTGGACTTTGTTCAGAGGACATGCTTGATGTTGACTCTACATTTAATCATTCCCAAAAACTGCTAACGTGGAACAGAGTGGCTCGAGGGAGCAGTAACAGGAAAGAAACCTTTCAACTTTGGGGTCACTTGCTTAAATCCAGTCCCTTAACGTTATTATTACAGCACTAGTGCCTTAATGTTATTATGGTTTTCGTGCTAATTTGTGAGATTAATTATTGTCCTTAGAAGTGGTTGCTAGCAGACAGCTATCTTTGTAATGAACTTCAAGAGTTGGAGCTGAGTGCCAGTACAAAGACAGGGGAACAGCATCCAGCCACAAAAGAAGGTATACACACAGCATTTTGCATTTGAAGCAGCTTCAGTTGTTGGGGGGATGATACTGAGATATCTTTGCTCAGAGAAGGAAATCTCTAAGCCATCGAGATGGCTTGTCCATAGTTTTAAATTACTGGGAAGTTGTATAATCTCTTACAGTTAATTAGACACATATTTAATTCCTGCCAAGCGGTTTACAGTATCTTATGAATGTGCAAGACATTTAAACAGCTTGAATGTTCCTTGTATATTGTCAATACAGGTAGTCCTTAAGTTTCTCCCAAGCCTGGTATGCATTCAGAATTTGTTCAGAGAAAACAAAAGCTAAAATCTCAGTAATACTTTGCATCAGTGCAGACAGTGATTCTGCATTCGTTAACTTTTTATCTTAACAAAAGGATGTTGTTTTGTATGTTCCTTTCATGTGATAGTTGAGTCAAAAGCCACAGTAGCCTTACAAACTGGAAGCTTTTATATTGTGTTGCTGTACTCAGCCTTTCTCACACTGCCTCCCATTGAAGAAAATAATTAAAATAGCAACTTACTTATGCATCTTATGTATATACATTAAAAGTCTTACAACTGCTATTTTCTGATTTATTTAGGCAGTGTTCTTTAGGAGCTGACTGCAAGTAGACCTGCTAGAGTAGTCAGTTCTCCAAGCAAAGCAAAGCAAATGCTCTCATCATGGAATTACTAAACTGTAGTTCAGACTGCATATCCAGTGGGCTAGAAGAGCCTGCTGTCTGGTTCTGAGAGCCCTGAGAGCTAGCTTGGAACATGTCTTTCTGAAGAGTAGAAGCAGTAGAATTCATCACTGATTCATCACCGATGAATTAAAGCCTAGGGGAAAAATAGCATTTTGCTTAATCACTCCAGCAAATGTGTGCTTTCGGCACTGTAGTCATCGTATGGTGAGTGTGCTACTGAATCACGTTTCTCAAGTCTCATCCTTTGAGAGGTGACAAGAGACAGACCAAGAGATGAACAAAGGTCTTTTTATTCCCCTTTGCTGATGGGAATGTCTGCCTTCTCACCGTGGGGGCTATTTTTTCACTTGAATATGTAACAGCTACCTCCACCTGCATGACAGGCACCTCCCACAACTCTCTGGGACTACATGACAACAGCAGAGCTTCAATTTTAATAGACTCCAAGTAGTTTTCACAGAGAGGAGCCTTAAAAACTCCCCAAGGAGAGATCATCAAGCGGAATGGTCCCCAGTGCTGGATTTATTAGCAGGCAGGATGGGGAGCTTGATTAGCCCGCGTGGCTGAGCAGACATGCTGTCAGACAGGCCTCTTAATCCAATCAGTTACCTGTCGGAGGGAGAACTGCCTCCAGTTTCCCAATGCAGCAGCACGTCCAGGGATTGATATGCCACTGCTTCTGCAAGCCTGCCACCACCAGGAATGCTTCCCTGCAAAGAAAGCTCCTTTGTTGCAGCCAGCGGCTCTGGGATGACATTCTTTTGGAGAAGAGGGGAAAGTTAAAGGGCACAGTGAGCGCCTTCCTCCCCTAACAGCACTGTTTGTTGTGTACGGACCAGAGCTTTCAGGAAAGACCTCATATAAACACAATTAAACCTCTCAGAGGTATTTCGGTATTTTTTCTTGTCCATTTTCATCTGGGCAGTGGCTGAACAAAGCTGTTGAATAGGTCCCACGTAACATTATTGTACTCAGAGCTGCTAAGTTAACCAATGGGCTAGACAGCCTCCCATGGGCGTCTGTGGAAGCTTTCCTCAAATAAACTGATCCTACAGCATCATATGCTTTGCTGAGACTCTTTACACAGCACTGCCAAAAAAAGCCACCCAAACACTAAGAATTCCTAAGTTTAGTAAAACTCACTTTGATCTAAGTAACAACTACCTCAGGATCTTATCGTTGGTGATGGACAGAAACAGGCAGTGCTGCTTTACAGAGTTGTTGAGGTTTAAAGACTTTTATTTGAAGAAAACAAAGAGAATTCTCACAGCTCTGGAGCTGTGTGATAGCCTTGCTGTTTTGCTGACTGAATGGGAAGAGTGAAATACATGAGATCCTTCTATCTGCCAAAACAGAAAAAGGCATCTTATTTCCACAGTGCATGATGCAGCAGAGACTGGAAACCAGATCCACGCTCAGTTTCCCTGACAACTACAGAATTCTAATGACAATTTGGAGGTAGGAAGACGAGATGCAAACGGCTGAGTTGCCAAGTCCTTGTGAGGGAACACAGAACCTTCTGATTTAGCAGAGGCACTGCTTAGCTCAGACTTCCTGGAGCAGAAGTAAGCATCTATCTGCAAAGTTCAGATATTGAACTACTGATGTATCACAGGGTTTTCCCAAGGACGTGGCAAACAAGTTTGATTTCAAATAAGAAGCCCTATGAATAAACTTAATTAAATTGATAAGAGGGTAAAAACATGCATATGTTCAAAATGCAATATATATATATATATATTGCAGCCTCTTATTACTATGTGGCCATTAAAAAAGCATGCCAAAACATGAAATATTAAAATGCTTGTAGCTGCCATGGCTGCAATCTCAGATGTTTTCTTCCTTGGTCTCCACGGACCCATTTTAATACATATGCAATGACAGCTATGCTAAAAAAAATTGAGAGAGAGAAAAAATGAGAGAGAGAAAAAGTGAGAGAAAGTTAAAAGGTGCAAGATACAGAGATGTTTAATAAAATCAAACAATGAATTACAATAAAATTCAAGCTGGAAACCACAGCAGAAACCAAATATGAAAGCAGCCACAACAAAACTCTGTAATCAAAAGAGCTATTTTGGTATTTCTTCCATGTACCTAAAGAAACCTCTGGAAACTTCACAAATAAATGTGGTTGGCCACACAAAGCTGAGCACGTGTGCTTTTTCAGAACTGGAACAGCAATGGGAGCATTGCTGGGATCAGCTGGAGGTGAGACACTGCCAGAACGGATTCTGCTGGAAGCCTTGTGGGAGCTAGTGAAATAAAAAGCAAATTGCAGCAGCAGCAATGGTGGCTTTCCGTACCTATGGTAGGTTTGTGCCATTCAGTACCTGTGTTTGTTATACCTGCTTCATTTCACTCTGGAAAACAAGAAAGCTATGTGGGGATGCAACTTGCATCATTTGTCACTGAGCAGGTGGATTAAACCCAACCCATCATTTCAAGAGTTAAGGGGATCAGCCTCATGGTGGCTTTTCTGCCATCAGGGGAAATGTATTTCACAGTATCGTTAGTAAAACCATTCCTCCCTTTTCTCTCTACCCCAACAATGCATGAGAGCAGAACACACTGAAGTTAAACTCCATTGTGCCTTCAGTGCCTGGTGTTCAAAACACAATCTTTGGGCAGCAAGGCTGCAGCCAGCAAACCTCCAAGCCCAAGGACAAAACTCCCAGCTCTCCACTTCTGCTTACCCCACCTTCTCTGCATGGCAGATGCTTGGTGTCAGACTGCCTTGCTTCTTGCTGTTGGTGGGCTCATGGAATCACAGAACGGCCTGGGTTGCAAAGGAGCACACTGCTCATCCAGTTCCAACCCCCCTGCAGGGTCGCCAACCAGCAGCTCAGGCTGCCCAGAGCCACATCCAGCCTGGCCTTGGATGCCTGCAGGGATGGGGCATCCACAGCCTCCTTGGGCAACCTGTTCCAGTGCCTCACCACCCTCTGGGTGAAAAAATCCAGAATATCAAGCACTCACACCGGACTGGGAGCAGTGCAAATACAAGAAGTCAGTTCCTCATGCCTGAGCATCTCCTCCACAACACGGATGGAGTCTAAGAAATCTTTATTGCTCAGCTATTCCTTCGATAGCGATGTACTTTGGCTGAGCAGATCACACAAATGACGGAATTTTCAGAAATGCTGGCCTCCTGCAGACAGGTGGCTTGCAGTGTCCGTGGTAGGGACAACTCGGCTACACCCGGGCTGGGGGCTCGGACTGCCTGCAGGAACCCCGAACACGCGGCTCCCCGGCAGGTGGCAATGGCGGGCAGGAGAAGAGCTCTGCTCCGTTCATCGCCGCCCGGATCGTCGGAAAGGGGAGAAAATCGCACGAGCTCCGAAGAACTGTAAAGCTGGAGCTGAAATGTGGCCGTATAAGCAAGCAAATTTAAGTCCCCCTCATTTCTTCTTTTCCTGTGATATGCCGAACGTGTTTGTGGCACGCTGGTTTTACTCTTTTATGATTTAATGGTGTGACTCAACACTCAAGGACTGTAAATCCCTGTAAATATGAGCCATAGAATATTTAAGGCTGGAAAAGACTTCTGAGATCATCCAGTCCGAACTCCCACCCGCTCCCACCGTGCCCACTGAACCACATCCCTCAGTGCCGCACCTCCGTGGCTCCTGAGCACCTCCAGGACGTGACCCCACCGCTCCCTGGGCGTCCCGTTCCAGTGCCTGGCTGCTCTTTCTGAGAAGAGATCCTTCCTAATAGCCAACCTGAATCTCCCCTGAGCACACGAGGCTCAACAGAGAGATCATTACTTGGAACTGAGGAAATCACAGGTTCTAACGCCACTGAAAGTTTGAGTGACCTGAGATCACTTCCAAAACCCTGAAACCCTGTTAATCCCTTGTATTTTGTATCTCTTGAGCACTTAAGTACGGACTCTAAAAGGTATGACTGGGTAAGCACGACATCAGGTCAGTTTGACTGGGTCAAATGGATAGTATGGATATTATTAATTAAAAATTGTGTAGAATATAAAGCACTACCTTGAAAGAAATCACAAGGTTCAGAAGGAATAAAATTGTTTTCCTTATAATTAATCCAAACACGTCCCAGTCTGTGTCATTTTGCTCAGCTAATGTTCAGTAATCACAACTTCAGTGGGTGAATTAGTTATTTTCTGAAAGATCAGAAGCCTGTTTTAAGGCAGAGGAGGCTGCTCTGTTATTTGGGAATATCTGTCCCACAGTTTCATTTTCTGGTTTTTGAAAGAGAAACCCAAGTGATTATATTTTATTGTAATGAATTATTATTTCATAGGATTACAGAATGTCCTGAGTTGGAAGGGACCCATAAAAATCATCAAGTTCAACTCATTTAATGCAAGGAGAGTTAAGAAAAGGCTTAAAGTAAGCACCTTCTTAAGTGCGTATGAATCCTGAAAATGTAAATAGCCTTATTGAATGTCTCCATCTGCTAGAGAGCTTGCTAGTAACATTCTGTGGTGTTGTTTCTGTTCTGAGTCCTTGTGTATCTATACAGGGACAAACCTCATACTATTACTGAGTGGTTATTCAAGTACATCTTCAATTAGTATGTTGAAGCAGTGCAGCAAAGCATATCCAGAAAAGCAATAGCATACATCAGATAATGGCTATTTTCAAGCAAACCAGACTACAAAAACTTTCCAGCACTACAAATGGAAATGTCCAGGGTACAGAGAGATTAAATTTACTGGAAGTTCAACTGAAGTGAAGTAAAAGCTTCATTTTAAAGAACGCTAGAGATATTTTCCCCATGTCCTTGTGAGGCCCCATCTGCAGTATTGCATCCAGGTCTGGGGCCCCCAATACAACAACAAAGACAGGGAGCTGTTGGAGAGGGTCCAGAGGAGAGCCACAAAGATGATCAGGGGGCTGCAGCACCTCCCCTGCAAAGACAGGCTGAGGGAGCTGGGCTTGTTCAGCCTGGACAAGAGAAGGCTGTGGGGTGACCTCATTGCGGCCTTCCAGTAATTAAAAGGAGATGATAAACAAGAGGGGAAACAACTTTTTACAAGGGTAGACGGTGATAGGACAAGGGGGAATGATTTTAAGCTCAAGGAGGGAAGGCTTAGGTTGGATGTCGGGGGGAAGTTCCTTACAGAGAGAGTGGTGAGGTGCTGGAACAGCTGCCCAGAGAGGCTGTGGATGCCCCGTCCATCCCTGGAGGTGTTCAAGGCCAGGTTGGATGGGGCCCTGAGCAGCCTGAGCTGGTGTTAAATGTGGAGGTTGGTGGCCCTGCATGTGGTGGGGGGGGGGGTTGGAATTTGGTGACCATTGGGGTCCCTTCCAACCCAAGCCATTCAATGATTCTATGATTCTGTATCTAGAAGCCCTGTAATTTAGAAGCACAAGCTCCAGGTAACTTTCCACATAATTCAAAGTTTTAGAGACCACAGACCTGTGAAGTATGTCAGACTTCTTTCTGCCCAGCTCCCTTGCAGATCCCTGCAGATGTCACTTGTTTTCTGTTTGTGCTTACCCCTTTGCAGGGAAGGCTTGAGTGAACAAGCTTACAGATCTGAAAAGCTTCTCTCGGGTCACATTTGTGTAAACTACACTTATTGCTTTGGAAGGGACAGGCAAGGAAAGGGTTGAGAGGCGAGCTGATAGAAGGTGCAAGTTGGGCTTGTGTGGGCCTTGTTTGCTGAAGAGGAGGATACTTTTCTCCAGTGTGGTGGTGGTATCTTCTCCAGGTTGTCTGGGTAGCCAGTGATGTCAGGATGACGGGCACTGCGAGATGCTGACCTGTGTGATGAAGACTGGCTATGCTGTGTCTGAAATAGAGGCTTCCCATCACTTTGCACAGGAGAAGCCATGCACAGAAACTTGCTGCATCTATTTCTAATTCCCAGCAGGACTCAGAGGGCGGTGACACACTGGAACAAGGAGGCTGTGGATGCCCCATCCCTGCAGGCATCCAAGGCCAGGCTGGATGTGGCTCTGGGCAGCCTGGGCTGCTGGTTGGCGACCTGCACACAGCAGGGGGGTTGAAATGAACGACCACTGTGGTCCTTTTCAACACAGGCCATTCTATGATTCTATGACTGTTTACACAAAAGTTTGTCTTCATTTATTTTGCTGAGCCAGTGCTACTCTGTCTGCAATACATGCCTTCAACAAGCTCCAGCACCTGCCTCTAAGTAATGCTCCTATGGACCCCTCCCAGTGACAGACAGAGCTAGGACAGAGCTCTGCCAGCACTGGAACCCATCAGTTCTGTTGAGCAGAGGGGGAGGACTCGTTCCTTGCAATGGCAGAGAGACCTGGGTTTGAGCAGAGGCCTCTCTTTCTCTGTGGCTCATGAAAGGCACAGCTGCAGAAGCAACGTGCCTTTTGTTGGAAACTAATCAGAGTGAGACTGGTTAGATGCAGTTTGTGAGTACCGGTGTGGAATGCCCTCACTGCAGAATAGGAATGCAATGTTTCTGGGGAACTCAGTCTGAAGAGCAGCCTCAGCCAGAGCCACAATAAGGGCAGGCAAGGCAAGCGTAGGACTGGTTGATTGGCCTTATGAAACTATTGGTGCTTACCAAGCCAGATTCCATTTTAAAAAGCATCAGTTCAGTAGCTCTTCTAATGCTATTGATTGAGTTTCACTTCCATTTTATAAATGACTGGGCTTCCTTCTGAGTTCATACTTCTGCTCTTCTCTTTCTTTTGAAAAGAAGTTTCTCTTTTTCTCTTCATATTTTTACTTGAGTGCTGAACATCATAAACTGAAAAATGTTAAATTCCATCTGTGAATGTCTCAGTGTTAGCAAGAAGTGCATAAATTGTTGTTTCAATATTTCTTCTTTTATGCAGTTGGTAAGACTCAGAATTGCCTCAAGCTTCCCTATAGCTAAGCTTAACACACACAAACACAAATCTAAGAAGCTACTGAAGCACTGAAGTTTGAAGTGTTATATTATTTATAAATCCAATAACCCACCCCTCCCCCAGAATTCTGAAGACCGGGAACCTGATGCTTCCAGATGTATGCAGGCAGCCCCACTCTTGGACATGGCAGGACTGCTCACAGAAGCTGGAAATCAGACACATCCTTCCCTGTCCACAGTGAATGGAAGCAAGCAAAAGCAGTAGTATGAAGGAAGCATGTGGCAGATAGCATAATGTAAATTACAACTGCATGGGGTTGCTGGTCAGACAGTCAGCACGGTGTAATGCAAAATGCAGAGTAGTTGCAGGAAGACCTGGCTTCACTGGTCTGCACACTTATAATCAAAGCCTAAATATGCATAGTTGTTAGGACTTTCCTGTTGTGAGTGGTTTTCCTCTGCTCTAATTAAGGAGCCTGCCTTTTAAATCAACTAATGAAACATTACTTTGCTGTAAGAGGCAAAGATACTTGGAGATGTGTGGACATTTTCTATGACATAGGTGTGTCTTTTGCCTTGAACATTAGTTGCTCATCAGTTTATCAAGCACCATTCTAACTGTACCTTTTTTTTTTTTTCAAAATCTTTCCCAAGAAGAATGAGAATGTGTGTGTATCCATTGTTCAATAGTCCAAGAACAGATGCCAAGGAGACACTTCTTATGACTTATCTTCATGTAGTATCGTGTTTGTTTTTGTGGGTTTATGCTGTTTTATGAATTAAGATCTACAACATCCCTGTAATCATCCCCTCTCATTCTTAGATTCTACTTTATTGGTGTCATTTATATAATAGAAATCTACTTCTAGGCATAGGTAAGGGTGGTGGGCTTTTATCACATAAAAAGCCTCCAAGAAGATAAAATGCAGCTCCCCAAATTTCTGAACTGTGCAGCAAAGCACCCACAAACCATGATGTTTAGCAAGATGTAAGACCCAGTTTTAGAAGTGCTTTCTTGGCTCATAACAAATCTTAAATGTCCAAGCACACAGTGGAAATTCTGTCATTTCCATTGGGGATTATAGAGGCATTTGTTCAGACTGCATTCTTCTCCTGCCCCGCGGAGAAAGCTGTAAGAGAAGGACAAAGGAAACTGGTGACACGGTGGCCAATAACCTTCTGTCACCCAAGTGCAGACACGTGTGCTCAAAACCTTCAGGAATAAGTAACATTCATTTGAAAATAAAAACCAATCAAGGCGGTGACAAGGCATATCTATTGCATGTCAGGCGTCAGTATATTTAAGAGACCAACACTGAAGCAGGTGGACCTCTTCAATTGTGATGAATGGGAACGGTGACAGCTCTCAGGAGATTCACAGGGGGTTGCCAGTTGTTTAACAAATGACTTTTCTGGAAGAGATTTGATAAGATCAGAACACCGGGTACATCCACAAAGTTTAGATTTCTTTGCACTTTCATTTGCTAATAGCTCTCTGTGCAAGTGGTGCGGTGGAGAACTGGGGGTAATATGGAATAACATGAATAGACTTTAAAAATTTGTTTTGCTCACTCCAATCAACATGTCCCTGTAAGAAAGAAAAAGCAGGAATTGATGTAAATTGCCCAGCAGCAGTCAACTACTAATACATCACTTGGTCTTAACAAATGAATTAATGAGTATCACCTCCACGTCTGTTTTGGAAAGGACCTTTTGTTCACAGGGCAGCAGAAGTCTCGTATTACAGTAACTGCTGCAACCTGGAGCAGACCTAGAAAGTACAGCTGACTCAGCTTTCTAGCTTCACCTCAAAGCCCTTCAGGAGATTTCAAAGATGGAATCTGGAGACTGAGGTACCCCGTCTTGGTGTATGGGAGAGCATATGGAAATTAAGAACGACAGTAACAGCACTTTTCAGTTTTAATTTGCTGATGAACTCTCATAATAATTAATTTCAGAAAGGAAAACGGAGACTATTGCACAAAGTCTGTCACCTATCCTTTAAGCTCTCCTTCACTCAGCTAAAGTCAGTTCAGTCCACCTGTCTGAACTTCTCTGTGGTTTTGTAGCATGTGAATGAATGCATGTGATATACTTCCCTTTACAACTTCTTTAGATTTGGAACTGCACTTTGATGCGTCAGAAAGCTAAACAATAAATACACAATCAGGAAAAAAAAAAACACTTCTAGAAAGTATCTGTAATTGGTCTAGCTTATGATTACGTGTCTTCTGAGCTTCACACAGATCCCTGCACTGCAACAAAGACAGTGATAGTTTGCTCACTACAGTCATGGAATCACAGAATGACTAAGGTTGGAAGGAACCTCAAAGTCTTGTTCCAGCCTTCCTGCTACAGACAGATCTGCAGATTCTGATCAAGCACTCGATCAGGTTGCCCAGGGCCTTGTACAATGATAGGTTAAGTTTGGAAAACACCACTAAGATCATCTCCAACCTGGCCGAGAGAAATCAGAATGTCTCTTAAGGTGCCACTTAAAACATTGTGCAACCCTTTCCTTGCATGTCCTTCAGTAACAGACAGGTGGTTTTGGGTCCCAAACTATGTAGCTTGTGTATTGCAGTAAGAAGCATGTAGCTCCATGTCACTATGTGGCAAAGGGATTTAAGAATCACAGAATCACAGAATCACAGAATTGTAGGGGTTGGAAGGGACCTCCAGAGATCATCGAGTCCAATTCCCCTGCCAAAAAGGAAAGGTCTCTGTTTGTCTAGATCTCTCTGCAAGACCTCTCTACTGTGAGGGAGGCAGCTAAATCAGCTCCTCCTGATTTAGCATCTACAAACTTTGTTTTGTACCCAAGTCATTTAGGAAAGTATTAGATAGAACTGGCCCTAAAATTGAGCCATGGTGAACCCCCCCTAGTGGCATCTTTCCACCCTGATGTAACCCCACTTACCAGCCGACTGTTCACCCATCAAACTATGTTTCAGTCCAGCTATATGCTGGACGTTTTGTCCTGAAGGATATTGTGCGAAACAATATTGAAAGATTTCCAGAAATTCAAAAAAATTACATCAGCTAGCTTCCCTTGGTCAGCTAGATTATAAAAAAAAGGCCTTGTCATTTAAGGACAATAAGTTGGTTAACCTGGGCTTTCCTCTCATGTTGGCTGTGAGCAACGACTGCGTTGTGTTTCAAGTGCTTTCAGCAACTCCCAGAATAATCTCTGTAATTTTGCCAGGCACTGAAGTGAGACTGACATTACCTGTAATTACCAGGGTCTTCTTTCTTGCTTCTGGAGACCTGGACAGTTGCATGTTAGTATGGGAGCTCATTCTGGGTCACCACATTACCTCTGGTGACAGCTTTCAGCTGAGTCAAGGCCATGGCTAGATCTAGTTCTGTGTTTTCACAGCTTTTGTCATGCTTCTGCCTCTGTGGGAAGGGTCCCCTGCTGCAAGCCTCTACTCCAGAGCTGATCGTGTCAAAGTCAGAGAAGAGAAAGCTTCAGGGAAACCATACAGAGTCCTGCCACTACCTAAAGGGAGTTTATAAACAGGAGAAAGGCTGAATTTTTACAGTCAGTGTGACAGGACAAGGGGGAACCTTTCAAAAGTGGAAGAGGTGAGATGTGAGTTAGGTAATAGGAGGAAATCCTTTACTGAGAAGTGGTGAGACACTGGCACAGGCGGCCCAGAGGAGCTGTGGATGCTGTGTCCCTGGAGATGCCCTAGGTCAGGCTGGCTGGGGCCCTGGGCAGCCTGAGCTGGGGTAGGGCAACAAGCCTATGGCAGAGGGTGAGGCTGAGAGGCCTTTGAGGTCCTTTCCAACTCAGCCATTCTGGGATTCTGTTGATCTGTGATAAAGTCCAGCCTCTCCTTCACATACAGAATTAATTCATCCCACACCCCAGCCCCACTCCCCTGCCTGCTCATTGCTTCTGAAGAGCCTGTAGCTGTTATAACACACCAGTCACTGGAATCTTCTCACCAGGTTTTGCTTATGCCAATGATGTCACCACCCCGAAACTGAGTCAAGATGTCTGACTCCCCTTGCATGCTCCTCATGCTGTCTACAATGATTGATACAGAAACATTACAAGCACGGGACTTATTTGCTTCTGCACAGCCCACTTTCCCTCCAGTTGGAATCTCCACCTTGTAAATTCACTTTGCAAGCTTTGCAGTGTCTGGATGCAGATGCTATACTCAGGGAAAGCATGATCCTTACAAGCTGATTAATGGAAACAGCCCAAACTATATTAATATAAAACTTCATGGCTCTCGTCATTAGATGGAGAATATTGCTTTGGAGGTCTCTGTTAGGTTTTAGAAATGTCTTCTCTTTTCAAAGTATTGTTTTCAGAGATATTGCTGATCTACTTGCCATCTTGAGTATAGGCAGAGATTGCAACTTTCAACTCTACTCCATCAGGTCTGCCCTGGATAAAAACATCCTCTGCCCTGGAAAAATGCCATTTTTAATTACCTTCCCTTCGACCTTTCTGACAGCTAGAAGTATGCCTTTGTATTTGGAGAAGACTTAAGAAATGTGGACAAAAGACAGTCCTTCTTCTATTTAGACAATATCTTTAGCATAACATAGAATCATACAATCACAGAATGGCCTGGGTTGCAAAGGAACACAATGCAAAGGAACATCCAGTTCCAACCCCCTGCTGTGTGCAGGTCACCAACCAGCAGCCCAGGCTGCCCAGAGCCACATCCAGCCTGGCCTTGGGTGCCTGCAGGGATGGGGCATCCACAGCCTCCTTGGGCAACCTGTTCCAGTGCCTCACCACCCTCTGAGTGAAAAATATGCATTATCCTCCACAAAAGAAGTTGTCCATCTTCGGTATTGTATAGATCAAGTATTCCCTAATTTACCCTTTTGTAATGCATCATACTTACAGATCAAAATATAAGGCTGGGAACTTAAAGAGAGCATTCATCAGCAATGTTTCAGTTTTAGGTTCAACAGAGAAAACAGTGGATAGGGGCAAATTTTTGTCGGCTGCAAAATGTGTTCACTTGCAGCCCAGAAGGCCAACACTAACCTGAGCTCCATCAGCAGAGGGGTGGCCAGCAGGGACAGGGAGGTGATTGTCCCCCTCTACTCTGCTCTTGTGAGGCCCCATCTGCAGTACTGTGTCCAGGTCTGGAGCCCCCAGTACAAGAAAGACAGGGAGCTGTTGGAGAGGGTCCAGAGGAGGGCCACAGAGATGATCAGGGGGCTGCAGCACCTCCCCTGCAAAGACAGGCTGAGGGAGCTGGGCTTGTTCAGCCTGGACAAGAGAAGGCTGTGGGGTGACCTCATTGAGGCCTTCCAGTCATTAAAAGGAGATGATAAACAAGAGGGGAAACAACTTTTTACAAGGGTAGACGGTGATAGGACAAGGGGGAATGGTTTTAAGCTCAAGGAGGGAAGGCTTAGATTGGATGTCGGGGGAAGTTTTCCACTAGAGGATTATGAGGTGCTGGAACAGCTGCCCAGAGAGGTTGTGAATGCTCCATCCATGAAGGAGATGAAGGCCAGGTTGGATGGCACCCTAGGCGACATGATCTAACACCTGATCTAGAGGTTGGGGGGGATATGTTATGCCATGTAAGGAGCGAAAACTATTACCAACCAAGGATACAAGCTGCAATTTGGAGCTCTTTGCCTTGGAGTTAGATGGTGTTGCTGGTCTAGATGGTTTAGAAGGTGCAGGGGAAAAGTCTTTCCTAATTCCTCCCAGGCAGTGACAAATTCCTTCCATTGATCAAAGCCTTCAGCTCACAATTCTGGGCCTCAAAAAATATTACCCCCAGGGATGATTGAAATACCTTGGCTGATGCAAAGATCAGGTGGTCAGATAATTCAAAAATAATGGGAAGTGCAACCAGCATTTGGTTTGCTCACCATACCTGGGTACTGAAGTGTATATCGAAGTCAGCTGTAAAATTAAAGCTATGCATCAAGAATCTTACAATGAATGGTGTGCAGTGTGTCTTCCACGTCCTTTCCCAACTACCATCTGCGACAGCTGTTGTTAGCTTTAAGAGGACCTGTCTGTGTTGTTCAGTGCCCTGCAGGGGACATTGTATGTGAGGTTTCTGTAATAAAGGCTAAAAAAGAAAGAAACTGTCAGGAAAAAGAAAAAGAAAAAAGAAAAGCAGTGTATCATAGCAAGCTCATGCCTGTGCAGACATGCCGTCTGGGATCAGAAGAATCAGCTGTACCAATGTGAAGATCTGTAACAAGAGCCCTTCAATCAAAATCAATTCCTTACATTAAAGAATATACACTTCCCTAAAAGATGCTTGCTTCCCTAAAAATGTTATTTGAGAGAACGGGCCGATGACTAAACTTACATCTTGCTACACTGAGCCTGGAGTGTACATGTTTTAAGTGCTATTTCAGTGTGGAAAGTCAAGCTCCTCAGGTTCCTCTCCACTCTGTGCTAATATCCAACAAGACCTGGACAGAGTTAGGCATGGAGGAATCTGGTGAGGTTTAACATGCATGCATGTGGTTATTCCTTCCTGGGACACTGCTCTGACATAGGGTGTGGGTTTGAGTGATGCTGTGTGGAGCCAGGGTTTGGAGTCAAGGCGTCCTCTTGGTCTCTTCCAATCCAGGATATTCTATTATTCTGATTCTATGATTCTGTAATAGCTCTACTCCACTAGCTGAAAGGGCACCAAAAGTAGGAGAGGACGTGGAGTGGGAAATGCCATGTCCAAAAATAACAAAGGAGCAGGTAAACATAAACATTTCCACTTACTTTTTATGTGACTTGCCAGTGTAGGAAGTGTGTTTGGAGGAAGTATTTCTTTGTAGGAACAACTTTTTTTTTAAGATATATTTTTTTTCTGTCTCCTTTCCAGTCTACTCAGTTTTGAAGCAATGAGAGTCCTATCAAGGGCTGTAGGCAGGTCACAGAGGGCAAATTACTTGCCAAAATAGTCTCTCTGCAGAGTTTTATTGGTGTTCTGTGTTAAGTTATGTGATAAGTCAAAGTTAGTGTTGCATAACATTCTCCCAGTACTTCTTGTAACCTTTTTTTTTTTTTTTTTTTAGTATAAAGACTGATTCACTTTCTGCAGTAATGCTGTTGCTTTATTCCTGCTGAAACTTTACAGGTAGACGTTATTGCTCTACCATACCTGCTGCCTATTCCTGCATTTCTGCTAAACTCACATCTGCTTTTTATCAGATTACATGCTTCTGAGTTACTAAATCCAGGTTCAACAGAAGTGTGCGTCTTCTGAATTTTCTGAATTTGTAACTCATTAGGTCTTTGAGTCACAAAAAAAGTCACTCTAAAACCTCTTAAGTGGATGCTACTTTTTGACTAATATTTACTAAACCAATAGACCCAAAACTCTGCTGGACTTGATGGAGAAGACTGGACTGTGCGAGATTTGTCTTGCATGTTCCTCAGGCCACCCAGTGTAACTCTGGACTCAGGAGGTCCCTCCATATCCCTATGGATTCCTGCTTTCACAGGTGTGATGTAACAAAAGAAGAGCATCAGGAATGCATTTCAGATTCCTGGACTAAGCAAGCGATCAAGCATGGGAAAAATAAATCAAGTAAAAATGGTAGGAGGAGAGGGAAAGGAAGGAGGAGGTGAGAGGAGGTGAGATGAAGTTGAGATGCGGTTGGATGGAAGGGAGAAGAGGTTTGTTTAGTCATTCTCTACTGAAGCTGGGCAGGTAGATACAATTGATTGACTCTTTGAAACAGCCTACAGTGCATAGTGAACCAAGCCATACCATGCCCAGGAATTCTGGCTTTTGGGGATGCCCCAAAGGAAGGTGTTGGTGTATGGCATCCTGAGCCCTGCCTTTGCCTGCACAGCACTTGTCAACATGAGAATGGGGCAGGGAGATAGGCCCTGTGTCCAGAAGGGGTAAGGAATGGCGTTGCTATGTACTAAAAAGACAGGACAGGTAGGAGAATACTCCTGCTTATTTTGTAGGACCTTGCTCTGTGCCTCTAAGCTCATTTATCCTGAACAAAGGTTGAGTTGGTGCACAGTGACAGTTCATGTGAGCTGGTTCTGTAAGGTTGCTCTGCTCACGAAAATGCAAAAATTGCTTCTGACAGGTTCTTGGTGGTACCAGGCAAAGTATTTGCCAGTCAGACAATAGAAAGAAGGCTTGAACTCACCCAGCCAGAAAAGAGTATCTTCAGCTATGCAGCACTCCATCTCAGGAAGCAGCCTGTGTCCAAGAGATACTCTCCTTTCAGAGCATGGCTCTTCCATGAGTTCAGGGTTGCTTCACTCCAGGTCCAGCTCTTCTGGGCACAGGTGCAAACAGTTTGCCTGTGCTCCATGGGCAGCCACACCACGGAGTGCTCAATCACCAGTTCAAGCCATAACCTAAGAGTTCCCATTCAAAGGGTAAGGGCAGACTTGCAGGTTTTCTGCTGGTAGCATTAGGACTCAGGGGTGTAGTCAGTGAGGGGAAGCCTCTGCATTACCCAATCTTAAAAAATCTTTTGTTATTCTTACGTTCTTCATTCTTGGGAGAGCTTTTTGCAACTGTGTTCTCCTTGCCATGAAACACAGACTCCTAGTGACACTGTTGTTGATTTGGGGCTGTTGATTGATGAAAGATTCAACATGAGCTGGCAATGTGCGCTTGCTGCCCAGAAGTCCAATTGTATAATGGGCTGCATCAAGAGAAGTGTGACCAGCTGGGACAGGGAGGTGATTCTGCCCCTCTACTCTGCTCTCACGAGACCCCCACTTTGCCACAACCTCCCTTCAGGTACTTGTAGAGAGTGATATGGTCTCCCTTCTCCAGACAAAAGAATCCCAGTTCTCTCAGTTGCTCCTCATAAGACTTGTGCTCCAGACCCCTCACCACATTTGTTGCCCTTCTCTGGACACACTTCAGGGACTTTTTTTTTTTCTGCCCCCTCTACTCTGCTCTCGTGAGACCCTATCTGGAGTACTGTGTCCAGTTCTGGATCCCCGAACACAGGGAGGATGTGGAGCTGTTGGAGCAGGTCCAGAGGAGGGCCATGAAGATGATCAGAGCACCTCCCTTATGAGGGAGCTGGGGCTCTTCAACCTGGAGAAGAGAAGACTCCAAGGAGATCTTATAGTGGTCTTCCAGTACCTGAAGTAGAGGAAACCTGGGGAGACACTTTTTATAAGGGCAGGTAGCAACAGGATGTGGGAAAATGGCTTTGAACTGGTAGACAATAGATTTAGACTACGTATTAGGAAGAAATTATTTACCGTGGGGGTGGCGATGCACTGGCACAGGTTGCCCAGTGATGCTGTGGATGCCCCCTCCCTGGAAGCACTCAAGGCCAGGCTGGATGGGGCTGTGAGCAACCTGGTCTACAGGGAGGTGTCCCTGCCTGCAGCAGGGGGTTGGAACGAGGTGATCTTAAGGGTCCCTTCCAACCCAAACCATTCTGTGATTCTATGATACCAAGAGTTCCCCCATCTTCTTTTTCACTTATTTCTCCATCCAGTCTTTTGTCACATACTCAAACAGTGCAGCCACCTTCCTCTGTCAGCACTCCCCTCCTCTTCACATGCACAAAGGACACAGCAGTAGTGTGTGAGCAGGAACACTGCCCAGTGTCCACATTCACCATTTGTATGTTACTGCACTACTAATATGTTTCCTGCAGTTCAAGGGAGGAAAGACAGAGCATCACTGAGCAAGGATTCAGATTAAAGGACAAATGTGGCTGACCAAAGTGAACAATTACATGAAGCAAAGGGAAAATAACAACTAAAGATCTTTCATTGCAGCCAGCTAATTATCATGAGTTCTGGACTTAACTGTTCAGGCATAGAATTAAAAACCTTAATTATATTGTCACCTTTGTCTCTCAGCTCCCATTGCCCACAGATGAATCCATTGACTCTAACTGCTGCTGATGAGAAGAAATAGATGGCAGTCCCAGTGAGGTGGGAGAGGGGAATTAAAAAAAAAAATAAATTGAGAGGCAACATGCTGATGGCTGCACAGCTGGGTGACAACTACATTCCAGGACATTATAAATTAAAAATACTTTTAATGAGACAAATATGGGTTTGATGGATTTCATGCTTTCCCTCCACTCCCCCCCTCCACTTCCTATGCTCTCGCTGCCACCACAGTTGCCTTTTTAATTTTAAGTCATGCCTCTTGTCAAATAATTTTCCTGTCTTTGCCACCAGCTCCCCAGAGAGCCTCATTTGTAGTCCCATGAAATCTTTAGCTTGTGTTTTGCTGGAGAGCAGCGGCCACAGGTGACACATCACGAGGCAGTCTGCTGGCTGAGACAGAGACCCTGTCGGGTGCTGTCCCACGGTAGCTGTTTGTGGGCAAAGAGCAGCCCTGCCTGCCCCCGGCTGTTGTTGAGAAGTAAGATTTTGCTGGTAAGAAACGTAAGTGTTTGACCCTGGCTGTGAGATAGAAATCTCAGAGCCACATGTAGCCAGAGCTCCCCTGCTGCAGCCCTGACGATGCAGTTCGATGCTCACTTGAAGCCTACCTATCCAGATAAAGACACAAGCTTTTGGTGGTTTTCTTTTTTCCTTCGTTCCAGGGATTATTTTCAAGATATCTCAAGTTCACATACTAAAAGCGTAAAGCAAAACGCTGGAGACTACCAGGCAGACCCAGGGAGAGATCTTGCAACTCTGCTCCTGCTCATTATAAGCAAAATTAAGGCACCGCTAACAACTTAAGGCAGAGGCAGTGCTGTTGCAGAGCTCAGCTGTGCTGCAGCTCCGGAGGCACTGGGCACACCTGAGCCAAAGCCTTCTCAAGCCTGACAGCGTGTTTTTAACATGTGTTGTCATGGTTACATGGGGTGAGTTAATGTGACGGAACTCAGGAGTGGAGCAGAGGGGCTTGTTTCAGACATAGCTGGTGGACATGGCTATGTCAGAGGCAGTGCATGTTTACACCTATTTATTACCTCATGTAGCAGCAAGACTTCCAGCTGTGGCTTTGAAAGCTTTGACTTCAAACTCTATTTGTGTTCCTCCTCTGCTGGGCTGTTGGACTTCTTCTGCCGTGGTTTTGTTCCTCCTCTGCCTGCTGCAGCCCCCTGTCAGCGTCTGGCACTGGCAGGAGGAACTGTGCACTTGCACTGTTCAACCTTCAGCAGTGGAACCACAGTCTCAGGTTTTTGAGTAGGAGCATAAAACATATTCCCTGATTTGGGCTGCCTGCATTCCATAGGCAATAGCAATGGCTTCACCTAGTGTTTAAACTGGTTGCTGAGTCTGCAGGGTCTCCTTCTGCTGCTTTTATTGGCATGTTATTAACTATTAACAAATGCTTTGCAGCACAACCTGAATTCTCTGGTTATTTGTGCAAATTTTTAAGTCTCAATGTAGAATCCTCTCTTTAAATGTGTGCTGTACCATTCTATTATTTCTTCCAGCTGTCGTACATTGCGATCTGGACTTTACCACAGGGCAGTGATTTAAACTGCAAAGCTATGTCATGAATTTTTAAGTCACCCACTCTGCCCTTCCCTATGCAGATGCTAACAGTAAGCCCAGTGAAATCTCACCATATCTTAGCTGTTCACTGTAACCATAAAGCCAAAACATCAGTTTCCGTCTAGATGTATAAATTTTAACATTACTTATGCTAACTTTGGACAGATCTGCTCATGCTTACAAACTTTCTGTAGGTGCTTTGGAGTTGTGGTGTCAGTGGAATTTTTAAGGGCTTTGAAAACACACTGCAGAGCAGGCTGAGGACAAGGGTTTCTATTTCAATGAGTTGCAGTACCCATCTCCCCTCACACACATCCTTTTTTAGAAATTATTTTTATTCTTTATTGCTAAATAAATAAATACAAGCTACAAATTTAACAGGAAAAAAAAGTCCATTTTGAACCCTGGCAATGTTCAGTGGCATCAGAAAGTTGCACCACGGCATTAGAAACAGCTTAACAGAACAAGAAAATCTGAACCATGAAAATGAAACAGAGGAAGTGGAAACAAATTGCGTTAAGCTCATTTGGAAGAACTTAATGCACTTCATTCAGTTCAGCTCCCTCTTGCTGAAAAGTTGTTTGTCAGTTGTTTTTGTTTTGGGTTGTTGGTTGTTTTTTTTTTTTTAATTAATAATAATGTACTACCTCTGTAATATATTTTCATACTGAAACCACTGCCTTTGTTGATTTAAAGCTCCTTTCCAACCACAGACAGTTTGTGATTCTGAAGCACCTAGAGCAGGTCGCCCAGGCCCCAAACAGTATTTGAAGGTCTCCAAAGAGATTCCACAGCCTCTCTGGGCAGCCTGTGCCAGGCACTGTCACTTCTACAACATGGAAGTGTTTCCTTATGATCAAAGGGAATCTCCTGTGCTCTAGTTTGTGCCCACTGCCTCTCATCTGCCACGGATTCATCCACCCAGTACTGACCCCTGTGGCTCACTGCTGGACTGGTCTTGATAATTCTCTTGCTTTTTATGTGCCTGGAAAAGGTTTCTGTGAGTATCTGCTCCATCACCTTCTCAGAGATGGAGGTGAGGCTGAGCAGCCTGTACTTCCCAGGTCCTTCTTAAGGGTTCTTCTTTGCCATTCTTAAAGACAGGTGTGACCTGGTGTAGGGAGCCTGCTTTGGCAGGGGGGTTGGACTCGATGATCTCTGGAGGTCCCTTCCAACCCCTATGATTCTGTGATTCTCTGTGATTCTGTGACATTTACTATTCTCCAGTCTTCAGGCACTTCCCACATTCTCTAGTATTGGTTGAAGACTACTGAGAGTGTCTGCTTCATGCATTCTGCCAATTCCTCAGCACTCATGAGTGCATCACAGCAGAGAACATCAACCAAGATTCTAAATAGAAAAAAAAAGTCTTAAGAATCTTTAGGAATTGTTTGCATTGCAACAGTAGTCCTCTGTAAGATCAGCTCAGCACAGCAAGCAGTGTGCAGGCAGCAATCTGAGTTAATGCTACCAAGCAGGCTGTTACGGTCTCCTGAAAGGATTTCTGTGTGTTAATGCTTCTCAGGCTCTTGGGATCTCTTTTTCCAACTCATCCACCTGCTCCAGGCATGGCGTGAGAATTGCTGGTGCATTTGATGTGAGAAGTACTGTTAGGTGTGATGCATTGCATCTCCACAAACCAGTGACAAATGGAGAGGAATAGAGAGATGTTAGAAGAAAGGAGTTGTGTGAGAACAGAAAGGACAAGTGGATTGAGAACAGGGTAACCTGAAGGAGAAATGAGCAAACAACTTGGAAGTAATGAGAGAAGGAACTGAACAGATTTTTAAATTGCTGAGGACAAGCTTGTACTGGAGGCTGCAGCAAGCTGTCTGATTGGTGGTGTGACCAGGGTCTGAGCTCACAGAACAAGCCTACTTTCCTGTTCTTTCTCTTCCCACCCGGCCTTTACACGAGAGCAGGTTGATACCAATGCCAGTGTTCCCATTATCAAGTCAGGAGAGGCAGAAACTTCTCAGGATTTCTGTGTCCCTCTGATGTTCTGAGTCCTGACAACAAAAGCAACCAACCACCTCAGCTTTGTTTGTCTTAGTGGAGAGCAGGGAACAGCTGTATGTACAAAAAATCCAGAGGGCAAGGGTCCCTTCATGTGAGCCAAGGCATCAGCTGTATTTTCTCTGAGCTCTGAAATTTCAAGAGCCTAAATGCCCAGCTGCGCAAAAGAAGGAGCAGGCAATATCTGTGTCTGCTGGGGCAGGAAGGGGAAGCTCCCAGGAAAAAGTGAGAAACCTGTGATTTCTGGCACCAGCCGTGGAGTGGACACAGTGCCCTTCCTCACAGCAGCAGCACCCAGCAAAGCACCAAAGCCTGCAGTGCCTGTGACCCACACCAGCACCAGGAGGAAGCAGCAAGAGATTGCAGTGGGAGAACTCCTGCAGATCACCTGCAGACCTATCCTGTCACCTAAGGAGGTTTGCTTCCTGCAAGGGACTCAAATTAAGGACACTGTGAAATGACTGCCAAGGCTTGTACGTCTCTCAAACTATTCCCCTCCACTGCTCTTCTATGTCAGTGCCAAAGTTAGTGCGAGGGTAGTCTGGGAAGTGTCAGTGCTGACTTCATGGCTCTAAACTGAGTCAGTGGACCATGAAGGAGGCTAGAGGGCAGAGGAGGAGTAGGTAGATCTTGCAGGTCAACCATTGGTTATGCAGCTAGCATTGGCAACAGGGACCACAAGCCCCTCTCTGTGGACTGAAAGCTGCTTTGAAGAGATGGCATCTACCTAAATAACTGAGAAAGATATCTTTGCCGACAGGCTTGCCAACTAGGTACAGAGCATTCAATTGTTTGTAGGGTGAAGAGAGTGTAATCAAAACCAAATGAGCAAACAGCAGATCAGGATGGCAGATGAAGGTTACGGCGTAAAGTAAATGGTAAGGACCCCATAATCAATACAACAGGGTTGACATGAGTCCACTCAAAGAGTATCCACTTTAAAAAAGGAAAAGACTTACGGGAAAAGTTTTTATACCCCTTCTGTGAAATCGGTACAGATGTCGCTGAAATCCTTGTACACGAAAACATTCAGTGTGAGGACCAAACAGGAGGAATTAAAGGTCTGTGTGCAGTTTCAGAGTTATGTTGTCATCAAAATCACGGAGACGTGGCAGGATGGCTTAGACAACTGTCATGATGCATGGAGAGGACAGAAGTTCTTTAGGAAGGATAAGGCATGAAAGGGAGGAGGGGAATTGGCACTTGGCCTGGAAAAGCACCAGGCATCTGGTGGGATGGATGACACACCACTGAAGAGTTTATGAATTAGGAGGAAAGGACAGCCTGATGTGGGCTGGGTATCTGCTGCAGACTGCCTGATCAGGAAGACGATCTTCTTCAGATTATTAGAAGAAATCCTGCATTCAGAGACTCTGTTTTTTTGGGATACTTCTCTACTGCCCCACTATTTGCTGGTGCAAGTACAACACAGCAGGACTCAAACAGTGCAGGAAGTTTCTGGAAAGTATTGACAATAACTTTCTAACAGGGATGATCAAGTAACCAACAAGAAAAGGTGATTATGCTGGATTTCACACTTACAAGGAAGAATTTGTTGGTGAGGTGAAAAGTAGGGGTGGCCTTGGCTGCAGGGACCATGACATGGGGGAATTCAGGATCCTGCATGGTGGAAAAAATGTTAAAAAGCAAGATTAGAGCCCTAATTTGCCTATCCCAGATCTGCTTGGAAGAACCCCGTGGAAACCATCTGGGCAGAACGGAGATCCAGGAGAGCTGGTGATTTTTTTAGGGATTACAAGGATCAGGAATGGTCAAATCCAGCAAACAGCAAAGCAAGCAAAGGTGGCAGGAGGACTATGTGTATGAGCACAGAGCTCCTGACAAAATTCAAACATAAATTGGAAGAAATAGGAGGTGTTAAAAGGGACTAGTGACCTGGGGGAAACATAGGCACGGTGGGCACGCAGAGTTACATCTGACAAAGACAAAATCACCATGAAGTTGAATGGGGAGAAGGACATAAAGAGGAAAGCAGATTTTCTGCTGGTAACACAGCAGCAAAATGAAAACTAGGGAGAATATTGGCCCAGAGATAATGGCAATGAGGACCTATTCACAAAGGATGTGGAAAAGTCTGAATGTCTTCTTTGCTTTTGTCTTTCCTGGTAAGACCTCAGAAGTCCTTCAGAAATTGTCCTTAACAATCTCAGGTCCCTGAATTCAGTGGAAAGGCCAGGGCAAAGCAGACAGGGTGATGAAGTTAGAAAATAGCAAAACAACCTGGCTATGCACATAAGTCCATGGGGCCTACGTAAGTGCATTGTAAGCACTAAGGGAGATGGCTTGTGTCACTGCAATACCTCTCTTGATTGTCTTTGGAAGGTTGTGGTGAGGAAATAGTCCAGGAAGCCATCATTAAATTATTACATACATGAAGGACAAGAAGATGAGCTACAGCAATGAACATAGGTTTACAACAGGAAAGTCAAGACTAGTGAGCCTGGTGTCTTTCTACCATTAGGGTTCTTTGGACAATGGAAGAGACGTGGGGCTTTGTCTTGACTTCAGCACGTCTCTCTAAATTGTCTCCCATAAAACTCTCACAGACAAACTGATGAAGAACAGGTGGACAGTAAGGTGGGCAGAGAGCTGGCTGACCAAGAGGGCCCAGAGGGCTGTCATCAGTGTCATGGTGGGCAGTGACTACTGGTGGACTGCATGGGTTGAAAGTGGAGCAAATATCTTAGTGACATCTTTCTTAGTGGTCTGTATAAGGGGGCAGAGTACGTCCTCAGCAAGGTCACAAATGACATAAAAACTAGGAGGAGTGGGTGATGTGGCTGTGTTGCCATTAATGGAGACCTGAGCAAGCTAGAGAATTGTGCATAGAGGTATATCATAAAATTCAACAAATGGAAATAGGAAGTTCTACATCTAGAGAGGAATAACACCATCCATCAGGACAGACAGCTTTGCAGACTAGCAGCTGTGGGCCTCACTGACAGAAGCTGAACATAAGCCAACTATGTGCCCTGATGGCAAAGGATGTCGATGATATTCTGGGATGCATAAGGAGTATCATCAGCAGGTGGAGGGAGGTGATCCTTCCCTCTGCTCTGCACTGATGAGAAACATCTGAAGTGCTGTGTCCTGCCCTAGATCCCCAGCAGCACAGACATGCACTTACTGGGAGAAGTCCAGTGCAGGATCATAACGATGATTAAGGGACTGGAGTATCACGTGTCACTCAAGGAGTGGTTGTGAGTTGGTAATGTTTGGTCTGAGGAAAAAGAGATTCAGGGGGAATCCTATCAAAGTCTACAAAAACCTTACAGAGAAAAGTATAAAAGACAGAAGAAGGCTATTCTCAGCAGTGAAGACAATAGGCATATGTTGAAATAATAGAAATTCCATTTAAACACAGGAAAAAATATTTCCCTACGAGGGCAGGCTGTCGAACACTGGAACAGATTGCTCAGAAAGGCTGTAGAGCCTCCAACTCTGGAGGTGTTCCAAACCCATCTGGAAGTGGCAGTGAGCAATCTGCCTCAGCTGACTCTGCTTTGAGCCAATGGGCTGGGCAGGACATCCTTTAGAAGTGTCTGCTAACATCGAGCACACTGCAGTTCTGGGATCTTCCTGAGAACAGTGGACAGAAGACCTGAACCCTGAAGCCTCGTCCAGCTGATGACAGTGCTGTCGGATGGGAACTTTAGAACAAAATCTCTCATGGAAAATAGTCCTGCACCAGAAATGGCCATCATTGTCAGGCTTTTTCACTTAGTGTGAAAACACACAAAGCCATCAGGGAGAATCAGTACTGATCAACCTTTAGCTTACTAATTGCAGAGTCCTGCTGTACAAGTTAATGTGTAGCAGATTCTCTCTCTTTTTCTTTTTTTTTTAATCACTGTTTAGTTTAGAAGTAGCTGAAGATCAGATGTGGAGCAGTGTATATTAATATTGCCAATATGACTTTCAATTGCTCTCTTGAATTATTTGGCTTTATTCATCGTCTTCATCCTTGCTTTAATTTTTTGCTGTTTTATAATCAGATGCTGTTGTATCCGCATGTGATGAGCAGGTCATTCTTATGACAGCAGTTCCACTCCAGTCTATGGAGTTCATTTAATTTAAATGTTACAACAATTAGACTGAAATGATAAACTTTAAGAAAAAATATCTTTGCTTCTTCATGAAGTTTCTTTGCAAGCACATTCTGGCCTTAACTATGGGCCTTTTCATGACTATTGAGAAGAAAACCTAATGAGTCACCATCCCTGGATGTGTTTAAAAACCATTTGGATGTGGTGCTCAGAGCCATGATTTAGCAGAGGGTTGTTAGAGTTAGGGTAGGATGGTTAGGTTGTGGTTGGACTCGATGGTCTTTAAGGTCTTTTCCAACATGAGCAATTCTATGATTCTATGATTCTATATAAACAAAACTGTGGAAGCAATGACCACTTCAGTCAGACAGTCCTGTCTGGTTGAATATCTACTCTATGTATTGTTGCAGGAGGCTGGTAGCCTCAGAGATGCTGTCTCCCATCCTGTAGCACATAACGGCAAAAGAAACTGTCCTTTGGTTCAGTCCCCTGGCAGCTAAATCCTGAAACAGCTAATGAGCCTTTCCCTACTCAGAGAAGTTTGTAATGCAGTTAACTGAACTGCAGGTCTTTATATGCCATCCACCAGATGCAAATTCCCTTTCAGAATGGGTCCAGAAAGCACTTGCCGGAAAAGTTTGATGTGTGAAAGATAAATCAAAGGCAGGGTAATTAGCATCACTCACATCAGAGCTGATTGTACAAAGAAGGAGTCCACCGTGCCCCTTTAGAGCCAAAGGAGGGGCTCTGTATCAAGAGGGGTGTAGGACCAAATATCAAAGACATTACAAAAAGGTGAAGCTTTGAACACGATTCCCTAGGCTATGATAAGTTGCCTCATATTTTCTTCCAAGGTGTCTGAACTTAACTTTAATTCTTGAAATATTCCATACTGCTGTGAAGGAATTGCTTTTCCTTTTGCCTTTAAGGGAAAGTAGATGTTTCAGGGTTTTTTTCCAATTGTTATTGCAGGACATGCAAATTTAAGCTAAACATTAAAAGCAATAACAGTCTTCCTCACACTCTTTAAGGAATTCATTTTATCACTATTTTAACTGTAAAATCAAGATAGTACTCTGCAGGAAGCAGCGTTTTTTAGAGCCTCTCCTCTCCTTTCCTTCCCTCTTCCCTTCCCTCTTCCCTTCCCTCTTCCCTTCCTTCTTCCCTTCCCTCTTCCCTTCCCTTCCCTTCCCTTCCCTTCCCTTCCCTTCCCTTCCATTCCTTTCCCTTCCCTTCCTTTCCCTTCCCTTCCTTTCCTTTCCCTTTCCTTTCCCCTTTCCTTTCCTCTTTCCTTTCCTCTTTCCTTTCCTCTTTCCTTTCCTCTTTCCTTTCCTCTTTCCTTTCCTTTCCTGGTTCTGTGACTGGAAATATTCAGTCTATTAAATCAAAGATGATGTTGCTTGAGGACAGTCTGTTAAATCAGACTTCTCAAAGCTCCAGCTTTATATTTCTGCTTGTGCTTTTGTTTGTTTGGGGAGACATTCATTTATTTCTGTTTGCTTGTATTTCTCTTAAGTATTGTACTGTGAAACCTTAAATAAATGCTCATTCTGCAATTCCCACTCCAAGAGATCGTCTCTTTCTTCTTGCCAGCAAAAATCTGTGAATACCATGAATTCCAGACTATATCATGCTTCCTTCTGGCATGGCTATCATAATTAACTGCATTCAGGGTAAATAATCTTGCCTTATTCCTGGGCAGTACTTGAGACTGGGGTATTTGAGTTGAATGTTTCAGGCATGCAGAAGTACTTACCCTGACTTGAAATTTTGGCCAATGTGAATATTTTGCATTAGTCTACAACTTCCCTAGGCATAACTCTCACATGCACCATATATGAATGGCAGTAGTATCCAGTCCAAGGTCTGCTGAGGCATTCTCATCTGTTTTGGAGACTTGGGGTGAGAACCCAAACTGAGCTCAGAGCAAACAGACTGAAGGGCTGTCTGATGTTGTTCTATAACTCTATGATCTAATGCTCAGAGGTCAGAAAAACATTGTCTCTTCCCTGGCTTTCTTTCTCACACGCCTGTTTCTCTCCCTTATGTTCAAAGATCCCAACCTGGCCAGTGTGCTTCTCTCTCAAAAGGACTGGAAAAGGAATCTTTAAGGAAAGGAGCCAAAACGTGGCGGTATCGGAGATGCTTCTCAGTTTGGCACTTCACTCCAGCTTCTCTGCCTCTGAACAGTCTGAATTATGGGATATTTTACAGCTCTTGGTTTTGGAAACTGCCTCTGCCTTGATGGGAGGTAGATTCCATATTTTCCTCTGTCACAGACTTGCAGTTTGTCAGAGGACTGGGAGAATCGGTGAAGTCTCAAATTCTGCAAATGTTTTGAAACAGAAAGTGTTGAAATGTGTTTTTAAAGCCCTGCACAGTGAGGCTTTAACCTAATTGAGCAGTTCTGAAATTTTCTGCCGATAAGACGTGACCATAAATATTCACATGCAAGAGATCTCTCCAAGTTACAAGCAGTTCATTAATGTCCTCCTAATAGACTTTGTGAGCACAGCCTTAGCACCAAAAAGACGTGCATGTTCCCTGATAAGGCCCTTCCTGACAACAATCAAGAAATGCAATCTTCTGTGTTTCAGTTCCCACGTCTCAGTCTCTAGCGTTAAACCAAGAGCTCTGTCTGCTGGCTGGAAACACTGTGTGCTCTCTAAACTACAGCCAGTCAACAGATGTCAGTGTGTTCATTCTGACAGAACCTGACCGTGCTTCCAGAAGGGCAGCGTCAAAACCCTCCTGACTTTTAGGAGACGAGGCAGAGCAGCAGGGTGTTCAGTGATAGCAAAGGGGATTAATTTTAGCAAGCCACAATCTCTGTCTTTGCCTGTGCATTGCTAAGGGGATGCAAGAATATAAAATATTGAGGAGCTGCATAGTAAGGGACTGTTGCTTTTCATAAAGCGAAAACTTTATTGCCAAGTTGAAAAGTAAGGTGTTGGTTGTTTGTTTTTTTTTTTTAATATAGGATCAGCTAGAAAAGTCAGTATTTTTGGTCACGTAGTAGGAAACGAGATGTTTGGAACCTACTGTGAGATAAGCTGAAAATTGTTGAAATAATTTTGAAATATTGAAGAAAACAGGGCATGATAATTAGCATCGATTTACTAAAAATCAATGGACACCAAAGGTATTTTTTTCCAAAAAAATATGTCTGATTACACAAAACACCAAGTTAAGCTGCTTGTAAAATTTTAATCTACCGAGTTGTCATTCAGTAGTATGAGGACACAGTTCCCTCTGCAATTATGGGTGACATCTCTAACAAAGCCAGTGAACATCTGTGAAATATAATTCATAGAGGACTATGCTTACAGCGAAGTTCCAAGAGATTCTCAGGGAGGTTGGCCCTAACACTGTTCCATTAGCAGCATCCCAGGGAACACCTCGTGGTGTGGAACCTTGGAGTCCTTCCAAGACGTGGCTGGGAAGCAAGTCTTCATATAATTAGTAGAACTGTTCTTTCTCTATCTTATAACTGACAGTGGTGTCCATCTGGAAAAGCTTCACTCACTGATGTATCTAAAAAGCTGTAGATTGTGTTCAGAATCAGTGGTTCTAACAGCAGATTTTCCAAGCCTGCTCTTGTTCTCAGGACTGTTTACTTCCCTGCCTGTAATCTCTCCTACCCCATAAGTGCTGTTGTGACATGAGACTTCTCCTGCTGGAAATTTTTCTCAGTTTTCCATCTTTAGAGTTTCTAAAGATATTAGCACTGTGAAGGGATGACAAAATGAATTCTGACAAAAGATAATTGCATGAATCTTTTGTAGTCGAGCACATAAAATGCCTTAGCACTGCCAGTTCTTATTTCACTCAAAGGTGTGTCAGAGCTACAGTGCTGCCCTAGCACAAGCAGGGGTGACAAGAACTGCTCCACGGCAGTTTTGCAGATCTGTATCCACGTGCATTGAGAAGTTATTGGTGTTCTGATGTTTTGCTTTACAGAACAGAGGTAGGTGGATAGAAATTTGGGAAACAAGTTAGCCACGCTGACATCTCAAACAAGTTATTTCTGCTCTTGTGGTACTGGCATATTGATATGACATGGTCAGATTGGGAATAGTAGTCACAGTGGGGAATAGACCTGGTGACTTGTCACAAAAAGGAACACTTCTTGTGAAGTAGGTACTTTTCCTCCCCAAAGAATGGGGAAATAAATTCAGGTGGATGAGGTTACCTGGTCTTGCAGTTTGGCACATGGTACAAGGACCAGCAGGGTTTGACACGTGGCAGAGCTCCGCAGCAGTACCAGCATTCCTCAAGAAAATACACACACACATGCACAGAAAAGGGGAAAAAAGCAAACTGTGCATGCATTTCCTTTTAAATGCACTTCCAGGGCTGCTGACTTTGTTCAGACATCTTCTGCCTGCCCTCTTGAGCTTATGAAGCCTACAGAAAGCGTGGAGAGAAAGAGCACAGCTCCTTTACTGTACCATGCAAATTACAAATCGCCTCTAAAAGGCATCAGGCTGCCCATCTCTGCATGTTATCATACTGTGCCCTTCATTGTAGCATCTGAGCTGTGGCTGCTATTTCAAAGAATTGTAGAATCCTAGGATGGCCTGGGTTGAAAAGGACCACAATGATCATCGAGCTTCAATCTCCCTGCCACAGGCAGGATCACCAACCACCAGACCAGGCTGCCCAGAGCCACATCCAGCCTGGCTTTGAATGCATGAATACACAAAGAATATGTGGTCAAGCAGAGCATGCACTCAGTCTCTTCGTGCATTTGCTGGCCAGCAGATGCCAGGCCAGGCCATTGGTGCTACTGAGTATTTTCAGCATTCTCTTCAAGATGAAAGACAAATCTGGAGGAATTTAAGTCCTAGGGCAGATTTGGTGAACCTCCTGGGGCTGCCAGCCTAGGGAATGAGACTTAGACACTGGTTGGAAAAGTCTCCAGTCGTGTGCAAGTGAAGACCACACTGTTGGAGCAGAGTGAGAAGATGCCTTGGCAGGACACAAGGAGTTCCCGACAGTCTGAAATGCGAAGACAGGATGGGTAGTTCTCTGCTTTCTCAGACATTTTCTCTAGAAGTAACTTGCCAGGTTGCCCTATGAGTCTTTGTTGTACTCTTAGATATCTAAGATGTCCCACTGCAGAAGTTTCCCAGTTTTACCCAAGCAAATATTGATAACAAAGGCCTTTTTCTATAGACATCTCATGAACATGAATGCTCACTGCCCTCAGTGCTTTAGGGTTATTCCACAGCACTGCTAGCTGGTGGTTCTCCATTCAGGAGCACAGATCTTTAACTCTTTGATTTAATGAGAGCCTGACATGTCTTGTTTTGTACGTGCCTTGTTTTGGTATGCTTGCTTTAGCTGTTAGCCAGTTGAAGTGAGTAATCAATTTTTCAGCACATTCTACTTGAAACCAGTAAAATTTCACCAGTAATAAACTCTTAACACATGTGTTTTACAGAAATTTGCAGCTCCCCTCATGGGGCTTTGCCCTGAATCTTTGTTACTGCAACTCCAGTGGCCTACGCAGAAATCTTTGCCTTATGATACTGATCCAGGAGGAGGTACTACAACTGTAAATATTGAATTTATTATTTTATGTAAAGACCAAGCTAAGTATTACCTTTTTCAAAATGCAGTTACAATTTATGATGCAAAACGTGGGAGGAAAGGGAAATGTTTGGACGCTTGGAAAAAGAAAGTGAGCGCACAAACCTTGTAACTCTGATCAGGGAGTTTTAAATTCAACTTACTAATTTTCAGGTTAGCACTTCCCTCTACACATAACAAGGATGAAAGCAACAGGCTCTGGTAAGTGAAAGAAGTATTGGTTTGGCTTCTGTTGTATTTATTTCCAGAAAAGACCGAGTTAATTATGCACAATACACTGAGCAGCCTGTGCTGGGGAAGGCACACCTCGCGTATGACGTGAGACTCAGCAATGTTGTGCAGTGTGCAGGAGCAAGGGCTCACTGTTGCAGACAAGTCCTCAGAACGAGAGAAGCCGAGTCACTGAAATGCCAGTGTTTAGGTCAGCAGAAGAGGAATTTAAGTGACTCAGAGGTACAAACTCTTTTAACTCGCTCTTGTTGAACCTCACTAGACTCCAATCCACTCAGCTCTTCAGTCTGTCCAAATCTCACTGCATGGCAGCACGGATTTCTGATGTTATCCACTCCTCCCAGTGTCGTATCAACAGCAGACTTGCTGAGGTGCACTCTATCCATTCATCCAGATTAAATTGCTAAACTTGACCAGGCCCAGTACCAACCCCTGGGGAACACTGTTATCAAGGCCTCCAGCTAGATTCTGTGCTCTGATCACAGCCCTTCGAGCTCTGCCAGTCAGTCAGTTCTCAGACCACCTCACTGTCCACTTATCTGCCTCACATTTCCTAAGCTTACCTCCAGGGATGTCATGGGAGGCAGTGTCATAAGCCTTGCTGAAGGCTTAATTAATATCCACTGCTCTCCCCTCATCTACCCAGATGGCCGTGACATAAAAAGCTACCAGAGTGGTCAAGTCTGATGTCCCCTTGGTGAATCCATGCTGACTACTCCTGATAACCTTCTTTCCTTCCACTTGCTTGGAGATAATGTCCAAAATAAGCTGCTCCATCACCTTCCCAGTGATGGAGATGTGGCTCACTGGTCTGTAGTTTCCTGTCTTTCTTCATGCCCCTTCTGAGGAGTGGGGTGACAGCGACCAACCTCCAGTCCTCAGGCACCTATCCTGTTCTCCGTGACCTTTCAAAAATGATAGAGCATGGTTCTCAGTCACTTCTGCCAGCGCCCTCAGCACTTGTGGATGCAGCTCACTGAGAGCCATGGTTTTGTCTGTGCTGAGTTTGCTTAAACTATCTCTGGCTAGATCCTTCTCGAGCAAGGGGAAATCTTCCTTTCTCCAGACTCTTATCATCAGGATCTGGGATTCCTGGAGGGCAGTCTTATCAGTAAAGACTGAGGGAAAGAAGGCATCCAACAACTCCACCTTCCCAGTGTCCACCATTGCCAGGGAACCTGCATCATTCAGCAGTGGGACCACGCTTACCCTCATCTTCCTTTTGCTATTGATTTACTTAAAGAAGCCCTTCTTGTTGCCCTTGACCCCTCCTCACCAGATTTAATTCCAAGAGTGCCCTAGCCTTGTTGCATCCTTGCACACTCTGACAAAGTTTCTATATTCCTTCCAAGTGTGCAGAACCTTCTTCCACATTCTGCAGACTTCCGTCCATCTGAGATTTTCCCTGAGCTCCTTGCTCATTCATATGGGTCTCCTGACACCTTTGCCCGATTTCTCCACTCATAGGGATGCCCTAATTTTGAGCACAGAGGAAATTGAATGTGTCTCAGCTCATTTGTTTTCCCTCACTTTCCAGGGCCCTAACCCATGGATACCTCCACGTAGGTCTCTGAAGAGGTCAAAGTTGGCTCTCCTCACATCCAGGACTGCAGTTCTAATTATTGCCTTGTTTCTTCCACGGAAGATCACAAACTCAACTGCCTCATGGTGACTGCATCCAAGGCTGCCCTCAGCCTTCACATCTCCAGCTACTCCTTCCTCGTTTGTAAGTACAGACTAGCTCAACTTGTGACTGAGATCTTCTGGACATACGAAACACAAGAGAAAATTAAGGCAGCAGAATGTCCAGATTTCCCCCACGGTTTTGTTTTCATGCAGCATAACCTTCCTTCTGCTTGAATCAGCAGTGCTATTGTAATCCTTATGATGAAGAAAGCTGCCCTCAGTCCGGACACTCCAGACCTGGCTGGGCAGAGCAAGGTAGGACGATTGCATCTCAGGCCACATAGCCATATGCATAGCCATAAAGCCAGATGGAGGGCTGCTGTGAAGTGCAGAACAGGTCTGGCTTCCCATAATAATGCCACCTGCCTGGTAGTGGGAGAATCAAAACCTGCCATCTCTCAGTGGTTACTTCAGCTCATTTGATTCGCCAACACCCTGGGACTGATGTTTAATTGCTGGTTTCTTGCTTCAGTAAAATTTGGAAAAGCAGATAGAAGAAACACAGATCTTTGCTTTTCTCTGCTATCATATTTAGTCAATTCATTAACTTTGCTCTCTCTCAAGCCTCCCTCCAGTTAGCCAATGATTTCAGGTGCTAAAATTCTAATCTAGTAACTGTGCAAGACCAGAAGTGAAATTCACTTCTCTGCCTTTTAGGGGACTTTCACACGTAGTAAAAGAACCCAGCATTGTGGTCATACAAAAGTTGGTTTATTTGGAGGAAAAAATCTGTATAATAGACAACTGGCAAACTCAGCTATCAAAAATTACAAGCCCTAATGGACTCAGTCAAAGATATTCTATCTCTACTTGAAAGGGCTAGCAATTTGTCAGCCAGGCATAATTAGAACTTGATGAAGTGCTGCAGCCCTTCAGCATAATGAATGTGACGATGTGTCTTGATATAAAGTCCTTTCTCTACTCCCATTGCATCCCATCTGCGTCCTCAGATTCATACAGTGCCTTGGCCACCTGCAAGAGAAAGGAACAGTTAAAGGCTGACAGAAGCACATCCAATGATAACTCTAGGTTTAACCTAAAAAGAAGGAAAATCTATGAATGCCCATTCAAGCTGAAATGCTAAGAAATCATTAATAAGCTAAGTTCAATGATGATGACAAAAGAAATTTAGGGATTAAATGGAATTATTGGCATTTGCTTAAATTTGCCTGATTTGACAGCACAAGAAAAAGATCTGTGCTGGGGAGCTTGCAAAGGAAAATACAATTCAGGAGGTGTGAACTCATTGCTGGCCTGACAAGTATTGAAATGCCAAGCAAACACAGACCATTCCTTGGTGACTCCTTGCCCGTCTGCTGCTGCTTTTGCTGGGCTGAACTCAGCCATTCACAGTCAGCTCCTGCCCAGGGTCAGAGGCAAAGCATCTGGCAATCTGCTTGTGCACCTACGTGGAAAGGAGCAGTCATCCCAAAGAAGTATTGATATCTGAGTGTCCAGAAGGTTTCAGCGTTCCTCTTCTTTGGCAAACCTCAGGTGGGTCCAACTTCAGTGCATCGCACCGAGGCACACTACTGATCTCCTTACACAAGATTTCTGTCTGTTGGCTCAAATCATCCCTCGCCCTTTCCTCGGGTAAATAAAGATGTTCTTCACTTCTACTGAGTGAATTCCTTATTGGGACTATTTAGAGCAGCACTGCCAAAAAAGACCAGGGGGTAACCGTGGGTGGGAATCTGGATGTGAGCCAGCAATGTGCCCTCTCAGCCCAGAAGGCCATCTGCATCCTGAGCTGCATCAAAAGAAATGTGATCAGCAGGGTGAGGGAGGTGATCCTGACCCTCTACTCTTCGCTGTTGAGACCTGGAGTACTGTGTTCAGATATGGAGTCCTCAGCACAGGACATACAAAAACCTGTCTGTGGGATGGAGTTTTTCTCCTACAAGGACAAGCTGAGAGCTGGGGCTGTGCAGCCTGGAGAAGAGACAGCTCTAATGTGACCTGATAGCAGCCTTTCAATATCTACAGGGAGCTACAGGAAAGAAGGGGACAGACTCTTCAACATGGTCTGTGGTGACAGAACAAGGGGAAATGGCTTCAAGATTAAAAGGAGTAGATTTAGGTTGGTTATAAACAAAAAGTCTTCAAAGTGAGGGTGGTGAGGCACTGGAAGACGTTGCCCAGTGATGTGTTTGACGCCCCGACCCTGGAGACTTTCAAGGCAAGGCTGGATCAGGCCCTGGGCAACACGATGGAGCTGTGGTGTCCCTGTGCATTGCAGGGGAGTTGGACTAGATGGCCTTCAGAGGGTCCTTCCAACTCTAACGGCCCTATGACTCTGTGATTCTGTGATTTTAAGACTGAATTATCTTCATTACTGCATTAGCAAGAAATTAAAAGTAGAGTAAGCTAGACGCTATAGCAAATTCAGCTGAGGTGAGATTGATACACAGATGTCTGCTTTCATGTTTCAACCCTTTTAATGGCCCTGTGTACAAATTGGCTTCTCCAGCAAAGCAGGAAAAGTCTGCATCCCAAATCCTTATGAAGTATCAGGCTTTGGCTTTATTTTGAAGCGGAATCTTGAGAAGCTACGTGATGGCCTGCAAAAGCAGTTCTCCATTAGAAAGCAAGAAAGCGAGAAATACTTTTGCCCGATCTCTGTTTTATTTTTTTAAGAGCTTTTATTACCTCAGCATTAAATAATAATAATTTTTAAAATATCAGATCCTTTTGTTTCTGATCGTGCATTCTTCCTGCAGAAGAATGAAGAATTTATTTTGATTAAGTATTTTAACGTTTACAGTGAGGTTAAAATAACACTTGTTAATGATGTAAATGATTGTTAATACTTCTACTTGAATTGCAAACTTTCTTCTTTAATTTGATTGAGCTAAAGCCATTTAGTTCTAGAACTGAGGCTGTTCACTAACCAGAAAATCTGCTTGAGTATTCAAAAGGAAGACTTCTGGCTGTTACCATGGGATACTGGATCAACAGACCATTGACTTGAGCCAGCTTGATCCTTTCCTCCTCCTTTGATTTCATTTCAAGTGTTGTTATCCTGAATTTTTCCTTCGTTTCTCCAGAAATGATGTGCAGAGACTCCAGCAGGGTTTTTAAAGTCGTACACTTACAAGGCAGAAACAGTGGGTGAAACAGTGATTTAGACAGCCAGCTTTGCAGAGCTGAGGAGGTTACAACTCTCCTTCATTGTCTTTGTAGTTAAACATCACTCCTTCTTCATGAACCCATTCATTTCGTTGATCTTAACCTGAATTATGATTTTTCGAAGACATCTGTATTGAATTCGCCTGGCAAGATTTTGATATTGAAGAAGGCTGTGGGGCTGGACTGAGAAGAGTCCAGAAGCAGCCCCGCATTAGGTAAAAGCCATCTTTACCTGTCTCCAGAAGGGACACGCTGCTGGCAAAGCTGACACAATGAGCAATGCTGTTGCACCTCTGGGACAGCACATTTGAGAAAGAGACAAAAGCAGCACCTGGGAGACAAAAGTGAGAAAATGAGAGAAAAAGAAGGGGAGGAGGAGCAGCAGGGCAGGAGCTGCTCCAGGTGTGGGGCAGAAGTTCCCTGCAGCCTGTGGTGAGATATCCATGCTGCAGCCCATGCAGGAGAAGACTCTGTGGTGGAACTGCAGCCCGTGGAGACAAACCTGTAGTGGAGCAGATGGTCTGGCAGGAGCTGCTGCCCATGGGAGATCCGTGTCGGAGCAGTCTGTTCCTGTACTCCATTTTACAGATCCACGCCGGAGCTGCAGTCTGTGGCAAGAACTCATTTAGGATCAGCTCAGGAAGGACTCCATCCTGTGGGAAGGATCCCGTGCTGCAGTGGAGGAGTGAGGGGCAAGGAGAGGCAGAGATGAATTGCTATAGACTGACTGCAGCCCTCACCTCCCGCGGTTGTGGCACCCAGTTTCTCTGGGCAGCAGTGCCAGGGCCTCACCATCCTCTGAGTAAAGAATTTCACCTAACACCCAATCTAAATCTCCCCTCTTTCAATTTAAAACCATACCCCTTTGTCCTGTCACTGTCAGGCTATGCAAAAAGTAGAAGCTGTCTGCTCATGTGTCTCCTTTCCCTTTCTTTCACACAACCCTTCTCCCTGTGGCAAAAAGGGCACTCAAAATGATGGAATCTTCTCCAATTTAGATATCAGATGAGCTGTTTAGAGTATATTTTAAAGCTTCGTACCACTTGTCCACTGTTGGAAGTAGGGATGGACTCTGTTTCAGCATGCTGAACCCTTGAGGGTTTAGCTGGACGATCTTTAAAGGTCTCTTCCACCCTAAGCCATTCTGTTACTGCAGCCAAGTGGAATGGAAGCCTGGGGAAAGGCAGTGTGGTGCTGAGAAGACAAGGAGCTGGATGCCCTGGCAACAAGCGGGAGAGAATGGAGGCTGATCTGCATGAGGTTGGGCCCTTGAGGTGAGGAAGCTTCTTCTGTGGCAATCCCAGAGAGCATTTGCCCTCTGAAAGTCTATGGGGTTGGGTGTACCTGCGTGGCTGTTTATTTATGCATGACTCCAGATACATTATTTGACTTTGTTGCTTCTCATCACTGTTTTATTATGGTGAAGAAAACATTCTATTCATGCATAGTATTATTTCCACAATAATCTGCACTGGAGTATAATATGAACTACTTAAGATGCAATACAATCTATTTCTTACAAAACACGATGTACCTCATTTGTTCTCCTCCTTAACCAGCAAGTTACCTTTTCCCTCCACTTTGTGATTTTAAATTATGCCCCTGGTTTAATTCAGTGAAAGAGGTGGACTAGACTTAAGGACTGAAAAGTCACCAAAACTTTATTCGAAGTCACTTTATTTTTGTACTAGGAGTTCTGCCAGGAGCTGGCCGGTGTTTCCTAAGCCTGGCAAAGAAAAAGGGATTAGTGGTGCACCCTGGAGCTACTCTCCCACTCTGCATTAGCTGACTCGTCACCTCTGTAAGCAGTTTTCTGGTTCCCGTGTTCCTATTCTGTGACAAGTTTGAGGAATACATCTCTGATATGTTTTTCTGCCCAGGGACAACTGGTGAGCCTTGAGGGATAACTCAGGGGGAACACACATGTTTTATTGGCTGCAGTCAGATGCACTGATTCCTCTGTCCTCAGGTCATCCAATTTCAGAGCTCAAGACAGAAACCAGACGCCCTCTTACCTGCAGAGATGGCATCATAAAGCCTCTGTTCTGCCAGGCTAGCAAAAGAACTTTTTTACTGCCTTCACCTAAGAGTATAGCAAACTGAAATTAACTTTTTAAGATTTTCAGTCCTGCAACTACTGGGGACAATAGGACACCCTATGAGAATGGGAGCACTCATCCCAACTTCAGACTTACAGGCCACACCATATACTCTGCTCTAAATTACCAGCAGCAGGAATTCAGGAGTCTCTAAAGAGCTCCACAGGCAGATACAGACATTTCAAACTTGAGTTTTAGGTGCTGGTATTAATAAGTATTAATGTGGTATTTCTTGGAACCAAGTTACTTGCTTGTCTCCTACCGAAGTTAGAGGAAGCTGAGCCCTGCATTTCTTTAAGGTCTACATTTCTGGTTGGAACACCTTCATTTAGCTCACAGAGAAATTCTCCCACACAATAAATAAACTCATGTTTAATTTTAATCAAACAATCATTCTTTTCAATTGATACAAGCATTACATGTGTCTGGTAGCAGATTTTCTGTGCCCATCTGAAAGCATCTTTTTGTTAAAGACCTCTATCAGAATTGACTTTGCAATATAATAACGTGATTTTTTTCATTGAACTCAAAGGTCCCTATTGGCTTTAGCAACCGAAGCATTAAGGAAATAAAATATTATTTGTTTAAAATGCATGCTCTGAAGTTTGATTTGTTGAAAGCATTTCTTGAACTGACAAATCACAGGATGTGTCTGCGAAATCCACCAGGAACTTTCAAAACTGGGGCACCACTTCCTAATTACTGGCTACCATCAGTGTTTTGGGGAATCCGTGTTTCATAAGAAAAATGTTTGTCCTTTGAAAAAGAAATCTCTCTTTGTGTGTGTGTGTGTGTATGTGTGCGTGCAGACAGAACTTCTCTTTCAGTTATTCCTGTGGATATCCTCTGAGCCCTGGTGTTGCAGAGAGTTCTGAATCATCCTGCTGCTCCCTAGCAAAAGAATCAGCAACAAACACTCCTGTTATTGTATAACTTCATACTGTTGTCTGTGTCTCACTGAGCTGTGCAATATGTCTTCTGCCATGGGCAGAAGGGTGTCAAAGGTGGTTTCCCATGCTGGAAGGAATACCTGAATTTCTTCTGATGGACTTCAGTGATGAAAGTGGCAGAGTTGTGCCAGTGCCATTTCACAGTAGCCTGTCAGTGTTAAGTGCTGTAAGAGTAGACACCAGCTGAGCAGATGAGGCCTCTGTACAGAAAGCTTCTGCCTGTTCAAGCTGCAAAGCAAAAAATGTAAACTACAGTTGACACATACAGGAAACACAAGGGCATGTGTCTGCACACAGTGCAAAATTCCTGAGGAATGGAGAAGTCTTGTCAGTACAGTCATGGAAAGAATAAATAGTTGATATTGCTTCTCTATTCATTCGAGAAATATTTAACATCTCTAACAAAATGTCCACAGAAGTCGCTATGAAGTTCAGAGGAAATGTGCTTTTACAAAGTATAGTGAGAAAGCCAAAGGGAAGAACAAACTGTCAGACTCGTCTGTTTCTTCTACCACGTCCTGGAGCATCTGCAGTAAAACACAGCATTATTTCAAAAACTCACATCTGAATTTGTCTGTGAAGCACTGAGAAAAGCTGGATAAATGATAACCAGAACAACTCATCATTTAGCAGTGATGCTATCTTCTGCCTTGGAAGGCTTTGCTTGGCTTTATCTGCCGCCTGGGAAAAGGAAAAACCTGGAACAAAATGTGCTGCAGCAGTCAGAAAGGAGAACAAAAGCACACACTGACTTAGACGTTTTACGAAAGAATGGAATGCTGGAGATAATGGAAAGCTCTGTCCTTCTTGTGTTATCCACAGAGGAACAGAAATGGGTGCGGTGAAGAAGCAAAGTGGATCCCCTTCCACCCAAGAAGACAAGGAGTAGTGAGCACAGCAGGGACAGCAATTGTGCCCCATCTTACAGTTGAATGACACATATCTGTGTCATATTGTAGGATCAGGAAGACAGGACAAAGACAAATGAACAAACCCAATGCTGTGTAGGGAGTGCCTGGATGGATGTGCAGAGCTAGCAGAGCCAGTATTTACTGCTCAAGAAAGCAGAGCCAGGACTGAACTCATGGAGGCAGGGACTCCGTGCACCACTGCATGGTTGCTGTGCTCCTCAGTGGCACCTTCCTATAACAACTTATGCAGCCTGGACAGCTAGGAAACCAATATGCACCTGGGATTAGTGCCAAAGGAGAGATGAGTCCAAGTGCTGTGTGATGTGAAAGTAACTGAGATGACTAACAAGTTGTTTTCCACTTCACTGGTGCCTTAGCAAGAACTAGCACAGAAACTGGGACTGGGTGTGGGGTGAGGAGCTGTTTCATCTCAAGCAATGCCACTTTGTTCCTTGAGATGCACCCACTGACATCTGCGCAGAGGACAGAACAAGGGCAGGACATCGGGGATGCTGACTGCTCCCAGGTGCACCCATGCCAGATAAGGTTATTACAGCTGTACCAGACAATGCTCCTCGTTAAATATTCATGCCTCGAGGCCTAAGCTAATGGGAAGAGAGGGGAGAAGAAATCAGCACTGTTTGGTGGAGTTTTATGAGTGTTCACCACAATGTTTCTAGATCTTTTGAGCTCCCACAGGTGCCAATCAGAGTCTACTCCTTTCCTTCATAGCTGGAGCTTTTTGCAGCTTCCTTTACACTCAATTGAATGACAGCAACACCTAGATTCTGTTTTTGGTACTCTGACTGCAATTCCTTAATGCCTTTTCTCTCCCATCAACCAGGCATTTACTTTCTGGTTGATGACATTCTTAAACCTGGAAAAGAAACTGCATTCTGCACAGTGCAAACAAGTCAACAAGAGGATCTGCCCTCTTCCAACAATAGCTCCAAATACAGTTATGGGAGATCCTCATGAAGCACAAGAAAGCTATGCACACTGCTGGCTGTCACTCCAACTGTGCTGGGAGACAACCAGAGACAGACTGCATTTACTCAGCTCTGGCACTCTGAACTGTCAGTCTTCTCCAACCTAGACCTGAACTCTCTCTTCCTTCTGGTGGGTACGCACAGTGCAGGAAAAGAACTTCCCTGGGGACAGACTAGTAACAACCTGGTCACCCCTGCAAGTGGGAGAAGTTAGGAGGAAAGATGATGGCCTCGAGTTGTTCCAGAGGAGAATCAGGTTGGAAATTATGAAAAAAGTATTTTTTGAAGGAGTGGTCAAACACTGTAGCAGGCTGCACAGAGGGATGGCGGGGTCACCATCCCTGGAGGCATTCACAAATTGTGGAGGTGTGGCAGTTGGGAACATGGCTTAGTGAGCATTGCTCTGATAGGTTGACAGTTGGTCTTGGTGATCTTAGAGGTCTTTTTCCAGTCTTAATGATTCTGTGATTCTGTAATTCTATGGCTATGATCCCATGGTAAGTGAATGGGCTGATACAATGAAAACATGGACGGCATGAAGTCCTGAACGTAGCAGGAGAAATGCTCACTTGAAGCACCTCCTGCAGCAGCTGAGTGACCTGCAGGAGACAGTCAAAAGGCTGTGTGCTACCAGGGAGGCAGAGTCAGCCAGATTCACATGCACTCTGCATTAAATCCACAGTCTGGGGCCAAACAGCCCCAAACTCCCCCACTGGCATATCCAGTTGGAAGGGAAACAAACGGGGATGAGAAATGGCAAATTGCCACGAGAAGGACTAGCAGGAGAAAAAAGCCTGCCCCAAAGCCTGAGGTGCCTCTGCAGAACCACTTCACGGTTCCCCAAGCGGAGAAGGAAAAAGAAACAACAGCAGGTAAGTCATCTGAACTGAGTAAGGCAGCCAGCCCTGCTCCCAGGGATATAGCAACTGCTGCAACTAAGGAAAAGCAACGGGTGGTAGTGGTGGGTGATTCTCTTCTGGGGGGCACAGAGACACCCATTTGTCACCCTGGCCCACTGCCTAGAGGGGTCTGCTGCTTGCCAGGAGCCCAGATCAGCGATGTGACCGAGAGGCTGCCAGACCCTGTACATCCCACAGACTGCTACCTGCTGCTGCTCTTTCATCCGGGCACCAGTGACACAGCTGTCAGCAACCTGAAGAATATCAAGAGGGACTACATCAAGTGGAGACTGGTGATGAGCACTGTTCCTCAGGGATCAGTGCTGCGACCCACACTGTTTAACATCTTTGTGGGCAACATGGACAGTGAGATTGAGTGCACCCTCAGCAAGTTTGCAGACAACACCAAGCTGAGTGGAGCAGCTGAACATGCTAGAGGGAAGAGATGCCTTCCAGAAGGACCTGGACAAGCTGGAGAGGCGGGCCAGGTGAAAGACATGAAGTTCAACAAGGCCAAGTGCGAGGAACCTGAGATGGGGCAATCCCAAACACAGATATAAGCTGGATGGAGAATGGCTTGAGAGCAGCCCTGAGGAAAAGGTGTTGGGGGTGCTGGCTGATGAAAGATTCAACATGAGCTGGCCCAGAAGGCCAACCATATCCTGGGTTGCATCAAGAGAAGTGTGACCAGCAGGTCGAGGGAGGAGATTCTGCCCCCTCCCTGGAAGCATTGAAGGCCAGGCTAGATGGAGCTGTGAGCTACCTAGTCTAGAGGCAGGTGTCCCTGCCTACAGCCGGGGGTTGGAACTGGGTGATCACAGAGGTGCTTTCCTGCCCAAACCATTCTGTGATTCATTCCTTACATGTCTGCGATTGTGTTTGTCTCTTGGTCTGCTGTTGTTGGCAGGCTGGATGGCCATGTGCCCTGCAAAGTGCTTTTCCCCTCAGAGTTGTCTCCAGACATTGGTGAGCCAGGAGGGAAAGCTAAATGGATATATAGGAGTGTAGTTCACGTAAACAGAAAGTGCTTGTGGCCCACAGCATGGGGATAGGGACTGCTGACCGGGAGGAGACACAGCCCTACAGGCTGAACAGCAGTGACCAGGATTAGATCAGTCCTTTCCCAACAAAATAAGGAAAGATCTGGGGACACGGCAGGAGGAGCAGTCAGATGGGATGGCAGGTCCCAAGGGTGAAGAAACACAAGTGGGATTTTTTTCAGAAAAAATAAAAAGAAATTTAAAAGACCTCCTAACTTTTCTTTCCCGCTATCTCTCCCATGGCATGCAAAACTTCCCTGCTCATGTGTGGCTGCCCTGTCTGTCTGACAGAGAGGCATTGAAGAGCTGACAGTGTACAGGAGACAAAAAGGGAGAAAAAGAGTGAGAGCAGCAGAGAGAGGCTTGTCGCAATCCCCTGCTTGAAGCTGGTAATTAATAAATGAAATGCCCTGGGACTCCACTAAGCTTCTTCAGATGACTTATCTGTCGTGGGCTCGGCAAAGCATTAAATGGCCATTTTCTGACAGAATGACTTCACTGCTTTGGAGCTTCCTTGACTTTGTGCAGAATATTTCTCCCCTCCTCCCACCTATTTTTCAGTATTCTCTCTTTCTTTCTCTCTCTCTTGCTCTCTCTCCCTCTCTCTCCCCCCGGTTGATGGCTCTAGTTCATTTCTGCCTATTTAATTGGGCCCCGGATGAATTTACTCGACAGGGCCATTCATCATGTGGCAGTGGCTGGCGGACGAGCCCAGGGGGAGCAAGGCTGACAGCTCCGGCAGCCTTGGATGCTGCTTGACTCTGGAAGTTCACATATTTGGGCATTAGTGCAGCTATTAGTTTAACAAGCTTCGTTTATCCCTGTCACTACCACTTCAGCTTCCCATGTAATCATTTGAAATGTAGATTACTGCTAGACAAATGGGACAGAGCAAGAGTACACAGGAGGGAAAAAAAGTGACACGGATTGCTTGCTATGAGCTTGGTTTCTTATGTTGCTTTTGTTGTTGTTTGTTTGTTTTCTTCCCATCTTTTCATGCTTTCTAAAGTGTTTTTGTTAATTTAACATTCGCATTACTTCCACGGTAAGAGGTTTGTCACCTGTATCCACCCCTTTTGGGAAAATATTTGGTAGCAATTTGTTGATCCAAAGTGTATGTTTAAAGCAATCATACAGCTGCCCAGGGATCCAGAAGTCTGTGCACACTCAGTCCTCAGACTTTTTCTGTCTCTAGGTCTAACTCTTGATGGTCTGCCTGTGTCATGGCACAGCCTGTGCTTTTGAGAAAGCATCGGCCATGCTGATGCCTCAAGTTGCACCAAAGGAGGTTCAGTTTGGATGTTAGGAAAAATTTCTTCTCTGCAAGAGTGGTCAGGCGCTGGAACTGCCCAGAGGGGGGGTTTAGTCACCATCCCTGGAGGTGGTCAAGAAACATTTAGATGTTGGACTGAGGTTTAGTGGGGAAATGTTAATTGTAGGTGGGTGGACTGGATGATCTTGGAGCTCTTACCCAATATTGGTGAATCTGTGATGATGTGATTCTGTGCCTTCTTCCACAATAACACTGGTGCATCCTTATACATCTCCATGATTCTGCAGTGTCAGCTCACACATGTTGTATTGCTAGCAGAATGGGCAATGCTCTGTGTTCAGAGTTAATCAGATGAAAAAATATGTTTTATTGCAAAGGAAAATGAATCAGTGCTCCAATTTAAATGTGTGCATTCTTCTGAATTCATCTGGCCCAAATCTTGACACCTTTATTCTCTGCTCAGCAGAGAAGCTCTCCTCTGTCAGACCACAAGCCTGTGCTCAGAGTTCCTATATATAGCCCAGATAAGTCAAGTCAGTCTTCAACTGACCTTTGGATCAATCAAACACGTTCTCCTCCTTCAGCCTCTCAATACAAGTAAAGTTTCCAGACGCAAAACTATTCCATCAGACTGACCCATCTCCAGTTTATCTCCATCTATTCTAAATCAGAGATGTTTTACTTTGCTAACGGTGCAACTAGTGCTGCAATTTCCTATCTATCCTGCCATCCACACTCCTCAGACCTTCAGAGGCTGTTTCCTCAGCATAGAAAGGACACTGAGGTGCTGGAGCAGGTCCAAAGAAGGACAGTAAGGCTGGTAAAGGACTTGGAGAATATGGCCTACGAGGAGAGACTGAAGGAACTGGGGCTGTTCAGTCTGGGGAAGAGGAGGCTGAGGGGAAACCTTATTGCTCTCTTCCCGTGTCTGAAAGGGGATTGCAGCAGAGCATGGTTGGTCTCACTGGTGATAGGACGAGAGGAAATGGCCTGAAGTTGCACCAGGGTAAGTTTAGGTTGGATATCGGGAGACATTCTTTACAGAAAGGGTTGTTAAGCACTGGAATGGGCTGCCAGGGAGGTGGTTGAGTCACCATCCCTGGATGTGTTTAAAAACTGGATGTGGTGCTCAGGGACGTGATTTAGAAGAGGGTTGTTAGAGTTAGGGTAGGGTGGTTGGGTTGTGGTTGGATTTGATGATCCTGAAGGTCTTTTCCGATCTGAATGATTCTATGATTCTATGATTCTTGAACTGTTAACTTACAGACAGATCCTGGTAGGTCTTGGTCAGTTGGTTTGGTACCTTCTACCTTGCCATGTCCTTTTCTTTGTCGCCTCCTTCCTACAAATCTAAGATCATTCCATGTTCATAGCTGTATGAATTTGCATTTTGTTGTGTGAAAGATGTGTGGTTTGAGTTAAAAAAAAAGAAGAAAAAAAAAGCCAACTTTTCAGATCTGATTGTTCTGCAAAGTTAGACAGAATCACAGAATCACAGAATGGCCAGGGTTGGAAGGGACTTCAAGGATCACGAATCTCCAACCCCCCCGCTGCATGCAGGACCACCAACCTCCCCATTTAATACTAGACCAGGCTGCCCAGGGCCCCATCCAATCTTGATGTACCTCTAGGGACGCCCCACTAACTTGTGATATCTGCAGATTTTACCTGCAGGCAGGTTGAGATTTTCTTCCTGCTCCTTGGTAGAGCTATGTGAAATTTAGAAATTATACTCTAGGAGGAAATCTTGTCATTTGTCTCCCCTTTCCTTACCACAGCCACATGAGGCATTAAAATTCAGGAAATTCTTCAGATGATTTTCGATGTTTTAAAAGTTTTCTAGACACTGAAATGTGTCATGAGAAAATGTTAAAATTTTCCAAAAGGGAATTTCCCTTAATTCCCTGGGGTGAGATATGAATGTCTTGCTTATCTCTGGAAGGAAAGAGTTGCAATTATCTCGGAGTCCTCTTGCAAAGAAAAAATCCTGGCTTTGGGTGTTCTGGTTTTGGGTGTGATCGCTGGCATTGCCGTGATTCATTCTATTCATCTCTTGTCTCTTCCCCTGTTTGAACAGCAAGATCTCCAAGGTGCAGCTTGTGATGTGTTGTTATCCTTTTCCAAGCCACTGCAAAGTGACACAATTCATTTATCCCTTCCTCCTTTGCAGCTCTGAGACTCCCCTGAGGGCCTCAGCAGCTGGTGTCTTCTCCTAATGAAAACAGTTCACAGGTTTGTGTCAAGCCTAGTGGCAGATCAGATCAAAGGCACCTGATTTTCTTTAGCTAGCAACAAGACTGAGAATTGCTCAGCTGTTGTGTCACCTAGCCACCTTCTGATTCCCCTGCCAACACATCTACGACAACTAGGAAAATCCTGGGCTCAACTCAGGTACTAATCTCAGGCTTCCACCTCTGGATTGACTCTGTAAAGCACCTTAAGGAAATTCCACCTCCATAAAGCTAGGGGAATGCATTAGGAAACCAGACCTTCCCGTAGCTCAGTGTATTGGCAGGAGATAAATGGAATGGGGAATTGTTCACTGAATGGCAGAACTGAAAGGGTTGGAAGGGACCTCTGGAGATCATTGTGTCCAGCTCCTCTGCTAAAGCAGGTTCCTTACAGTAGGTTACGCCTCCAGACAGGTTTCAATACCTCCAGAGAAGGAGATCCCTCAATGTCCATGGGCAGGCTGTTCCAGAATTCTGTCACTCTCAAAGTAAAGAAGCTTTTCCTGATGTTCGTATGGAACTTCCTGTGCTTCATTTTGTGTCCATTGATTCTTATCCTGTCACTAGGCACCACTGAAAGATTCTGGTCCAATTCACTTGAAAGGCCAGAAGAGGAGAGATGTGGGAGAAGCAGGTAGTGGAAGTGATTAATAGGTGGTGTTCTCCTTGTCTGAGTTTGAAAATCACAGTTCTGCAATAGCAAGGTCATCCCTAGGCTTCCCTGGATGAACTGGAGAATGTCCCCGGCCAGCGGTGAGCTACTTCTTTTCTGGGATGGGTCAGCTCCAGACCATTCTCTGGGCAGTCTGGTCTGGTGGTTGGCAACCCCGCACATAGCTGGGGAGTTGAAACAACATGATCATTGTGGTCCTTTTCAACCCAGGCCATTCTGTGATTCTGTGATTCATTCTCAGGGCTCAGAGCTCCACTCTTCAACAAACAGGAAGAAATGTATTGCTTTAAGGTGCATTGGATCCTGCTTTTCTCTACATGTAGAGAGCTGCCCTCTACATCACCTTCCCTGGAACTTCATTCAGTGTCCCTCCGCTCTCACGCTGGGCCATCCCAAGGGGCTTCATTCCTTTATTTTACATAGAATCAGGTGCCTTCGTTTATGGCTGTAGGTTGTTTGTGATCTGCCCTGCATCTGTGCTTCACCAAGAAACCTGCCTGCTCAGTACCTGCTCCCTTCCTCTACCCGACTGACTAAGGTGGTGTTTTGGGTGCATTCTCAGTGTTCAAAACAAACCTTCTGCTGCACAGTGGACTCCAGTGCTGCAAACAAATTTGACTCACTTCAGGAGGATCCACACCGATCTGAGTGCTCTACTCAGCTCTAGAGAGGCGTGCATCTCTGGAAAAAGCTCTACTCATACTCCAGCTTCTGGTATAGACCAGTAGTATTTCAGAAACAGCCACTTCTGTCAGTCTTGATTCTCTCATGGCTTTGCACTTAAATGACACATTAGCAACTTTGCTACTCCTATTCCTTGGTCTTCACTACTAAACCTATGCAAAAGTATAAACTATCTGAAGCAGCATTGTTCTGCACGGGGATGGTATAGCCAACCATCTATGAGCAACAGCTGAGCTCCTACATTTTCTTACATTGTAAGAAATGCGTTCTCCCAACCCATGACCAAAAGCATCTGTCAGAGGCTAAGGAGAGGGGAAGATAGCCCTTCTCATGTTTTCTGCTATTCCAGTTTGGCCCTATGACAGCTTTGTAGAGAGCGTTGCATAGTCCCACTCTTGTGGATCCCATCTCCACTGGAATGCCTGTGACTTTGAAGTAGGATGAAACAGACCCTCCGAGGTGATGTGGTCACTGCCTAATGCTGATTTCTTCTTTTCTGGCATGTTTTACACACAGCGGTTCTCTTGACAATTGACTACTGATTCGTGACTACTAGGCAAGTTCCTTGTCTCTGATGAATGCCTGGGGAAACTTGGTTAGAGTGACCACAGTTCTGAAAAGTAAGACAATATTGCTGGAGTTCAGCAATATCTCAGGCTGATCATTATTTTTCTAGCAGTCGCCTTGCTCCCCAGCACCTTTACAGACAAGTGTAAAGCACTTGGAGCCCCATTCCCAGCAATTTGCCCACCAACTTCCCATGACATTCTTGCAATCCAGGAGACAGACATTTGGAGATCAAATGCAGAACTGAGAAGTTTGAAAAGTTAGAGCGTCATAATTTGGGGCTGTTTTTGTAGTCAGTTGCTGTGTCCACTCCGGCCCTTCTGTATCACAGGGGAACTAGTAATTGTTGTTCTTACTGGAATGAATTATAAGCTATTAGTTAATTACTAATTAGCTAGTAAGTATCTATGAGTAGCATTAGAAGGTCTTACATGCTCAGTAATTTTTTAAGGCAGTTCTTTTAAATGAAAGCGTTTTCTACTTTAATGGAATGTCTCTCTGAATAAAAGCAGCAGTGTGATATATGCTTTGCAAGGCTGGGGAAATAAACTCGAGGATAACATGCTGACTGCGTTCGGTGACTTTTTGTTGAATTAAAATCTACTGAATTATAACATGTCTATTCTCTGTGATCTGCCAGCAGTTCCAGGGAAGTTTCTTAGTATATTGAATGCAAATGGTTTCTCAAACCTACATCCCCTGGTTCCTACGCAGTTTCTTCATTCCTTCTCCCCAAGCCAACAGGTAACTGACTGGTCAGGAGTGAGCTCAGCTCTATTGTCAGCATGTCCTGTGAATCAGTGATTTTGCTTCATCTGTCGGCAGCCTGCCTCCCTGGAGAGAAGATCCTTCACCTTCTACTTTGATAAAGGGAATTTGGCCCAGGATTTACCTCTGGGTAATCCTGGTAATCCTACCTTTGCAAAACGCGCTATATAGCACCATGCACTGTCATGTCAAACCCACTGGGCAGATCTGGGTATCACATTTAAGGGTGTCTGAGGCCTGCTGATATCTAGCATGTTGCCACTGTCAAAACCAGTCCAAAAAGCCACGATCACCCACAGAGATAGTTCATTTACCAGTTTCTCAGCTATTTAAGTAGGAGATGTTAGAGAAAATAAAAGCAACTATAAAGGAGCCCTCTCCTAGCTAACAGCAATATTTGGGTAAAGAAGAATGACTATACATCTTCCTGCCTTGGGAAACTTATTTTCTTTCAAACAATAATCTTGATTCCTGTAAACCAGACTAGAATATGACAAATAAAAGCTAGTGTCTGTTGTCTTCCTTATTCCTGAGACGAAACATGAACAGATTTTACCAGAATTGGGAAATAAGTATAGACTCCATCACAAGAGAATAGAATAGCAGTGATCTTCGGTTGGCTGACTTTTGAATTTAAGGCCTGAAAGCCAACATGCAATCCACATCTACTGTGAGATGTGGAGAAGAGTGTATATGCTGAAAATTCATTTAAATCAGGCAACTTTCCTTTTCATTTTCCAAATACTTCTCTTTCCTTTATGCTTCAAGGCTAAAAAGAAAAAATAAAAAAAAAAAAAAATCAACTTTGAAACAGTAATTACAAGACTGGAGTTTACAAATGGAACATAACTAAAATTACATAGCTAATTAAGATGTATGGTGGACTGAAGCTCATTTCTATGATACTAATTGCATATTTCACCTCCCCGTTTAATAGATCAGATACTCTGAAAATAAGCCATTTGTGATGTGTGGTGGCTGAGGTTCCAGTGAGCAGCTCCTGCCCTCTGTCCAGCAGTATGCCTGGGCTACATGGTCAGACCTGAGATTGGCATGAATTGGTGATCCTTTCTCCTAGCTTTATAAGGAATTTGATTTTGCATGTGCCTTGCGTTTGATCTGCCTCAGTGCCCTCTCTCCTGAAGGCACACACGTGTGGGACAGCAGAGTTCTCTGAAACAGTGGAAATGTTTCAAGTGCAAATACTGATTTGCTGTAATTTTTCTCCATGGGTGAGTCACGCTAGAACACATAGTCACCACTCAGTTAAACAGAGGAATAGAGTTAGCTAAGAAATTAAAATAAATCGATATATTCAACTTTGTTATCACTTTTAAGAGCCTGATCACCTTGCATGGATTGTATCTCATCATCTGCCAGTGGTCCAATAACCAGGCATGTGTGGATATTTTTCCAGGTCACTTGCTTTTTTTACCACTCTTTACATGCCTCCTCTCCTTTACCTCAACAACATTCTGGGCTTTGCCATGTGAGAGCATGTTTGGGAACTCACTGTGCCTGGCTGCTTTGGGAATCCAGAGCATAGTTATCCAGCAGCTGATTCCTGACTGGTGGCTAGCAATGGTTTCCCAACCTTACAGCGGAAAAAGAGCCCTCAGCAATGTCAGCTGCTGCTTTTTAGCAAGAAACAGCCCTTTGGATGTTGAGTCCATGCAACACTCAGTGCAGTGTGATACCAAACACTCTGGGTTATATCCTTGGTGATGGACTGATCACCAACTGAGTTTCTTGTTCTGTACACCAGAGCTTCCAGCTCTGCATGGCACGCAGGGCTGTGATAATTACAGCATACCTGTAACATGGTCTAAAGTCCTCACTCTGCAATGGGTTTTTCTTCTATATCTGGACAATTCCTGGAATTCTCCTTTCTTCTTCGGTAATAGAGGCTAATGACTGCCTGGCCTCTCTGCAAGGGTATAAGAACAAATGTAGTAAATATGCTGCATTGTTAACCAGTATGAAAGCACACAGGGAGAAAGGAAAAGAAAATCCACGTGTTTGTTGTTGTCGTTGCTGCTCAATAGTCAAGGTATTTCTGAGAAGCAACACCATTCAAAAAATCTCTGAAAAATCACCGTGTAAGGCACAAAAGCCTGGGGGTACATCTAATGGAGTCAGACAAATATTTTTAGATTAAATATTTTAAATACTGCACCAAGAAAGAGTTTCTGTGTTGAAGCACTTGACAGTGCAGCAGGAGGATGCTCCCCAGCTTTCTCCATAAAAGGTGTGAGAAAGGCAGACAAGGCCAGCAAGCATGCCTGAAATAAGCAGAGGTACTTTTATTTCTTTATTTCTGAGGGACTTTTAGCTTTGCTATTAACAGATCTGAAAAAACAGTCTCAGTGTCTTCTCTGTATACGTATAAAGAAGACATATATGCAAGAGCTCAGCTGGCCACAGATACTAAAACAGGTGCAAAAAGCATCCACTTGAGAAAAGAGTGCACCTCATACTGCTCCTTTTCCTGTTGAGTAGGATGGAGTTCCTCCTCTACTGGCAAAATGGAATGGAACAGAATGGAATAGAGCAGAAGGGAACAGAACAGAATACAATAGAGAACAATAGAGTGCAATACAATAGTTACAATTGGAAAGGACATACACAGAGCATCAAGCACATCTGTCAAATTGATTTGGGGCTGACCAGAAAATAAAACATACCATTCAGAGTGTTATCCGCATGCTTCTATGAACACCGACAGGCACAGGGCATCGACTGCCCCTCCGGGAAGGCTGCCCCAGTGCCAAACTACCCTCTCAGAAAACAAATTTGTCCTCATGTCCAATCTGAAATTCTCTCTGCTCAACCTTGTGCTGCTCCTGCATATTATGAAGAGACTGTAACTCTCCCTCTTCAGGAAGCTGAAGAGAGCAATGAGGTCACCTCCTGCCTTTCTCTGCCCTGGACCAGACAACCCAAGTGCCCAAAGCTCCTCCTCACAGCACACCCCTTCCAGTCCTGCTGCCCTCCTCTCGATACTTCCAAGGACCTTAACATCCTTCTTAGATTGTGGGGCCCAGAACTGCACGTAGGATTCAGACTGAGGCTGCACCAATGCTAAGTAGAGCAGGAGGACCTGCTCCTTTGAACAGCTGGCTGAACTGTGCTTAACGCACCCCAAAATGTGGTTTGCCCTCCTGGCTGCCAGGACACACTGCTAATTCATGCTGACTCGTGTTCTGCAGAGATACTCTCCAGCCACTCATCTTCTATTTTGTGCACGTGTTCAGCGTCCTGCAGAACCCAGCAGTTTTCTTTCTTGGGCTTCACTTGTGGCATTGCTGATGGCTCAGTGTGCCCACTTTGTCTGGATACTTCTGAAAGGCCTCTCATCTTTCCAAAGAAGCAGTGGTTTAGTGTCATAGAATCAGAGAACTGCTTGGGTTGGAAAGCACTTAAAGATCATTCAGTTCTAATCTCCCTACCAAGGCAGCATTGCCAATAACCTGGGGTAGCCCAGAGCCCCATCCAACCTGGCCTTGAACGCCTCCACAATGTCTGTGGGCAGCCTGTCCCACTGCCTCAGCACCCTCTGAGCAAATTTCCTCCCGACATCAAATCTAAATCTCCCATCTTTTAGTTTAAAACTATTCCATCTTGTCCTATCACTATTATTTGGGTAAAAAGTCAGTGTCCCTCCTATTTACCAGCTCCTTTTAAGTACCGGAAGGCCATAATGATGCTGAGGCCCCAGGCCTGGAAGCAGATCCCCAGATAGAGCCTCACAAGGGCACAGCAGAGTGGGACTTAAGTACTTTGCCAGGCCGAACAGCTTTACAAAGCTGTCCTGTAGCTATTAGCAGTTACAGACCCTTTTGGGGTTTATTCAGGTTTATTCAGGATGTTACCAATGTTACACAATAGAAGCAGGATGCAGCTTACGCTGCTGGCTGTGGTAATTAACAGCTAGGGTAGCATTTCCTAGCTGCTCCTTCAAGGTGCTGTGCAGATGCTGTTTAATTAATTGTTTGGAATAAATAGCAGTAGCTGGATTCTATGAGAGGCTGTGTGCAGTGTCAGATTGTTTCGCTAGAACTGGCCGCACACATTTAGTCATAGCTTTGTCGTGCTGTTTTCAAATAATCAAGCAGTAATTCTGTTACATGCAAAGAAAGATTTTCTTGAAAACCATTTGCAAATGCTGTTCTTTTCCTGAGATCTGTTGCTTTCTATTCCATCCTCACCAAATACAAAGTGAAAAAATAATTGCAGAGGAAGCATTTCCTCTTTTCCATTTATTAATATTTTATTTACTTTTTTCTGTACATCAAGGATGAATTGCTTGACACGATGCCAGATAACACAGGGTCCATCCAGACGCTGCCAGTAGCTTCTGGTTTTGACATATAGGATTTCTGGCATTCTGAAACATGCCTGCAACTTCTCATTGTTTTCCAAGTGTTCCTTTTTCCTTAAAATGTGTACGTGTACATCTGACTGCTTGCCCAGAAGCACACTGTGAGAAAAAGCAACAAAGACCCTCCTACAATCCAGAAAAACCTACATTCGTTGTCTTCCCTTCATCCACTCAATGGGTAATCTTATCATAGAAGGACATCCATCCACCTTTATTGTACGTAGAGGTAGACACAGTGATGAGATGAGAAAAAGGCAGAGGTACTTAATGCCTTCTTTGTCCCAGTTTGTGTTAGTCAGACTAATTCTTCTCAGGCACAGAGCATGCTGAGCTTCAAGACAGAGACAGGGAGTCGAATGAGGAATTAATAATCAAAGGGTCAGTGGTTAGCAAACTCACACAAATCCACGTTACCAGATGGAAACCACTCAGGGGTACTGAAGCAACTGGCAGAAGTGCTTGCTAAACCACTTCCAATAGTTTACCAGAAGTCTTGGTTAACTGAGCAGGTCCCAGGTGACTGGAAGTTGGTAAATGTAATGCCTGTCTACAAGAAGGGCAGGAAGTAGATCTGAGGAATTATGGCCTCCCAGTCTGACCTCATAGCAGGAAAGATCACAGAGCAGATTATTCTGTGTGCCATCACATACTGGACAGGACAGTCGTGTGATCAGATCCAGACAGCATGAGTTCATGAAACACAAATCTTTCCCGACTAACTTGGTCTCCTTCTATGACACACTGACCTGCTCAGTGGAGGATGGAAAGGCCACATGGTTTTCCCCTGGAAAAACTGGCTGCTTGTGGCTTGGATTGATGTGCTATTTGCTAGGTAAAATAAACTGACTGTATGTTTGGGCCCAAATGGTCGTCGTGAATCGAGTTGGTGGCCAGACACAAGTGATATTACCCAGCGCTCAGTACTGGGGCCAGCTTACTTAATATTTTTATCAATATTGATAATTGTGTTCACCTGCAGTACGTTTGCAGACAACACCAAGTCAGACTAAAGTGTTGATCTGCTTGAGGGTAGGAAGGCTCTGCAGAGGGATCAGAAAAGTACCTTGGCAGAAAAGGTCTTGGGGTGCGGGTTGACAGCCGACTGAATATGAGCCAGAAGTGTGCCCAGAGTGGCCAAGAAGGCCAAGGGCATCCTGGCTTGTATCAGAAATAGTGTGGCAAGTCAACAGCCCCAGGTTGTGCCAGGGGACGTTTAGGTTGGGTATCAGTAAGATTTTATTCACAAAAAGGGTGATATCATGGATCTAGACTTCAGTAAGACTTTTGACGCAGCTCCCAAGAACGCTCTTCTGTCCATATTAGATATAGATTTGACAGGCGGACTGTTTGATGGACCAGGAACTGGTTGCAGGATTGTACCTGGAGTGGTGGTCAATGGCTCAGTGTCTGGATGGAGATAAGTGAGGAGCTGCATCCCTCAGGGGTCAATACTAGCAGTGTAATATCTTCATCAGTGACACTGATGCTGGGATCAAGTGAGCCCTCAGCAGGTTTGGGAATGCCAAGCTGTGTGTTGTGGCTGACGTGCCTGAGGGACAGGTTGCAATTCAGAAAGACCTAGACAGGCTGAGCAGTGGGCCCAGGAGAACCCTATAAGATTCAATGAATCCAAGTGCAAGAACTTGCAGCTGGGTTATGGCAACCCCTACCATCAGTATAAACTAGAAGATAGAAAGATTGACCACAGCCCTGCCCAAAAGGACCTGAGGGTCCTGGTGGATGGCTCTCTGGAGAGAGAGAGATCCTGGTGGATTCTCTGTTCACTACAGGGGTGTTGAACTGGATGACCTTTAGCCATCCCTTCCAACTCATCCAACGATTCTATGATTCTTTCAAGCATATTTGGGGTTCCCCATTTCTGTGCTGAACTTGCTCTTGCTAAAATTCATGCAGTGAATTGTTCGGCCCTTTAGTTTGTCAAAATCTTTCTGAAGGCTCCTCTACCCTTGAGGGAGTCAACAGCTCCTCCCAGTTTAGTGTCGTCTGCAAACTTATTATGCTTTCAAGTCCAATTCTAGGAGAAGATTACTAAAAGTGATTCTTCCTCCAATCAAGAGCAGCCATCACTTGCCTTACTCTTGATAGCACACAAAAAGAGGTAGAAATCATATGGTAGGGAAAAAGGCAGATTATTCCTCCGTTTTCATGAGATGTTTTCTTTTTGTTGATTAAAAATGCCAAGGAAAGAGGATTGCACAGTCACATCAGAAAACTTTTAGGCAGACTCTTCTATAAATAAGATTTGCTCTTGCTCTTGCTTCTATAAATAAGATTTAAATGTGGGTATCAAACAAACACCAGTGTAGAAATTGTGGCTAAGTCTGACTCAAAAATGTGATGCAACCCACATTTCACAGATTTTATAGAAGCAAAGTGCTACTTTGGGATTCATTACACTGATGAAACCCCCTTCTATCTCTGACCCACATAGCTTTGCTGGCAGTGTTGCCAGAGACCCCCACCTTGCTATTACCTCCTTTCAGGGAGCTGTAGAGAGTGATGAGACCTCCCCTGAGCCTCTTTGTCTTCAGACTGAGCCATCCCAGCTCCCTCATCTGCTCCCCACAGGATTGTGCTGCAGATGCTTCACATCTTCGATGGCCTTTTCTGGACACTCAGTGTCTTCCTTGCAGTGAGGAGCCCAAAACTGAGCATGAAATGCAGTCTCACCAGTGCCAAGTGCAGAGGGATGATCACCTACCTGCTCCTGCTGACAGCATTATTGCTGATGTTTGGGGGTTTTTTTTGTTTGTTTTTTTGTGGGGTTTTTTTTGCAACATGTTAATGCAGGACAGCATTTAGTTTTCTAAAGACTTGAAGTTACTGTGCCAAACCCGTGCATTCTTCTGCCTTCTCTTATGGACACCCTGAATCACATTTTGTTCCACTAATAGAACATTTTGGTATCATATGCTGACATCAGCTGTATGTAAATGAAAAAAAGCCTTAATGTGTTTGTTAATGAAAGAAGTTACATTGGTATATTAAAGAAGAGTTTATTTAACTTAGTTTAATTTAAAGGCCACTTAACACACTGAGCATTAATGATCTACAGTAAATGTACTTCTTCAAAGGATTTCTCCATTACTGAGTGTTCTCAGACAAGAGTATATAGTCTACATTACATATATAGGATTTAGATAAATTGCTAGACTGGGTAACACAGTGTGATAAATGTACATTAATTCAAGCTAAATTATGATGAGATTCCTTCAGAGGAATTATTATGTCCCTATGAATACAAAAGACACCCTCTGTATCTGGTTTCTTGGGAAGCCAGACATTTCTGTGTGTTACAGCAAATTGCAGATGTACTCATTATAATAACATTAATCATGATGACTCCATTTGTCACTTCCACTCTAATTAAGCATTACTGCAATAATGGACCATTATTTTAAAGTGTTATCAGGAACTGTTTACAGTGAGTTTAATAGAGTTAGGTGCCAGAATTTAGCAATCTCATATCAGGTGTGACTTTCCCAGTGCTGGGAGGTGAATGAGGTTTAATAGTGAAGCCACACCATAGCGATGGCTGGATTCATTCCTCTTAGACTGTCCTAGGAGTGTCACCACTGCACTGAGTCTGGGTGGGATGGAGTTTATTTTCTTCAGAGCAGCCTGATGGGAATATGTTTCAATTTGCTGAACCAAAATGCACTGATTGCACACCAGTGTTTAGATGAACAACGCTTGGCCTCAAGAGCTACCCTGTTTCCCCTGTTTCCCATGCTGACCTCTAATCAGTATGCTGGAGGTGAGCAAGAGGCTGGGAAGGGAAACAGCCAGGACACATGGCTTCCAGTTACCATACTCTATGATGTGCTCAGCTTAGACAGAGGAGAAAGAGGAGAACGTACATGCTGGTGGCTCTGGTCTTCCCAAACAACCTCCAAGCTTGCTGAGGCCCTCCTATCCAGAAAGCAGCTGACATCCGCCTGCCAGTGGGAAAGATAATTAACTCTCCATGTTGCTTTCCCTGTGCACACAGAAGCTTTGTTTCTCTTATTAAACTGTCATTATTTCAATTAAAAGGTTTCCTTGCTTTCCTACTGGTGTAGTTCAACCCAACAGCAGCTAAGCACCACACACAGCCATTCACTCACTCCCTCACAGTGGGACTGGGGAGAAAATCAGAAGAAAGGTAAAAGATAAAACTCATGAATTTAACAGGACAGAAAAGGAAAGTAAAATAATGTAATAACAACAACAACAAAAATAATTATATACGAGACAAGTGATGCACAGTGCAATCACTCACCATCTGCCAACCAATATCCAGCCATCCCCTGAGCAGCCCCTCACCCCTGGCCAACTCCCCCACCTTTATAGTCCTGCATGGCACCAAATGGTATGGAATACCCCTTTGGCCAGTTTGGGTCAGTTGTTCCAGCTCTGTTCCCTCCCAGCTCCTTCTGCCCCCCAGACCCTCGCTGGCAGGGCAGTATGGGAAGCTAAAATGTCCTTGGCTCTGTGTAAGCTCAGCTCAGCTCAGCAGCAGCTAAAACATCAGTGTGCTATCAGCATTGCTCTCTTTCGAAATCCAAAATGCCACACCAGGTGATAGGAAGAAAATTAACTTCATCCCAGGATGTCTGCATTCTGAATCTCTCAGATGGAGCTCCTAATGAAGGAAGATGAGTGTCTGGGTGAGGGCTTAGATGTTGGTCAGGTCAACCTGGCCAGGGTCAACCCATCACAGCAAGGCAGAGTTTGGAGCTGTGCTCAGAAAGCAGGCTTATGCATGTAACCTCAAGTAGCGGTACCAGAATCCAACTGATCTGTACCAGAGCACTGGTTCCCCTTCTTCCTCCTGCTCCAGGACCACTTCTGTGGTGACTGATTCTCAGAGCCACTGCTGTGTGTTGGCAAAACATTTTTTTGGCCACTCTCTAATTTCTTATGTCTTCCTGACACGAAGGACCCGTTGACTCACACAGGAGTATTTCCTCTCACTTTCCAGTGCCTTCCTTCCTTACCATGCTTTGGCCCTGCAGATCCCCTGCAAATGTCCCAAGAGAAATGATCCATATCTTCCCTCAATTCCATTTTGCCCAACGGAGGAATTCGTAGTATGGGATTCAGAACTGCACCGTGGAGGGAAAGCATAGGGTGGTTTCTCACTCTGTGCATCAGCATTTCCTGACAGTACATGACGGTGAGGTGGTGCTGCCACAGAAGGAGATTTTAAAAATCATGTGTGACCCCCCATACACAATAGTTCTATGTCTGTGGTGAGGAGCACTGTTCTCCTCTAAGTCCTTTTGCTGGAATCTTGCCCCTTCAAGGGAGCTCTGGCAGTCTGGCTGCACACACAGATGAGATTATGCAGCACGATGCACAGATGTGTGTATTTTGGAAGAAGCTCTCTGATGAAACTATCATATGCATTTAATGCTTCTGCTATAAACACGTTTCATTGCTAATTCATTTGATATCACTATAACTTGCCAGATTTTGCCCATTTTGCCCCAGCTGAGTCAATTTCTCATGAGTACACTGACAAGCTTTGGCTCTGCAGCTTGGGCTATGTTTTCACTGCCTAGCACTCAGACTGAAATGAGGGCATGGCATCCAGATTCTGTCATGCTCACAGTCTCCTGTTCAGCACAGCCTTTGGAAGGTTGAATAAATAAGAATCATCACGTCTGCAGGCAGAGAGACGTTAACCAGCTGGATAGTGACCGAAGCAGACTTTTTGATTCACCATTCAGATTGAGTCAGTATCCTCACCTCTTCGGAAATGCCATCCAGAAGGAAGCTATGTAATGGCTCAAAGACACTGCATATGCAGATAAAGAATTTACTTTACTCCCTAGGCCACTTCAAGTCCTTGGGGTTGTTTTGCTAAATGACTGAGAATGACGTTAGGTCACAATATGCTGAAGCAGAAGCCACAGGTTCTCGCCAGCTATATCTGACATTATTTCCAGATGTTCCAGCTCTAGCCATCATGGTCCACTGCAGGGATCCTGGCAGAGGGGCTGTCACTTTGATCTCTTTGTACAAGCCTTTGTGTACCCGCCAACTCTGTTCCTGACTTTCCTGGCAGCGCTGCCCATTGCCCTTGACTGCAAAATCTATTACAATACAGAGACATTCTGTTGCTTAAACAAGGGTCTTCATTTCCTATTCATGAAAAGTTTAAGTGACAATTCCAGGGCATCTTAAACAATAGCCATTGGTACACAGGCTTGAGATAAAACTGCATTTGCATCCTTGAAGGGCATTCTCATCGAACAAAGCAGTATGGGGCCTCACACCTGGAGAGACAGGATGCTTCTGTGCCTCTCACCATAATTTTGTCAGGTCTAATTCCACTGTTCTCCTGCCAGAAGTAGAAGTGATATTTCACATCCAAATGCGACAGAGTCCAGCTGAGAGCTACAAAGATGATTAAGGGCCTGGAACATCTCCGATATGAGGAAAGGCTGAGAGCCCCAGGGCTGTTCAGCTTGGAGAAGGAAGGCTGAGAGGGGATCTTATCAATGCTTATGAGTATCTCCGGGTGTCAAGTTGGGGGGGCCAGACTCTTTTCAGCGGTGACCAGCATCAGGACAAAGGGCAGTGGGCACCAACTGGAACACGGGAAGTTCTGTGCAATCACGAGAAAGAAATTCTTTACTTTGAGGATGCCAGAGCCCTGGAACAGGCTAGGCTGCTCAGAGAGGTGATGGAGTATCCTTCTCTGGAGATATTCAAAACCCACCTGGATTCTTTCCAGTGCTGCCTTCAGCAGGGAACCTTCTCTAGCTGGGGACTGGACTAGATCTCCAGAGGTCCTTCCAACCCCTACAGTCCTGTAATTCTATCAGAGCTTCATTGAGGAATGGGCATTGCCTGCAAACTGCAGGTTTGATCCCCTCTCAACCTAGCAAGACTGAAAGAGAGCAGAAGAGTAAAAGCCTAAAACACAGACCCAGGACCAGTAATCCCAGCAACCAGCATCTCTTTGTAGGGAATGGATAATCACGTTTCCTGCTGTCACTGTATGACTCTTCTGAAAAATCCCTTAGCTGTTCCACCATGATTCTGCCCTGAAAGCTACCCAAGCACTGGCACTGAAGAGGAAGGAGACCACATTCATCCAGCCCTCTGCTCCTCCTGTATTTCTGGGAGCTGTGTTGTCTCTCTTGAACGTAAACTGCTGAGACACACAATGAGTTGACCAGTTCTGCAGTCTTGTCGGCTGGAAGGTGAGTTTTGATGTAGCAAGGCTAGAAGAGCTGGTGACTTTTTTTCCTGGGAGATGTAACCAGCAGCAGATGTCTCTCATGAGAAGAGTCTCCCGGGGCTCACAGGGGAAAACAGGAGATTTCTGCCCTCTTTTGTAGCCCTGAGTTGCCTTTGCTGGGGGTGACTTGAAGGGTGATGGAGTATGGTAAATGCAGTCCTGTAGCAGTGACACAGGCACTGACACTGGGAGGTGAGACGATTGTTTGCATTAGAACTTTTGCTGTAAAGGGCCTTTTGCAAATGCCATGCTTTCCATAGAGCCGCAAGGGAAGTCATGCGTGGAGAACAGCTGGTGAATGACAGTAAGAGAGAGGTGTGAGGTGTGAAGGTGGACTTAAGAGTCAAAAGGGATGTGAGACAGCTGAATAAGCACTGGTGGATGAACCAGAAAATTCCAGAAAAGTGATTTTTGAACGCTTGTTAAGTCAGTTCCATGACATTGTATTCTCAAGTGCACAAAACACTGCTCTGATTAGAAATGCTAGTTCATGAGAGCAGTCCTACACACTCGGGTGCATTGCCAGTAACTATTAGAAAGTCTGTCCCAGGGCTGGGGGGACAGACAGGACAGTCACAGTCCTTCTGAGCTGTGAAAACAAGAGTGTAGGCTGGCAGATGGGATCTGCACTGGAGCTGAAGCACAATTTAATAGCATCATAGAATGATTTGAGTTGGAATGTCACCTGGTTCAACTCCCCTGCAGTGAAAAGGGATACGTGCACCTTGGTCGGGTGCCCAGAGCCCAGAGCAGCCTCACCTTGAGGGATGGTGGCCTCCATCCAGGGATGGTCATCCACTCCATTTTTGGGCAACCTGTTCCAGTGCTTCACCACCCTTACCATAAAAATCTTATTCCTAATATCCAGCCTAAATCTAAATCTAAAGTGAACTGAGTGTGTCTGGATGGACTTGTTGCTTTGTGCTGCTGGGATGGAGAATGTCTCCCAGAACCAAAGCTCGCTGAGGACTGAGTAAACACAGGTTGCAAGCTGCAGGTTGATCAAGTTCTGTCTTTCTCTGTTTCATGACTGTGATTAGATTGTCATCTTCTTTCACGTGTCTGCAATTATCTGCTGGATCGTGGAAAGTTTTCATGAGTTTTGTTCCTTAAGTCTGACTATTTAATACTGAATTGTATAGCAAACATCAGATTTTACACCTCAGATGGAGCAAACCCTGGCTCTATATAAAGACCTGGGGATGAGGAGCTGGAGAGAGCAGCACCACAGAAAGAAATCCCATTTCAAACCCAACAACCTGGTACTTCTCCCAAACGACACAGTAGATAAGGTGAAAACAGGCTTTTGGAACTTAAAAAAATTACTTTTATTTTAGGAACCAATAAAATTATGGTAGATATTTACAAATAATTATCTCACATAAAGGTTACATAAAATCAAATGTCCACAAGTAACAGTCACTCTCATGAAAAGACACACAGATATTGAACTACGCCAATCTTATTGCATGTTTCTTCAACTAATCTAAAAATAAAACGTGTTGCAGTCAACCATTTAACTTAGAATAAAATCACAAATTTCAGTTCTGACAAGAAAAAGAATCGGGAAAAAAAGATGTAAAAGAACTTCAGAAGACCCATCCCTTGTGACCCACACCTTAGCACGCCCACTGCCCAGCCCACCTCCCATTTTTTCTCCCCAAAATAAAACGCAGAACAAAATCCCCAAAATAATGTTCAACATCTTTGGCAAATTGGCACTGCTGTAATTACATTCAAATATTATAACACACAAAAGCAACACACAGCACTAAGGAAAAACACCAAAATTTCAAGTCTGTTCTTTTCCTACTAGAAAAAAAGAATACAAAACATACACACTTTAAGAAGCAATTTTTCATCTGTTTTGCAACAGATGTTATCCCCTACTTTCAAAGGCAATTCAGCAGTTATTTTTATGAGTTTTCTTCTGTGTTTTTTTTTTTTTTTTCCATTTGTATGCATTTTTTAAGGAAAGGAGGCTTTTTTTTTTTTTTTTCCCTCTCCCTCTCTTTCTTTTCCTCTTACAAGAAGTAAGCTTCAATGCAGGCATTGCAGACTTTGGTGGATACGATAGATACGTATTTCTTTGTTGCTAGAAGTTCCTAATAGAAAGTAGTTTATCTCTAAGGAAAAAAAGAAAAAAAGAAAAAAAAAAAAAAAAAAGCCCGTTCTTTTTTTTTCTTGGAAGTAAATTCCATTTGCAATGAAATGATTTTCTGTAATTTCAGAATGTACAAAGGCCACTAGAAAGTGAAAAACCAGGACAAAGTTTCTTTGCACTACAAGGCTGAATGAAGCAATAGAAAGATCTAAACACCCACTGACCATTTTTCCATCTCGATTTACAGGGTGAGAGTCACAGGGTCACCAGTTGCATGGGAAGGCTATCAGCAGGTGCTGGGGAGTGGGGATGAACCCAGAGGTGCACGTGGGCCTATGAGTGCACACACGTGTGCACGTCGGTCTCAGCACACGAGCACTCACACTCACTACCGTGCTGATACAACACTTGGCTTGCACCAAGCACCTCTCAAAGATGGTTTTTGCTCAGTATTTGCAAGTCTTGTTTATGGTTGGACTAGATGATCTTACAGGTCTTTTCCAACCTTAGTGATCCTGTGGTTAACTCCACCAGAAAAGAAATACTGCTTGTTTTTAATCAAGTGGGCTTCTGCCTGAGGGGCACAGCAGTTCTCTTGCTGGAGTCTTGAGTCATTCGCTGCCATTCAGCTCTCTAGCTCCAGTGCAGAGTGTCTGCTGAGGATCAGAATGAGAGCCAGCACCTGTGGACTGCAAGCAGCCCAACCTGGCACTGGTTTTGCCCTGCACAAGACTGCAGGGCACAGCCTGGGAGCTGCTGGCCATCTGGAGCTCTCTTGTCATTTTCTCAGTGAATCCATAAGAAGAAGCAGGTTTTCCCAACATTGCAGGGACGGAGTCACAGGATGGGTCAAGTTTAATGCTGTGCTCCCATCATGGACCAAGGTCACAGTGTCCCAGTTTTAGGAAAACATACATGCATATACACGCAGGAAAGAATGCAGAACCATGGAGGACACTGTGCTGAAGCCTCTACATTGCCACAACTGCCAGCCCCACAAGTTATCTGGGCTGTGTGCCATAACACTTGGAACTACTGGATAGTCGTGCTTCGAAACAAACATCATAGCATGGCTTCAATTCTCCTTCATGATAAAGGACTTGTAGAAGAGAAAAAATTAAAGAAAATTTTAAAATAGAATGCAATCCCATCAGTCAAGGCAGTGCATGGGAGAATGCATATCAACAGAAAGCAGCTGCCAGTACTCTGCAGTGCAGCAAGTGAACTCCTCTGCGCCCTCCTCAGTGCACAGCCATTGCAACATACATGTTGTGTAGAAAGATTACAGAAGTCCAGCAGTTCTCTGATGAACTTCGCTTTCCTTTCAGCTTGCCTCTTCTCTTTTGTTCTTTTTTCTTCCTTTTTTTTTTTCTCCTGGTACTCTGTCCTTCTTTGCTGTTTCCTTCACACCAATCTACAGCACCAAGGCTGTCCCCAGAGCCTGCAGTTCCACCATTCCTGAAAGTTCTACTTTGACACCTCCATGTTTCTGAATGAAACACCTGCTTTCTGACCTCATGGCCCCAGATCCTGGAGCATTTTCCTGACCTGATAGCTGACAAAGACTTTAGTCTAGGGATCCTGTCTTAGGCTGTGTTTAAATCTGCAGGTGATGGGTGCCATCTTACAAATACCTCTGTAGTCAAATCTTTGGGCATAAATACTAACTCAATGCCCATAGCATGACTTCTTTATGGCTACATTTACAGCACAGAACCAAGGGTTTCCTCAACGAGACAATTTATGTAACACCTGCTCATAACCTCTGTTGATTCAATCTTATGTCAGTATTTTCTCTCTCCACCTCTCAGCCTTTATTTTTAGGCCTGTCTGTGCTGGCAAACTATTGCTGGAGCGCATACTACTGAAACACCACCAATCTAGCTGCATGAAAGAGCTCAGTGGTGGAACTGCCTGAAGGCACTTTTGTGGGGCTGAGTTCTGCAAGGGGTTGGTGATGATGTGCCATGCTACAGGACATCCTGCCCAAACCATACAACAGCAGCGCCTACCATGCCCCAACGCCAGTGTTTCTGGGTTCATGAAAATGAACCCATGAAGCTAATCTAGAAAAAACTGAACCAGCCTCAGCAGATTAATAATGGCATTCATCACATTCCCATCCCTCTGCAACACCAAGAGGTCGCTTGCAGTCTCCACTTCGTTCTACATCCTCCCCTGCAGACAGCACATGTGAACACAGCATGCATGTTGGAGGCCTTGCTCACATCCTCTCAGCCAGGTCTGTTGCAGAGTAGCTGGCTGTTGGAGAGGGCATATACATGGCTGACTGTGTTACTGTCAAAAATACAAAGCACTGACAGGTGTGTTTTCTAGAAGTATGGATGGCACGCATGCTTAGCAGGCTAAATCCTGCTTGTGTTTCTTGCAGAGAAACAACCCTAGCATACATAAATGAGCCACATCTTCGGGGATCCTCGGCAGTGCTTGAGGGAGGTGGACCAGACACAGGTCCCTGCTGTACATGTGCAAGGGTGAGCATCTGTGGTTCATCTCCATGGTCGTGAGCTGGAGTGCACAGGCAGAGAGAGGACTTGTGCAAGGCCTGTGTACCTGCACTTTCTCTGCCTTTCACCCAAACTGTGGCTCAGTGGATGGAGGCCACCACCACACACCGCAAGACAACTCTGGCCAAGGAACAACCCTTAAGGATTCTTGATGTAAACACTAAGGCAAATCAAGGCTGAGTGTAAGGACCTTAGGTCATTTCATTTAATCCACAGGCATGCATCCTTGGGATGAAATGTATGAGGGTTGCTCCAAAAGTAAAGCCTCCTATTTTATTACGTTGGTCCATGATGTCAGAGGTGGATGTTGGAGATTTAACAGTAGAGGTTGAACCTTCCTACCGAAGTTTTTTTCCATTTTGTTGCCATGAGACAGATGGCAGCAGAGGGGCACTCTGACAAAATGACATCTGACATAGAAGGGCACATGAAGCAAAGCTGTGCCACAGAATTCCTCCATGCAAAAAAAAAATTGCAGCAATTGACATTCATAGATGCTTGCTGAACATACACAGAAACCAAAGAGAGGATGTGAGCACAGTGAAGCAGTGGGTGTTGTGTTTCAGCAGTAGTGGCACTGACTTGAAAGACAAGCCATGTTCTGAATAGCTATGCACAGATGTCACACCACAAAAGGAAGCTCATCCACTCCAAATGGTTAATAGTGGTGACTGAGACAAAAGATAGTGTTTTGTAGCTGAGAATTTGCTCTATCAAACGGCGTTACTGTGCTCTTTATAGCTGTCGTAATTTCCATGAGAATTAATAGGAGGCATTACTTTCGGAGCGACCTACAGACAAACCATGTTTTTCATAAGTCTGTAGACTAACTACAAGAGTCTCTGTCCTGAGCATAATAACATCTATTGAAGTTTCATGTCTTCTGTTCAGCCTTCTCAGTGTTAACCAAACTAAAGCCATATAAGTCATTTACCACCAGGGAATGAAAAACAAAGCTTTTAAAAAATGTTTGCTGGGTGGTACTCAGAACTGGTGCAAGCACACACACATAATCAACAGGAGCTGCTCTTCCTGCACTGGAAAGGCACAAGCACAAGCTTTGAGACCAGCTTCATCAGTGGTCAAGTAGCATCTCTGCAGCTCGCGTGGTTCACCCCCACCCTCGCTTTGGGGGCATGACCCACACCCTCATGTTGTACTGCCAGATGTTCGTATCTCGCCTCTTCACCTTGTGTCAGATGACCTTCTAACTATCCAAGCCTACAGAAAAGGCAGGTGTACTTGGGATATGCCCCTGCACGAGGTGTGTGCACCTCGGCTGAGCATGTGTGAAGAAACCCCAGGCAGCCACCGGGGTGCAAACAGCCATGCAGTATGTCATGACGACTGAGAAAAGATTACACCAAAGCAAAGCTTCAGAAAACTCCCCAGGTAAATGATGCTTTTGTGCTTTCCAATTAAAAACGTGCGTGCATGTTTGTGTTTCAGGTATCAAATGCTGAAAAATGAAAAGGACAATTTTTCTCGCAGATAAGTTTGTCGCGTGCTCACAGAATTAAATTCTGGATTAGCGAAACCATTTTAGCCAGTGGGACTGGCTTAAATCAGGTATCATCATGGCTTTTGAGGACCAGAGAACATCTAGCATGGAACCCTGAACCTAACAGCTGTGTTTTTGTAGCATGAGAATGTACAAAACGTGCCACTGAGACTGGGGAACACACGGAGGCTGTCAGTGCTCACTGATGGCAGGCACAGGAGGTGCTGGCAGCGAGGAGAACAGGGAGGAATGTTAGCTCAGACGCTGCAATTTCAAAGAAATACTTGCAAAACTGGAAGCAAATACTTAATACTTGATTGTTCATTCATGGGACACCAGCAACAATCCCTTCTCAGCTTTGGCAAACACAGACAGGTCTCTTTGCCAGTGCTGTGTGCAGTCAGGGGCTGTAGATAAGTCTGGTCTCAGCAAGGTCAGCTCTCCCCTTGCTTCCAGGAGCGGCTGGGTACATGCACACCATAACACATGGCAAAAGATAGCTGCACTGGGGGATAGTTTTCCCTGTTTCCTGGAAAAAGCAGTGGTTGGTGTACTGCTTACCAGATCATTGGTAAGCTGCTCTCTTCAATAGCCCCAGGAAGCAGTGAGCACTGAATGAAATCTCACCTTAGCGCTCCTTTCTTGAGTAGGAGGGCAGGACATGCAGGATTAATGGGGCAAAGTTCTCTGTGACTCCAGTCTTGAATTCAAAATTGCTCTCCTTGGTGTTACTAGAAAGACTTGAGATACCTTCATTAAAATGGACAGACTCCCCTAACCAGCATGCCTCAGAAAGCAGGTATGTCTGCCCATGTGTTCAGTATACTCTGGTCAGTATGTCCACTTCACAGAAATCACTATGGCCGTATGTTCCCCCTTTGTTTCAGGGTGCCCATAACTGGGTTTTAGCAGACGACCCGTTGAGATGTAGCTAAGGTGTCTACTATTATTCCTTCCTGAATGCTGTTGAACTTGAAACCAGAGAATTTGTTTCAGTGCTCATTATGATGACAAATGAACACAAATGAATATTAGCCAACAAACTGTGTCAAAATTGCCCACGTTTTTCTGATGTCCATGAGTTTGGTACCAGCATATAGCATGATCACACACAGCTGCTGGATAAGATGCTGTACAGCAGTAACATCAGCCTGAAAGATAGCCACAATGAGTGTTAACCTGGTTCAAAGTTGCTTAAAGCTTACTGAATTCTCTGAATCAGTGCACCAGCTTCAAAACACATTTTCAGATGCATTTTGAGCCTAGACTTGTACAATGTTGCTGCATACGCTAAGTCAGTCTCATAGCAATACAAACAAGCAAGTATTTACAGTGCTGCTTGTGTAAAATTGAGCAGACTGATCTTTCTTTGCCACAAAAAAAAAAAAAAAGCAAAAAAACCCCAATAATAATAATTAAAAAAGCTTGTGTTGAGTCTCACAGCCTGTCTCAGTGTGCAGTAAGAGGAAGCTGTCCCGCACAGGGAGGCCCACATCTCTTCCTTATCCCCAGTTACAGCCGTGGTACCCACAGCGATTAAAGCAGTAGCCAGACAGCTGCAAACAACATGAAACTACTGCATTTCTATGACCACATGATGTGCCAGGAGAACCACGTCCTCCCATTTCTTTGTTTCATTTGAGACCCAGACAACATCACCAGAATTAAGAAAACAACAACGTTAAGTTTTCAGAGTCTTAAGAGTAAAATTTCAACGAGCTTGTTCCTACTATTTACTTTCTTCCTCCTTGACTTGCACGGTTGTAGCAAGGTGACTCAATGCAGTTGTCCCAGGTGGTGTTTTGTGGTAAGTGCTCAAGCTTTGGGTCCGAGGTCAGTGGCGGTCGTAGGCAGCAGCAGCTGCTGGTGGGGCTGCTCCACGGGCTGCAGCACTGTAGTAGTAAGGAGAGCCTGGAAAAGAAGAGACTGCTGTGAAGAGAACAGCTGGGGGGAAGGTGCCATCTCACAGTGCCCAGAGCTCCTTCCTTTGGGTTCTGTGCCACGGGAATGAAGGTGGAGTGATCAGAACAAAATCACGTCCCGCACTGCTGCAGCTGCTGTGCATTGCTGCGGGTTGGAGAGCAGCTGGTTTGTGCCGCTTACGTCGCAAAATTTTATCACATTTTAGAATGTGAGGCTGGAGTATTCTATCTCCGAAAGATTACAAGACTCTGACTTCTCTCATTCTTTTTTCCCTTGTTTTTGAAGAATGAGAACCTTGCACCCAAAAGTACTCAGCATGTTTTAGTGGACTCAGAAATAATTACCCCTTTTCTCACACTGCTTCTTTCAGGGAAGAAGTCCCTTGGCTTTTCCTAGATCTGGCAATGATTTCAGAGCTCTGAGAAGCAGAGGTGAGCTGTGCAGAGCAGGCCTGGAGCTCTGCAGGTTGAGGAGTGCTGACGCACTCTCCTACTAACACAGGGCCTGAGAAATAAACACTGATGATGAATTTTCTGCCCTGCGGCGCTAAGCATTAAACCGCTGGGCGATCATTGAAGGGTCACCTGGAATCTGAGTTGTTTGCTGCAGTAGGGAAGTGTGTTAGACTTCATTTGTGTCTGCACATATGCGTATTTGGACAGTACAAGGTATAAAGTGATTTCCATGTTTCCAAGAGAGGAAACAAACATGGTGCAAGAAAAGAATTACAAAATATTTCAAAGTTTTGTCATTTCAGCCTTCGTGCCACCAACTGAGTTCATATGCATGAAATGTGAAACAGTGGGGAAGAGTCCCGTGGAACTACTCACGCTTGGACTCCTGTGGTTGACGTAACTGGGCAAGTTTGGCAGAGCAACACAAAGCCTACATGAGGATCTGCTCTGGAGCAGCCAGTTACCAGATCTGGTAACTTCTGCAACTCCAGCAAAGCAGAGGGGCTGATTCTCCCAGGAGATGGGAGTGACACCAGTCCTCGGATGGGTGCGTATACAAATCAGCACAGCATAAACAGAAGTGAAGCCACAAGTGCACTTTCTGCCGTTTGCTTCCCATCACAGACTCTAGCAAACACTGTTAGCCAGCCATGTACAGGTTCAGCGTAGCAGTGCTCAAGCTGCACGACCACCACAACCATGATGCATCTCTTGCATGTGAGACAACACCCTCTCTGGCTTTCTGCTCCAGTCTGTTTGGGGCTGCAGAGATTCCTGCAGCCAGCAGGATCAGCGTTTTGCACCAATGGGTGGGCAGAGGGCTGAGGACCATAAGACCACTGCAGGCTGTAGGGTCAGCAGGAGAGAGAAGTCCACCGCACACCGTGTGTCTTCAGCTGGCTTCCCTTCCTCTGGGCACTTTACCAAGTGCTGCTGGCTGAAAAGCTCAAGCACAGAGCTGGAATCTCACCGGACTCAAACAGGGAGCTTACAGACATTGCGTGTTAACTATCAGCTCAGAAGGTGGGTTACAGAGCAATGGAACAGGTTGTCTAGAGAGGCTGTGGAGTTATTCAAGACCTGTCTGGATGCTGGCCCGAGTGACCTATTGCAGGGAATCTGCTTTAGAAGGGGAGTTGGACTCCATGATCTCTTGAGGTCCCTTCCAACCCCTGGGATTCTGAGATAATTGCCACACCCAGGGATTGCTTCGCCTTCTCCTAAAGAAACACCTCCTGCAGTGCTCAGCCAGCAGGACTCAGCACTTTGCACCTCAGACACGAATGAGAAGAGCTACCAAAGGAAGCGCTGCCGCCCCAAATGGGGACCCTGTGGGGGCCATCACTACTGGCCAAATACTTCCCAAAGACAGCGCCTTTCCAACTCGCTGTGCCTATTGCTGGGTCTTCACACATGCACGCTTACCTGTTTCTTCTGCCTTCCTTCTGAACACCTTGCCAGGAAGGTAACTCAGGCCACACCATCAGTCTACTGCTTTTTTATTTCTGAGCCAATGCACCCAACATGAAGTGTGGATCGTCTCTGCTGCTGCAGAGCAAGGTAGCACCTCCACGTAAAGCACCTGGTGGGACTTCTGCATGCACCCTGTAGGCACCAGGAGGCCTGGCACAGCACGGAGCATCTTTCCAAAGGCCTTGCACTTCTGCTGAGTTTCATTTCTCTGGTTTGCAGATGAAACAAAAAGGTTCTATTTTATGCAGAAAGTGAGAACAGCGCATCACAAAGCAATCGCTCCTTCTCCCTGTCAGCGTGCTCCCATCCAAAATAGACTTGTCCATCCTTTGGCCATTTTTTCCTTCCAATTCGTATTACCTTTCATACATTCCTTGGCACAGACATTTCTGGCCCCTTCTTGTTCTCCACCTGCTCACAGAAGACTTGCCAGCTCCACTGAGCAGCCCACAGACCTCCCTGCAGGACACCATCCTGGCCCCGCGACCACAGGCAGCCCCGAGCAGTGAGACGTGAAGCACAGACCACAGCCACGAAGCAAAAGCTGCCACAGGCAGCAGCGAGTTGAAAGCAATGAGAGAAAATGGCAAAGAAGTTATTGCAACAAGCCAGCATGAAATTGAATCGTTTTTCTTCATTAGACTGCCTTTCTGTTATCCACTCTTAGCGTGTGCTTGTTGAGCAAGGTCTGAGCTGGCGTGCCTGCCAGGCCCTGCAGACAGTGACGGACGGAGCTCCAGGCACACGCTTGCTTCCCAGCATGTCTGTGCACACGCTCCTGTGCACATCACTACATTATAGGAGCTTCAGGTCATCAGCAGCACAGCGCGGAGAACACGAGATGCCCTCTTCTCCACCTCCTCACATTCTTTCCTGAGTTATCCATTTGGACACCTGGCTGCAGCTCTGAGATGGACGCAAGGCAAGTAGCCAGTGCTGTGATACCAACCCTCCCAGCACGGCCCTGCAGAAGCCCAGGGCTGGTTGCACTGCTGCTGCAGACAGTGAGCTGTGTCGTGTCATGCAGGAGGTGCAGGCTATACCCTGTACAGAGCTGCAGGTGATGCTGGCAGCGGACAGAAGAGCACGAGGCCAGGGAGCTGCGTCAGGAAAGTGATTTCTTCTTCTGCCCTTGCTTCTCTTTACCACAGTGGAGGACTGGAAGTTGGTTTCTGCCCATCTGCTAGAGTTGTGGATCACAGCACTCCTTTCTGCACAGTCACCCATCGGCATCAGTTCTCAGGCCGGCTGGAGCAGATGTGAGTGGGCTGCAGATGCAAAAGGAGCAGCAGGCACAGTGAAGGCCCAGCACTGACAGCATGAAGCCGCTTTCCTTGAGGAATCACACTGCTCTGCTCCATCCGGACACCTTTCCCAAGCATGGCCTTGGAGTGGAAAAACTGGCTTACCTCTCACTGCTGCTCCAAACTCACAGGAGTAAGACCAGGGACTAAGCACTGAAACTGCCACACCATCCTCAGCTCTCTTTGTTCCTATTCTTTTTCCTTTCCTCCAAACCATTTTTCAGCCCAAATACTCTTTCTTTCATTTGTAAATCATTGCATCTCTCTTCTAAATTCCTCTTTCACAGATCTGAGCTTGGTGTGATTGCCGCAGAGCAATTCTTCCTGGTCAGAACAGGGAGTTAATTAAACACAGGCGCTGCTGAGTGCTTGGAGTATTACAATTTCATCTTGGTGAAGGGAGGGGACTTAGTAAAACAAACTGTGTCAGTCTGTGTACTACTACAGATTAATTTTGTCAAGGTTTCTGCTTTGATGTTGATACTGCCAGAGCTTGCTCTCCAGAGAGAATTATTAAATGTACTCACGTATACTGAGAAGTGTGGAAGCAGCGTGGATACAGCTTACATTAACCTCCTCTCCAGTGCAGGTGCCCAGGCACATCTCATGAGTTTTCTGGCTGTGCATGGAGGGGTAGAGCAGGCAGCCGAGGCTCTGCAGCGAGGTCTGCAACACGGCTGTGCAACAAGGCTCCTCCTTGTCCAGGGTTACCAGCGAGCAACTGAGACCTGGCCATGTGTGGAGTGTCCAATACTACAGGGATTCAGGCAGAGCTGCGTATGGCTTGGCTCCCTGCAAGGCTCAGGAGATTTGCTGGTTGTTCCAACGCAATGGACATGGCTAGGATGGAGCTCACCTTCCCTAGACTGCCCCTGTGAGGCTGTGCTCTGTGCTAGCATAGCGCTGGGACCCCAGCAATGCCTTGTCTCTCACTGAGCACTGCTGGCACAGCACCAGGACTCTCTCCAAGCTCCCAAAACCAGCAGATTGGAAGCAGGCAAGAGGTGAGGAGGGGACATTGCTGTGGCACTGATCTAAACTGATGGAAGGGACGTTCCGTACTGCGCAGCACCAACTCTCACAGGTCCGCGTACTGAGCCTTACAGTCCACTCCCTCTGCTGTGGGCAGAATGCATTTGTTCCAGCTGTACACAAACTGTGTTCTGCCCACAGAGTCAAAGAGAAAGAATTTGCCCCCAGAAATTATCATCCCGAAATGAAACAAGGACACCAAAGTAAGTCCTTTCCAAGACCAGTGGAGGTCTGCAGGCATGAGTTTGCAACCCAGCCTTGCCAAAAGCCACTCTTGTTATGCAGGAGGATGGGCCTCAGGTTGGGTTTGCATTTATTCGGAATATCCCACTGGTTTCTTCACAGATTTGCAGGGGAAATGAGAGAAACGTGCAAAGCCTGTCTTCTGAGGCCTGTCTTCAGGTGCTTCAGAGCTTGCTTTGTCTTCCCTTCAGCAGTGGGAGTTTAAAATACCTCATTTGATTCCAAAGGAGGTACAAAAACAGCAACTAAGAAATCACTGTGTGCACTCTTCAGGCTGGCTAAAGCATCTTCTTCCACACAGCCCAACCAAACTCTTGCAGGCAGTCCTGGCTGCGGCCATGGCAACTGCAGGTTTAAGCACCAGGGCTCCTCTGGCTTTGTACAGCTATGCCCATCGATATTAGCTGAAGATCTGTTCTCTGATTTATGATGGAAGCACTAACAAACCCTTAAATGTGGCACGGAAAATAGCAGTAGCTTACCAGCACCATGGCATGAGAGGCAGAGGCTGTCTATTGCTCCCGAAGGATTTGTTTAAGGACAAGAACCATGATGAATACAGCCTGGGTGGCTCAATTACATGGGGACTCAATTACTTAAAACAAAGAAAGTGGATGGGGAAGGAAAAAAAAAAGACAAAAATTCAAAATTATTTCTCTGCTGGAGGTCACATACAACAGCCCTGTCATCCATAAATCTGGAAATCTCCAAGGCACGCTATTCCTCTGTTGAAAGATGACAATTAATTGGTATTTTACTTACCTCATCCATGCAAATTATGCAGGGAAAAATTCTAATTACTGCATTCTACATGTGTACAAGGTCAAAGTGGGCCATCTTTTGACAGTGGTGTAAAATGGATTGTGTTTATGCTTCACATGAGGGCCATGATCCTGCGTGAGCCGTGAGGCTCCTGCTCCCTACTGTTTGTGAGAGCCCATGCAGACATCTGAGACACTGCATGAGCACAACAGGCACTGCAAACCCACAGCTGAAGAGCAAACGTAACATGAGGTCTGGAAGAAATGCAAATGGCTGGAACCAGCAAGGAGACAACATCACTCAGGGAAGTGGGGCTAACATTCAACGATAAGACACAGCATCTCCCTGAAGAAGGCACTCCCAATAAAATGACACCAGTTTTGTAGGAACAGGATTCCTGCACTTCAAGAAGTGGGCTGCCAGCAATGCCTTTTGTCTGCCAAATGATTTTATGAGGCAGAAATGGGAAGACAAGGGCATTCAGCAGCGGGCTTCCTGCTGGTGAAGGGAAGGAACTAAGAGGTCTGCTGTACCCAATGGGGATCTGCAGCCACTCATCAGTGAAGAGCACTGGGACACAAGACAGCTCCAGGACATGCATCCTGCTTATCCTGGTGATTGATAATTGCCACTGGCTTATAAATGAGTACAGCTTGGAGCACGGCCCCAAAGTGGGGGCAGCAACTTACCCAGAAGTCCAGGATTGGGAAACCTCCAGGAGTCATTGTAAGTTGAGTACTGTGGGTGGCTGTACGGGCTCCCAGAAAACTCACTCCCTAAATTAAAGGGAAACAGAAAAAGACAAAATAAAGGTCATTCACAGTCACTCGTGTGGGGAAAAACACACAAGTTCAGCATCTGTTGTATTCCAGTGAAAGCTTTCGCAACAGCACTGCCGACCACCCTGTCCGTAGAAGGGCCGTCTGGATGGCCAATTGTTAAATGAATACAGTCATCTTCTGTGTGTCCTTTTGCAATCCAGCTCACACCTGCTGAGTTAGTGGGATTTCCTTGTGCAGCTTGTGCTGCAGGAACAAGATGGCTTGCAGGAGTTGAGAGGAGGAATCTGAGACCAACCTAGAAGGCCTGGCCATTGACTCCACATCCCTGCAACACTCAGGGCAAGAAATGCTGGGACAGAGCTGCTCAGCCAGATTCCCTGTTGGCAGAAGATAAAACAGCCGATCTTCTAGGTAGTGAACACCATTCTAGGCTCTCCAGCAGAACATGGCCCTGGACCCATACTTCCATCGATTGCTTTAAAAAAGGAAGAGGGATGCTTGCATCAGTTTCAGGAGTTTTTGAAACTCTCCAGACAAAGGCAGAGTGAAGACTCAAAGAGTTGTTGCTATTTGTCTCCTCACAAGCTGCTTTCTCCATCTTTTTTTTCTCTTCACATGTCATCTCCTGTTTCATACCTGAGCTGCAATCTCTCCAGGGCAGCACCATGCATAGCACAGCTCTGACCTTGGGTAGGTACCTGGTTCCACTGCTAAGCAAACAGAAACGTCACTGTTGTTTCATTAGAACATCTCCCATGAATGACAGTTTCTCTGTTCTCCTATCTTTCTTCCACATCTCTTCTCCTTCCAGGTTCACAAACATATACACACTAAATAGCGCCATGAAGAAAGAACAAGGCAAGGCTGCAGAGAAAGCTGCCAGGCTGAAGAGAGAAGATGCTGGCTGCACCCTTCATGTATTCAAGTCCTCGGACACAGAATGGCTCACATCTCATACTGGGGAAATCTCCTGCCTCAGCCAAGGGGCAGACCTACAACACACGTCTCCAGCTGCATCTCTGCTGGGTCAGCACCCCAGAGCACCACCTGCCACCACATGGCACAGCCACAGCCCCCCACCTGACCTGGAGCCATCGCCTCATCCCAGCCCAGAGAGCAGCCTCTCACTCAGGACAGGTCTGCCAAGAAGCTCATTTGCAGACCCCAGGAGAGAGGCATTAATGCTGTGGTGATGGTTCAGGTATCACAAACCTCCTGAGCCATGCGCTGCTGGGAGAGCACCATTTGTCTGCTGCTGGTATGAAGCAGCATCTGTGCTTGCTGGAGGCCGTGCAGCGTACAGGCAGAGGAGCGAGGTGGAGAGGACAGTGCCTGCTCCCTGCTGCGCAGCCCTTGCACAAGAAGCAGAGGTGGAGAAGAGCGTGCCCGCTCCCCTGCCCGCTCCCCTGCTCACCAGCAAACAGCGGAGGCACCCGTGACACTCACATCCAGACCTGCACCCTGCATGACCTGCGCCCACCAGAGACAGAACTGCACATCCCTGCCAGCACAGCGCCGTGTGCCCCGGGCGTTTCAATGGGTCACAGCACTCCCTCCCACCCTACACCACGCGTGCTGCTTTGGAGGCAGCAACGCCTCCGAACACGCAGCCGTGCTGCAGATGGAAGCAGGCTGACATCTCATTGTTCCATTCTCTCCTGCCTCGCTCTCCTCCCCTCAGAACCTCTGCTACCCCCTTCCCTTCTCGCGCACACATAAGGACCCTCTCTGGGGATGTGCTGGTGCCTGTCAGGCTGAGGCTTCCAATTCTCTGTTTTTTATGCCTCAGTGGTCAGGGTGTCAGGCTCCTGCAGCACACACCAGCCAGGAGCTGGAGGAGTCACTGAGCACCATCAGCTTGGTGACAGTACCGTGTGCTTCTTAACATACTCTGCATATCCATCAGCCCTGCAAAAAGAGGCTGAGGGTAGGGGGGGGTTGAGGGGCAGAGAGGGAATAGTAAATGAGAGAGAGAAACAAGTGAGTGGTGGAGGGAAAGGAGGGATGGGAGAGAAAGGCTCAGGCCCTGCTATCATCATCACAGTGTACAGGCAGGCAATTGCTGTGGCTGTAGGTGAGCTAAACTGGATGAATGAATGCTGCATGAATGCCTCACGGGTTCCACCAGGTGTTCCAGGCCCATCAGCATTACTTTCCAACTGCACTGCCAACCAGCCCAAGCTCTATGTAAAAAAAAAAAAAAAAAAAAACACAAGGAATCACAGAATCATTCACCCAGGGGCTCACACACACTCGCACACATGCCTGTCTGCACTGTGGAGATGGAAGAGACAGTCCTTCATGCTGAACAGTGCACACCCCCTCTCAGTGCAGGTCTGACAGCATGCCACCAGGATGCTCACTGCTGCTACACTTAGAGGTGGAGGTTTGGGTGGAAGGTTTGGGAGGAATGAACAATTCAGAGTGACACTGGAGCAATGGGTCCTGGGAGAGGTGCTCCATCCCAGGATACCAGCACTGGGGCAGAATACAGTGCCTCTGGGCAAGCTGTGGGACTGAGCTGTGCAGCCCAGCAGTGGTGGTGCAGCCATGGGGCTGAGCCATGCAGCTTGGTGGTGGTGGTGCAGGTCAGCTCACTTGTCCATTACGTCTCCTCTAGGAACTGCCAGCTCGTTTTTACCAGCCTCTTTGTTTTAAGGTAAAGTCTCGCTGAGTTTCCAAAGTGATGTGCAGAGGAAATGAAAACTCTGAATTCAAAAATCACAAGAAGTATTTGAAGAAAAAGATGCCATGACTTAAGAGAACTGTTCCCTGCAAAAGGGTTGGGAAGACTGCATGCCCCTCTGCACAAAGGGTGCTGGGTTCAGTCCACATCACAGGATTCATCACTCATCCCCAAACCACCTGCCGGTGCCATTCTACCCTCAGGAGCTCCATGGAGCACAGGGGTGCTGCAAACCATCCCTCACTGAAAGGGAAAAGGATGGGGCAGAACAGCAGAAGTGCAAACGATGCTTCCAAAGGAAGCAAGATGTGTGGGAGGACATCAGCGCACTGGGTACCGCATTCTTCCTTAAACGTCATCCAAGTCTAAGGGAAGATCTGCAGTCAGTCTCAACCAGTTTAGGATCTTGGTAGGTAAAACAGGAAATAAGTTGCATGTTCGACATCCTTTTTTGTTGTTTACTGAAGGGATGCTGTGTAACCATAGAGGAATATACATTGGAAGGGACCCTTACGGGCTACTTGCTCCAAATTCATGCTCAAAGCAGAGCTAGCTTTGAAACAAGCCATATCCAGCTAAGTTCTGTCCTTTCCAACCTCAATGGCTATGATTCTCCCAGGACAAAGGTTCCACAGGGCTGCTGACTGCACTGTCACCATGCAGCATGAAGAAGATCCGGCTTGTGCTGTTCTATCCATTGGGGCAGCACAGCTGCCAGAGCTGTTGATAGCTCTCCTGCACTCCTATCTTCGTCCATGAGTGTTCCACAGAACGGAGGGTAATGACTCTGCCTCCTGCTCTGCCAGTGACTGGCCATTGGTCTACTTGCTCTCATCCAAACAAAGTGGATGGTGACACTAAAAAATAAAGGCACAAAAGAAGGAAAGAGGTACCAAAGCACAACCCTACAGAACAAAACATGTATTTCAGATGTAGTGCTCAACCTGGAAAGAAACCAAGTGGGAAAATGCACTACGTATGCCAAAAGTCTGTCATTTCCTACCCAGTTCGTCTCAGTGAAACTAACAACCAGTTGAAAGTCCCAGGATAAGCAAACAGAATTAATAAAGCAGTCACTGAAGAGCAGGCTTGGAAAGTTTTCCTGTAGGAGTTAACAGCCCGACATGCAACAGCAATAACTGTGCTGCAGAGAGAGACCTCTGAGGGAAAATAGCAGCTTCTGTGTAAGCACCATGTGTTTATTTTGGCTTTTGGTGCATATTGGAAGCCTTGTTCATGTATGACAGCAAGCCAGCCCATTCCTAGTCTCGGCACAGGTAGACCTAATAGAGCCAGCCCCACCAAGATGTCTCTGCTGACTGCAGCACGAAACAGCTGCTCATCCCCTGTCGTGCCATCCTGCTTTACGCACAGGTTTGTTGCTCTGAGATGTACACAGGCACAGAGTGAGAACACAGCAGAGCATGGCAGTCACAGTGTGAGCTCCATCTCCTCCTTGGTGGGCTGCAGACCTGACGGCAGCACTTCCCCATCTGCCAGCTGCATTCCACTGTCCCACTTCTGCAAGGAAAGTGAGGGCAGCAGCGTGGCAGCACATGGATAAGGAAGGGTCAGTGATGACAGCAAAGACAGCTCATTGGTTTGCCTGATGAGACAAGAAACTCCTGCCACCTCTTTGAGATACCTCACAACATCTGCCTGGTGCACCACGTTTCTCTTCTCGCTGCAGTTTCAGGAACACTAAGGAAGCAGCAGTCCCAGTATCTAGAAGGAATGGGCAGAAAGCTTCTCTAATAGCCTTGACCAGCCTTGTGATAAAAGGATTTGGGCATCCTGCACGCCTGCATCCCAAACACAGGCAGAGAGACAGGGAGAGGGCAGCTGGACAGAGGAGGGAACTTTAATGAAAAAGAAACTTTTCCAAGGGGAACCAAAAAGTTCCATTTTGGAAAATACTATCATCAGTGAACTGTTTCGAAAAAAAGGAAGGTATTTTTCAGAACACCTGAGACCCCAACATCAGAACTAGAAGCTGCTGGCAGCATCTGGACCCTGCACTGTCTGTCACTGTGTCAAGCAATTCATCCCTTACACACAGGAAAAAGGTAAATAAAACATTAATAAACAGTAAAAGAGAAATGCTTCCTGAGCAATTATTTCTTCCTTTTTTATTTGGTGAGGATGAAATAGAAAGTAACAGATCTCAGGAAAAGAACAGCATTTGCAAATGGTTTTCAAGGAAATCTCTCTTTATACATAACAGCATCACTGTCTGATTTGTTTGAAAACAGCATGACAAAGCTGTGACTAAATGTGCAGCCAGTTCTAGGCAAGACAGAGCCCCTGGAGCTGCTGGGCAGCAGCAGAAGTCGTGCACAGAAATACAACGTGCATACAGACACGCACACTAAAAAAGAGAGATCAGCAGCTGTACACGCACAGATACATGCACACGCTTTATGTATTTAGGCTTTTCTTCGTCACATCTTATGTTAATGAAAACCATCCACAGGGGCTTAATACACCACGTGTAAATTCACTGTAAGCATCCAATGGACCAGCAGACTGCTTACTGTCACATATGAATCCTTCCACTCAGCAAAAGTATTCTGCCTACATCTGTCACGTATTTTTGATTAACATTTGGGCAACCATTGCCCAAACCTTCACACGTTTTCAGCATCCTGGCATGCTCAGGCTGTGTTTTTACACCTCTGTCAAAAAGCTGTGTGTTGTAGTTGCAGCCGGAAGGCACGCAGTCATATTCAGATAATATCACTTGAACTTCCCAGTCCCACCAAGACTGCCAATTAACTTCTAATGAGAGCTATACGTAATTTTATTTTCATTCAGACTGCACAGCATTTTCTCTTTCTTTAATCTTCATATTAAGTAGCACCCAGTCGAAGATGCGGGCTGTCATATTTAAAAAATCAAACATGCAGATTTTTGTAAGACTACTCATTTCCAGGAAGCTACGAGGCACAGCAGCCCCACCAGTGAGTAATGAGTTGTGGGTTAAGGTGGACGTACCTTGCTGTGAAGTCATTGTACGATTCTCGACCCGTGCTGCCTGCCATAAAATTTTAATGCTGCCTCTGACATATTTATGAAATACCTCACCCAGTCTTTGCAGGGTGACAAAAAGATTTACACCTGTAATTACTGCGAGCACATAGGTGTTAGGCATGCACTTTAAACTTTTGTACACAAAGGTATTTAACTTTAATACAACAAAGGTAGGTGGTGCCACAGAGCAACCATACTGGAACTGCATTAGGAGAGAATTATCTCCCAGTACAAAGAGGACAACGGCCCAACTCACCTGCACAGAACATGGAGTTGCAATTACTGATGACAAGAAAGTTGCCCTTCCCCATGGTTGACATCTAGAGAGCTGTCTGCTCTTCCTAACCAGACACCAGAACTCAGCATTTTGGGACTGTGGGTGGACACAAGAATAAAGCAAAGCAAGCCATGCTAATGATGTAGGGCCGTTCATGCCTCTGCTGAGAATTCAGAGCTGAAAATGAAGTTCTTCTGAGAACTGCCTGTCTTGTATACCTTGTGAGCCAGCAGGGGAAGATACCCCACTGGACCTTTTGCTTGCGAAGGACTTGTGGGTGATGTAAAAGTTGGAGGTCATCCTAGGCATAACAATCAACAATTAATAGAGTCTGTGATTCTTGGAGTAGTAAGGAAAGAGGCTAGCAAAACTGCTGCCTTGGACTGACAGAGGGCAGCCTGCAGCCTGTCTGTAAGATGTTTAGGTGATGGAGTATGTCCAAAGAAGGGCAATGAAGCTGGCAAAGAGTCTGGAGCACAAGTTTTATGAGGAGTGGCTGAGAGATCTGGGGTTATATAGCTCAGAGAAAAAGAGGCTCAGGGGAGACGTTATCATTCTCTCCAACTCCCTGAAAGGAGTTTGTAGCAATGTGGGGGTCAGCCTCTTCTCCCAGGCAACAAGCAACAGGACAAGAGGAAATGGCCTCAAGTTGTGCCAGGGGAATCTGAGACTTGATATTTGGAAAAATTTCTTCTCTGAAGAAAGGGTATGAAGCATTGGAATAGGCTGCCCAGGGAAGGTATTTAAAAGACATGCAGATATGGTGCTGGGGGACGTGATTTAGCTGTAGAGTTGGCAGTGCTGTTAATGGTTGGACATGATGATCTTGGAGGTCTTTTCCAAGCTAATGATTCTATGACTCTAATAAATTCTCCAAACTGTGTAATTGAAATGTTACGTTGGGATCAGATGAAAATATTCCACTCCATTCTTCATTCTGGTCTTTGCCTTTCTTTTATAATTTCAGCCCTTGCAATAGCATAATATGTTGTTACTTTCAGGAATTACACAAGTAATTTAACTAATTGCATAAGTGGCTATAAGATTACGAGCCATAACAATATATCCATAACGTGGAAATTGGAGTTCTAACACCTGGAAATTAAGAATTTTGGTAGCTTGATAAAGGTACTTTGCTGTTGACATGGAAGCAGCCTTTATTAACGTGAAAATACAGATGTGAACAAGGGTAGGAAGGTGCACTGCTCACAGAGCAGTCTTCCACACCAATATGCTCTGAGGCATAGAATCATAGAATCACAAGGTTGGAAAGGACCTAAAGATCATCTAGTCCAACTGTCCTCCCACTGCCATTACTATCACAAGCTACTAAACCATATCGTGTAGCTCCCACATGAGACATCCCACTGCTGTTCTCCTGACCTCAGTTTCAAAGTATGCAGAGCAAACCAATGTTCAGCTGGGGCCAGGCCAGCACCTCAGACAACATCAGCTCACAGCTGTGTCCTTCCCTTTCTGCCGAGGAGCAGCAGCCCCTACAAAGCAAGGAAAACCCTCCCATCTTATTCTAAACCTCTGCAGGGATGAACACTCCCAGTTCAGGAGCTGGGAGCCAGTATTTTGTAACCAAAGCCATATCAGGGTGAAACCTGCAGCCTGCTTGGTCTGACCAGAAACAGTTGGAATAGCAAACTGTGCCAAGCATAAGAACACATTAGGAAGTGAGTGCTGATGGGAACCTCATTACCTCCCAAGCAGCATTCCCAGGCAGGCTGATCCTCAAGGACATCACGGCCTGTGCCCTGGCAGGAACCTGTGGCACATCCTGACAGCCCAGGGTAAAATCCCAAGGGAAGATGCTTCTTCTTGAGTGCTGGCATTATGTTTCTCTACTTCAGTAAGCGCAAAGGACTTAACACTAAAGAGCCTTCTGTAGAATCTCTGCTACAAAGAAGGCTCATGTGAGGAAGAAATGACATGGCAGCATCTTTACCCTGGCACAGAGACCAGTTGTTGAGACAGCAAGCAGCCCTTCCCCTTCCTTTACATTGCTGATCTTGCCACTGATTCCATACACATCTTCATTCTGCAGTAAAACATATTCCAAGGAGTTACTTTTCTATAGGAAAGCTGCTGTGGTGCAAGGTAACCTTTGCTGCTAATGCCTGGAACCCCAAGGATTGAGTGGATTTACTGTGAAGCAGATACCAAATGGGATCAGCTTAAGTAACAATCAGGGGGAACGCATTTAAATTTCACAACTTTTTTTCCAGTCAGTGTAGAGACTGCTCCACAATTTACTGCAGCCACAGCTGACAGACAGCATGCAAACAATCAGCATCCAATGCCATATCTTGTTCTAGAAATTGGTGGATGTTTTCTTCCTGGGGATGCCTTACTTCCCTACTCTGGTTCTCTTCTCCTGGCACAGCAAGAGCTGTACGTGTCCTTGTGAGCAGGACATGCATGAGATGCTTCATCTAGCTTTCCTGACCTACATCCCTCTGTGCATATACTTACAACTGCCCGGTACAGGTGCACAGCACAGAGCAGTTTTCCAGCACAAGTACTACTTTATACAGTTTGACCGCCTCTATTTTAAAAGACATCCTCAGACAAAAGAGCTGACATGGAAACGAGGTGTCTTTAGAACTCCCTCTTTCATTTTGACTAAGATCTTGCTTAAAAGTTTTCACCTGATTTGTTTTTCTTTCCATTGCTTCCTTCCTTAGCTTCTTTTCACGCTGATATCACATCAATCATTCTGCATTGTTATCTACTGTAATGTCTTGGCATTTGACTTGTTTTGCTGATGTTTCAGTGCGTCCAGAAACTTCTGGAAAGAGAACACTTAATTCTCAAGGTATTTCAGTGTTTGGTCTAAATATCAATTTGTGACTATGTGAGTTTGCTGCAGGACAAATGTTCTATGTTCAGACAGTCCAACCTACCACTAAACTCCTTACCAGCAAACATCATGAAAAACTGAGCTCACAGTCCATGAAAACAAGTCCAGTAAGTAGTAAAAATGCCGAGGTCAGAATTAACATTCTGCAGAAGAATAGCTGCAGACTCCTGCAGCTGCAAACAGAACAAAGTTGGAGGCTCAGGGACAGACCCTTGTCTCCAGTCTCCACTTGCATTCCATTGACAACACAGACAGACTGGAAACAGGAAACATTCCGTTCATTGCAGACTGACCTGGCAAGCGTTTTCTAAGACTGTGAAGCTGCATGAGTGTCTAAACTCGCAAGTCAGCATAAATAGAAACCTGGGCTTGGGAAAATGCATGCGAAGCACACCACCTCCATGGGCTGCTAAGAGCAGTGTGTGGACATGCTAGACAGGGCCTGACACTCCAAGCTGAAAAGAAACCGCATGCTGCAGAGCACAGACCAATTGCAGAGCTTGGATGTGACCAGAGTTTAGACTCTTGCTCCCTGCATGGTGCTGCTTGACTGCTGCTTTCAGCAGCACACATGGCAGAGTGCAGCCAGCATGGTGCAGGTATGCAGCAGCCATGCTCCTTCTGCTTGTGGGTGCAACGGGCCATTAAATGTTTTTTCCTCTGCTTCCTTCTGAGATCTGAGCACTCTCTCACACTCAACCATAGCATGTCAGAAAACCTCCTGTTTGATACTACTGACATGGTCTGCTCCTCCACTATCAACACCCATGTTATTGCTATCACTCCCAGCACAGTTTGGCAGACAATCCCTATTGTTTGTGGAGCAGACAATTTGCTGTTTGTAACTGCAGTGTATTTATTACCTCAAAAAGATGAAGGCTCAGAAATGACACAGTGTTTTCCGTACTCTCTGATGCTCAGGTTTGAGGAACTCCATCACAAGCAGAGCTCAGCTCTGTAAGCACACGCAGCGTGTGCTCAGCTGGCAGCCCTTCCTGCACACCTAGGAAGCAATGACTGCATTCGGGACAAAAGAACCTTCCCTGGATTTTCAGTGCCTTGCTTTGCTAATCCAAAACGCAGCTTTCCAAACTCCGAAGCCTCATGGCCTCCTAATTACATGCAGTTACTTTGCGTTTTGTTTCCATCAACAGATAATCAGCACTGGCACGCACACACAAAAAAAGCCAACAGGAGGGGCCTGGAGGAGAACAGCACAGGAAGCCCAACTCGCAGCCCCACAGATCGGTGGATCCCGCTGGCATCCTGCTGTGCAATCTCAATGGGAATGAGCCGACACCGTGTAAAGGCAAGCTCTGCTGCTCAGCCCTGCACTGATGCTATCTCCTGCAGCGCTCATGGAACTCATGGTCAACAGGCAAACTTTCCGTCCACAGGCACCTCCTGTTGCAAGTGCTGGGACAGAGGCTCAGTTCACTGTGCTCACAGTGCTCCGGGAACTCAAGTGTAGGATAGGAAACAAGAGAGGAAAACTCCTAATGACATTAAAAACAAACAAACAGCAGGGCTTTCTAAACTTGTCATCGCTTCCACAGCCAGCACCGCTGCCAGAAGATGGGCAGAGAGTCAAACCCTCAGCACTGAATGAAACACCATCAGAAAGCAGCCTCTATTTCTAGGCTGCTGGCAGCATCTCCTTGCGGGTGCGTGAGCTCAGCTGCTCTGAGGCAAGAGATAAAAGCTGCAGCTTTAATACAAGGCTTATCCCGGGCAGCCGGAGCTCCTCGTGCAGCACCACAGCGGCTCTCAGGGCTGGAAGCACAGCCATCCTCGCCCGCAGGCACTGAAAACGCCTTTCCCTCGCCCTGGGCACAGCACGGGCGCTGACCGCCGACTCGGGCACTCCTCCTCCTGCTCGAAGCCCTGGAGCCGGAGCCCTTTCGCCCCTTCCCGCGGCCGGCCCCAGGCGCGGTACGGATGGGGCACGGAGCGCACGCAGCCCCGCGGCCGGCAGAGCGGAGCCGGCCGGGCTGTCACTCAGAGGAGCCCCTCGGTGCTCCGAGTTGGGTCTTCCTGAGGTGGGGGGGGTGTGGGGGGGTGGGTCTGTCTGAGCCGCTGCTGTCAGGGATTTCAGACGGAACGAGGCACCGAACGCGGGTCTGACAGCTCGCCGCCGAATTAGAGCTATTTGCATGCTAATTTTCACCGTGCTTAGCTCGCTGGCAGACCCGGAGCCAGAAGCAGCCTCTGCGTGTTTGGAACAATGCTTGACTGATCTAGCGGCGTTAACGAGCAAATTATGGTAATTTTGTTATTACAAATTCATAGAAATTTCCAAAGAGTGGAGCAATACAATATGTTTTTTTCTCCTCCTCCTCACTCCTAAATACGGAACCTTTTGTTTATACACACTTTGCTTTGCTTACTTATGTTTAGTTATGCATACTGTTTCACTTCAAAGGGAGGAGGCAGGAATTACAGCCGGAGCGAAGGGAAGCAGACTGAGCTGGATTCGCCGTGCAGATACCTGGGACGGCATCCCCAGCTGCTGTTATCAGCAGTGCCCTGAAAGCCTGGAGGCTCGTGGGCCTTGCTCAGGATCTGGGCTGTAGGAAGGAAACCTGTTTGGGAACAGAAGATCCAGAGGCTGTTGGCTTTTCCTTCTTAACCCTTCACCTTCTCGTCCTTCTCAGCACAGTTTCTACATCAAATGAGGGAAATAAAATTTTATGTATGCTCTGTCCAAGTGCAGAAGATGCACATCTGAAAGATGAATAACAGAATGTTCCTCTACACTCCTCTGGTCCTGGCAGCCCCTTACTCAAAATGTACGTGAGCAGTAGATAAGCATGTATCAGTTTCTTAACTGCTTCGTTATTAATAATAATAAATATGTACTAATCATTTGTCAATTGACTTTCAGTCTGTTTCTGCACTGAGATCTCTGTGATGCTGCATCACTTGCTTCATCGTATGTGATGAAACTTATGTAGAATTTGTTCTGTGAGACCACAGAAGAGTGGGAAGAGATCTATGTGAAGCAGACCTAAACCTGGGAGAAGGCAGTAAGCTCACTTACGTAGAAAAGACACCCTCCAACATCCCAAACATCAGTACTTCCTGTTTCTTAACAGCGGTGTGACCCCCAGCTGGCAGGTTTGGATTGCCTACAAGTTTGCTATGTCAAGCACTTGCCCCAGCATCACGCCTTCCACCTGCCTACAAGAGCACTGCCATGATTTTCCATAGCACCTCCTTTCCCTGGTCAGGCTTTCTGCCTTGAGAACAATCCCCACAGATGAATATACAAAATGAGCATCCCATAATGCACACGTTTTCCTGAAGTCCACCAGGGCAACACCGGAGCATCGCTGAGCACCCTGACCCCAGGAGCCCCAACCAGATGAGCGCCACAGAGGGCACAGCAGGGCATAGGGGGATGATGGAAATAAGCACAGTATGATCCAGCCTACACCAGAGCTGGGCAAAGCCAGGATACTGGCACAAAGTCAGTGATGGTAATCAGAACAGGGACAAAAATCCTTGTTGAGATCTCAGTGTATGAAGCAAGCGAAGCAGATGGCAAACAGATTCAGAAATCATCACCAAGCTCTAAGGAGATAGCTTGCCGCTTTCCACCCACCAGAGGAATGCCAAGGTTCATTCCTTGTTTTCCTGGGAGATCTTTTCAGTAAAGAAACAGCTTGATTTTCCTTTCTGTTTTAAAGGTGGCAGCAACTCCACTGTTCCAGTAAGCAGCCAGTTCAGCCTCCTGCAGTCCATCGGGACACTGCTCCGGCTCTGACACTGATGGCCTCTACCAAACCACGCACACTGACTTCTTTGTCAGAGTCTGTTTGTCAGTGTGTTACCTCCCAGCTCCCTTCCTGTCACATTTACTGCTTCACACCATCACGAGAGTTTGGCATGGGCAGTCGGGACAAATAACACAGATATACAATGATAGCAATGACCAAAAGGTTTCAGCCTGTAGGGAAGCCTATCCCTGAAGGCTCAGGGCAGGAGCTGCTCACTCATTCCTACCTTTTGATCCCAGCCTCAACTTGTGCTCCTGTTCCTTGTAAAAGATCACTGTGTACCAAGCAGGTTGACAGAGGGTGTTTTCCCATCCAGGATTGGATGGGAGAAACAGACCAAGCAGAGAAAAGATACACAATCTGGCCTGTCTGCATCAATACCCACTAATTGCAAGGAAAAATTCTTCTAAAAACCATGTGTTGTTTTTTTTCTCCCAACATCATTTCTGCTTTGCTCATCAGGATGAGCCTCTTTTTTTTTTTTTTTTTTTTAATGAAAAATTGTAAGTGGCACTATTGCTATTTTTATACTTTTCAAAGACCAGTTTTGAATGTCAGTGTTTTCAGGTCCCTTTAGTTGGGTAATTGCACATGGACTTCATATAAAGGAAATTCATTTGTTCAGGGTCACTGCATGGTTTTTCATTAAAAACAAATTACCGGTGCTCAGAAAGGACATCTGGGTTTCAGGAGTCCCATTAATGACTGTATTTTCAGCATCGCTATTCTGGATGCTGTACCCTTTCCTGTCAGCCCGTGCTCAAGGCCCCTGGAGGACGGTGTGAATGACAGCCCTGGGGAAGGCAGGGCACGAGAGAGGGCTCCTCCCAAAGACAAGGAGAGAGGAAAGAGTGGAGAAGACACAGAGGGTAACGGGGCTGTTATCTGAGCACCTCTGAAACCAGGGACAGAAGAGCTTTTAACATGGGCAAGCTTGAGCTGCTGAGCACAGAGCAGCCAGGCACAGGGTGCAGGCAGACAGGAGGTCCGCGTGGGTCCAGAAGCTGCACCTCGGGGTGCTGCAGGAGGGCACAAGGGTCAAGGGTGGGAGAAGGGTGGGGGACTATTTCTGCAGGTCCTCATGGAGCCATCAGTCTCTGTCCCTGTGACAAGGCAGCTGCCAGAAGGCTCCATCGAGATCCTGAAGGTGATCGTGCACACCTCTGTTGTTTAACAGCAGCTCTGATCCAGAGCAGAGCTCTCACTCCTGTGTATCCGTGCGGACTGCTGGCACCACTGGTTCTCAGACAGCCACCTCCTGGCACAGCTCTGATCATTATGCCAGAAAGAAGCTCAACAATTCTGTGGTGTGTTTTCAGCAGAGCTGTGACCAAAACACACCGTCACATAATGATGGGGCAGTTCTGCTGTGCAAAACTGCAGCAGGTCTCCTGGCCCTGCACACAACACGGTGAGCAAAGAGCCAGATCAGGGTGCTCAGGGCTGGAACACCCACAAAGACAGAGACAGGACAGCTTCTCCAGGCATCTGAAGACCTCCAGATGGGTGGAAGTTTGAAGCCTTCCCATGTATCCTATCTTGTTTGTCTGTTTCAATCAATGTGTATTGCCTTCCCTTGTGCCTCCTGTGAATGGATAAAGGTATTACATAGGATGGACCCCTGGACGCATGTCACAGTGCTGTGCCTGTATCCAGCATGCAGGCAGAGCTTGGCACCAAACACCGCTCTCCAAGCTCAAGCATCCCACCAGTTGTCTTCCCATCTAGCTGTCCACCAGCAGCTCCACGCCATAGCATGCAACAGGGCCTGGAGTGGCCGTGCAGCAGGTGAAGAGGGGAGACGCTCCTGTGGGAGGGTCCTGCTGATGGAGAGTCAGGACAGGCTGACGATGGGGAGCCTTTCTTGTTCAGTGGAGAGCAGGGACGTGGGAAGAACAGTAAGAAGAGAACAAGGAGCTGAATCGATGTGTGCTTGGTGAAAACACCACGGGGCTCAGACATTTCCCCCACACCGTGCGAGACGGACACCACAGACATGAGGCAAGCACCAGCAGTGCAGTGAGGAACCAGTGAACTCACTGCAGCACAAGCAATGTCTGCGGGAGGCAGAACAGAACCCTTTACATCTCACCGCGGATCTGCTGCTCCCACACCTCTCACTACTTGGCTCTCACAAATACTTAATTATGAGCAGAAAGTCGCGGCTTACAATTAAAAAGCTTATCGAGGAAGCATATTTCTAAAAGGTGCTCTGAAAACTATGACAAGGAAGCAGCAGGTCACAAAGTGAATCCCTGTGAAAAGGTAAAACGGGTGCACACAGGCATGGTCTGTTTCAGAACAACCACGGATGTTCTGTGGCCCCAGCCCTGATCTGACAGCTGCCTTTGGGTCAGCCCTCGGCCTGCCATGCTCTCCCCAGCCAGGCTCTCTGAGACTGGCCCTGCAAATGACAAGAGGCAAAGAAGAATTGGGAAGACGTTTGGGATGCTAGTTAGCAAATTCTCACTTAAATGAGAAAGCAAACCTGAAGAAATTGCAGCTGACCTTCACACTAGCTGGAGCAGAAGGTTGTTATTAAAGGAACCAGTGAGAGGAACAGTGCAGTTATTCAATGTAACGGGTCACAGAGGCCTATGTGTAGTTAAAAATAAAATCTATTACCCAGGAAAACTGGCTCAGATGACTGTACATCACCGAACCCCCTCTGGATTTCCTTGTGCTGAGCTCTGCCATGACCATCACTCACAATTCTGTGTCCTGCTCCAGCAGGTGTGCCCAAACAGCTGGCAGCCATGGACACGTCCATTCTCCAGCAACCACCAAAAAGAAAAGGAAGAGTAAAGCCGCTGGGAGGTGACAGAGACTCAGAGCTGCATACTGGGTATAAGGTGGTCCAGAAGTAGGCAACAGATTCCCACAGGGTTTCTAAAAGCCTCCAAATCACCACCTTCAGGTGCACACAAGCTGTCTGAAACTTCCCATGGGTAAGACGACTGCTGCAGATGCCAGATAAGGCCAATCTCCTGCACGCCTTCCTTGTCCCCAGGTTTACCCTCAGTGGCAGAATGGGCCTCAAGAAAAGCAGGGGCTCAGGGCTCTGGTGAAGAACCAGCACAGGAGAGCCCAAGCAAGAGCTGAGGGGACTGGCAGGATGGGACATCTGACATTGCTGGCCCCTGCTTCCCACTCACTGTGCTACATCTCTAAGCTGCGTATGCAACAGCAGGTTCATGCACAGCACCCTCATTGGCCCATACATCTCTGTGGCCTGCCTGACACACGTGTGATTAACTGATCCTGGTGTTCCAAATGCTCAAAGTCTAACAGTCGTGTTAAAAAGTTAATGGAAGTGCAGACCTTCAGCTGATCTAAGCAGCTGGCAATGCCTCTGAAGTAAGAACAGCCTCAATGAGGATGGAAAAGCTTACCAGTAACTTTGTGTGTCCTTGAGAAATAGCATGCAGCAAGGAGTCAAACCTTTCAGACCTGCATTCGGATCTTCTCATCTTATCTTTACAAGAAATGAAGAACTTCCCAAAAATTATATTCGATGGGTAAAAATTATTTCAACTTAGCCTCTGATCTAGCTTCCATAACCAGCACAAGTAAAATGGCTGTTTCTTTTTCTTAATTTCTCAGTGATCTGCTGGAACACATTTTACAGATTATAATCAGTTTGGGACAAAAAATACTAATCCCAAAATAGCCAGGACAATAAATAACTGTCATTGACTACCGCTTGCTTACTGAGAGTGTTGTTTTCCAAATCACCACCTCCTCCTGGAGCCATGTGACTGCATATGAAATTCCACTTTGGGAGATTTTCTTCAATAACTGTCTGGCCTTGCTGACTCCAAAGTGACTATCTCAGAGGACCTTAAAGGCTTGGAAAGCAACAGGCAGGGGAAAGAAGGAGAATCTCCGAGCAACCATTCATTTTCAAACCATATGGGGAGGTTTAGGTTGGATATGAGGAGGCAGTTTTTCAGCCAGAGGGTGGTGAGGCACTGGAACAGGTTGCCCAAGGAGGCTGTGGATGCCCCATCCCTGCAGGCATCCAAGGCCAGGCTGGATGTGGCTCTGGGCAGCCTGGGCTGCTGGTTGGCAACCTGCACATAGCAGGGGGTTGGAACTGGATGAGCAGTGTGCTCCTTTGCAACCCAGGCCATTCTGTGATTAGGGCCCAGATTCATGAATTTTAACGTGTAAGTTTAGGATTTGGAATACTTCTTTCCCTTGAGACAGCAGTGTCTGTCATGCCCAGATCAAAGACAGCAGAGCCTGGGGATAAATCCTACTGTTTCCTTCAGGCTGAAAGGAGGACACTGATTTCCAGCAGCACAGTTCCTTGCTCAGACAGGAGCAAGCCCATGCAGCCTCCCTAGCACCAGGCATTCAGCGGCTGCTTGCTGCCAGCACCCCAATGTCACCATGCTGCACAGCGCTGCGTGCACACGCTCAGCCAGTACCAAGTGAGCACTGCGCTGACTACGTGACACACACACAAGCCAAGCTCTGCCAGACCAGGAGCCTGAGCTCTCAGCTCCCACCGACACCACGCTGTCCTCTGCAGTGCCGCCTTTCCACCCCCCTTCATTTTGCAGACTCACCAGGCACCATTCCTGTCAGCGCAGGGGCAGAATAGCTGCCCTGTCCAGCAGGGGGGACGTGCGGAGGGTATCCTGGGAGGGTTGTGCTTGCCAGCTCGCGACCTGAGGAATCAAACCAACAAATCACCACGTGAGCATCACTGCTGGCAGACGTGCTTCTGTACCTTCCTGACTGCTGCGAAGACAGCCACCTGTTTGTCGCAACAGCTCCGCAAGTCTCAGCAAGGAGCTGCTAGATTGGTAGGAGAGAGGAGAAACAGTTCTGCTTGCTCTGTCAGCTGCCATCACGCTGTGGCAAAGTGAGGGCTTGAAAGGGGAAGAGCAGATCCCTGCAGGAAGAAGCCCTGTTTTGAATTCCAGCTGCTCTCCTTTTATTCCCAAGTTTCTCCAAAGTTCAGCTTTGTAAAGTCAAAGTTTGTAAAATAATGCTGATTTTAACAGCACTTCCCCAGGAAAGTCTCCAGAAAATTACACTGTATGAGCTGATGGATTGCAGAGATCTAAACGTGATAAGGGCATTATTTCCATTTTCCGTTAAAGTCATTTAGGGAAACACAAATACACACACACATTGAGACATGAAGTAATTTCCAAAACGCAGCTGTTGTTCCAGCAAAAGAGCAGTGATGTTCACAGCCTGATGCAGCTGACTCCTCGCTAGGGAAACCTTCTTTCATTAGGGTCTGCACAGGTCTCCTACACAAACTATGCTGCAGAAAGCAGGCTGTGGGCCATCCCCCATCTCACCATACCCCTCATCCAGAGTGCTGAGTGCCCTCGCTTCTAACCCAGCTCCAGGCAAAGCTGCACACAGCCCTTGGGGCCACAGCTGTGGATATTTCACCAAAGGCATGGAGGAAGCAATGGCCGCACCCTGCCAAGATAGCATCTCCCACAGTGCAGATCATCTCCAGGCTGGGGAGGAAAAAGGGACCCTGTTCTGTGTGCCACCTGCAGCAGGGGTTTGTCCCCCGTCCCCCGGCTCAAATGTCACCTAGATGCTACTGAGCCTAAAGCATGGAGGAGATCATTCAGGCTGCAGCTTGCTTCAGTTTCACAGGCTGCCCATAGAGGTTGTGGAGTCTCCTTTTCTGGAGGCGTTCAAGACCCACCAGCAACCACTGCTACACTGCTGGCTGCAGACACCACCAGCTTTTTTTTTTTTCATCAAAAAGAAAGTGAGACTGAAGGGAAAGAGCAGCATAATGGACTTTATTGCTTGGCCTAAACCAGGTCACTGATTAGCTGACAAACACTTGGCTACATTCTGCAGATAACTAACTGCTTCTGATCCTCTCAGCAAGGGAGAGAGTCCTGAAGGCCATGAAATTACTCCATCCACGTTATCTCTGAGGATGAATATTCAGAGCAGCGTGCTGCACTTTGGGGTCCGCCTCCTCACTGGGCTCCTTCATGCCACTGCGGAGTGCCCTGAAGTCTATCTGCAACGTGGACTCCAACCCATCATATGCCCCGGGATTCATTCGCCCACCCAGCCCTTCCACAAAGGCAAAATTTAACCATGCTGTTTGAGTAGGTGACAACTCAACCCACAGTATGGGGGTTAGAACTCCATGTTCTTTACGGTCCCTTCCAACCCAAGCCATTCTATTATTCTGTGACTCCATGATTCCCAGGTCCCAAGCAAGCTCTTTCTCATCCACGTATGATTTTTGCCTTTGTCTCGGGAAGGGAAGGGAAGGGAAGGGAAGGGAAGGGAAGGGAAGGGAAGGGAAGGGAAGGGAAGGGAAGGGAAGGGAAGGGAAGGGAAGGGAAGGGAAGGGAAGGGAAGGGAAGGGAAGGGAAGGGAAGGGAAGGGAAGGGAAGGGAAGGGAAGGGAAGGGAAGGGAAGGGAAGGGAAGGGAAGGGAAGGGAAGGGAAGGGAAGGGAAGGGAAGGGAAGGGAAGGGAAGGGAAGGGAAGGGAAGGGAAGGGAAGGGCTACGCCTTCACTTTCAGCAGCACTCTGGGCACCACAGGTAATATGCAAAACAAGGTTTGGAAAAACTTTGAACCTTCATCCTGAGTCAACATATTCTGAAAGTTGACGGGGGGACACAGCTGAGAGGATGGGATGCTTTCACATGAGTGTGGATGGCACTGGTGTCAAACAGCACACCACTTTCCTACAGTATCCTGTTTCCACAAACCAGACAGCAAAGTGTCATCACCCACCAGAACTGCAATTAAACCAGGGACCAGTTCAAAGAATGTTGACTGGCATAGGATAAAATCAGTATTCAACCCAGAAGTAATGTTTGAACAGAAAAGCATGAATACAGGATTATCTGCACTCCACAGCCCTTGTCAGAGAACAGTACCATACAAAGAACCACTCTCTGAAAATGCAGAGATGCAGACTAGAAGAGGACCACGTCTGGAGGTGATCCTGGCTTTTCCACCTCCTCAGTAGAGAAAAAAATTCACCACTTCCTTAGCAGGCTGTCACAAGTCTGATGGATTAAAGGGCTGCAGCATGCCAAGTAATGTGACATTTAGAAGACGTTTCCCAACAAAGTATCTTGCAACAAGGAGCACGCTGGTCTAATCCAGTCAGTAAACGTGTCCATCTTGAGCTTGCTACAGGGATGAAACGCTGCACATCATTTTGAGGCTTATTCCTGCTGGAATTCATTCTACATTCCTCCAGAAAGTAAAATATAATGATGCTAAATAACAACAATATCAACTGGCGCAGTGGGACCAGGGGCTGCAGATGTGTGTCAGAGTGCTTGGCCCTGCACACAGCAGATACGCAATGAATGTCCGTCCTTCCATTCACTGCGAGCTGACAGCGTGCTGGCACTGAGAGCAAATTATCATTCCCCAGAAAAAGTGCAAATAAGTAATTTTCTTCCATAAAAGAAATTATTTTGCAACCAGCGGCGGGAGAGGTCAGCAGCACCCTCCCCAAGCAGGCATGGCCAGCAGCACTCGGACATGGGCAGGTCTGCACCCCTGCACAAGATAACGGCCTGGCAGCAAGCAGCAGAAACTGCCTTCCTCATCCCCAAACCACAGTGGGAGGAAGAATGAGGGAAGGGTTCAGAAACATTCTTCATTTTACTTACCTTCTGTTAAAGAAAAGAGGTGAAGAGCATTTCCAACTGTGTCTTTGTACACTGCTGTGTGTAAATGTGAGTCCAATTAACTTCACACTTAACTACTAATGAAATTATCTCATTTTGCTATCAGCTCAAGTCTCATCCATGGCAGTAATTAACCACTGGGGGTTGTCACTCCTAGACACATGACACGAGGACTTCCCCAAGCTCAGGTACTTCAAACCCTTGCAGAATTCATTACCCTGACAGTGTGAAAACCCTTCACTTTCAATACCACAGGGCACCAACATGTTTTTTTTTTTCCCTTTATCTAACTGATTGCCAGTAACAGTATGAAAGAAATGAATGCACTGGAGAGGTAATTAATTACTGCAAAGGACACATTAGAAAATGCAGAGGGTTCAGGTGTTGGGGGTTAGCTCAGGAGCCCTTTTGCCAATGCAATAGAACAGGCTCTCTGCAATAGAGGACTTGTAATGGTTCTCCCTGAGAAGACCCACGAATTGTCCATGTGTCATCTCCCAGCCACTTTTTCATGTTTCCAGCAGACCGAGGTTGCCATCAGCTTAGGAACACAAAGACAGGGCAGTGCACTGGGTTCACGGTGTGGTCCCACTTCTCCAGATACAGGTTCAAGCAGAGAATAGATAACCTGTACAGTAAAAACCAGCTTTCCCATTTTGGTGAATCCCTCACACACACACGCTTGTGCCACAGACCTGCTCACACAGGAGGGTCTCTGAAATGGGCACCTGAGGCAGTGCACAGCTCACATCCTGCCCAGCACGGCGCTGCTTTTCCATGGAATCCAGAAGCAGGGAGGGTCCCAGGCAGGCAGGACACAGAGCAGGGAGCACAGAAGCCAAACTCATTACCAAAACTGGCTTTTCTCTGAAAAATCCCATTCCCACAAGAGATTTTCATACGACAAGTTCTTTCTTTGCCAATTGCAGTTTTTGATACTACAGCCTTTGTTGTTCCAGTCATTATTGTAAGGAAAACATTTTGACTGACCTCTCAACCCTGTCAGCAGGAAGAAGATCTCAAGAGACTTAGAGAACCAGAAGTGTTTCTGTTGGAACAGACCTTCAAGGACCGCTGGCCCCAACCCACTGGGATGCATGTCACACTGGCAATAGTGGCATCAGGAGCAGAGCAGCACCTCAACTGGAGATGAGCTCCTCTTGAAAAAAGAATCCAGCATGATTGCATACAGCATACTGCCCCTCCATTGTTACCATCTCCCAGCCTGGTTACAGCCATAACAAAGGAGGAAGGAATTAATCCACTCTTGTCTTTATAATGAAATTATAAAACCCAGCTGTCCTCAGTGATTATTAAGGACTCAGTGTACCTGTCACCTACACAGCTGACTTCCAAAGTCTGGAGGAGACTAAAGCTGGAGCAGCAGCCTTGGACCTTCCTCCCCATCCCACGTCCCCATCCTACGTCCCCATCCTCTGCCTTGCAGTCGCCTCTACGATGCTGAATGCGGAGCAGGCCTGCTCCATCCAGAAATACCAAGAGCATGCACCATCCTTTGCTCCATCCTAAATGTACTTCAGATTTTGCACCCCAGCAGTGCCCACAGTCTGGATGTGATCTTATCCAGATTCCTGGTTACTCCAGGAAAGGATATGGCCCCCGGCACAAGACCTGGGCAAGCTGGAGCACAGCTGTTAATGAATAACTTCCCTCCTGTGTTCATCGAGCTTTATTTGCAGACATCAAAACCACTGCAGCATGCTTACTGCTATGAGTTACCACTCCTGCACCTAATTAGAGGCAGATAAAACAGTGGTAACACACAGATCACCTGTAATGATTTTGCTGACTCGATTATTCTTCTGACAATTATCTCTGGCTGCCAAAACCTCACAGGAATGTCAAAGTCTACTTCCTACAAAGCAGGTAATGTCACAGGTGTGACCATGAAATCAATAATGAGGCATAGCTCTTGCAGAGGGCATCCAGGTCAGATGGAACAGCCCTTAAATTAAACATTGATAAGCAGAACACAATTATCCATCATGTTTAAGTGCCTGTGTGAAATTAGCAGCCAGGGAAAGGGAGCAGTGGGCAAAAGATTAGTGGAGGAGGTGTTGAAATCACACTGTCCACTGTGACTGCAAGGCTTTGTGATAGCATTACAGTAATCTGCTATCAAAGCCATAAAAATCAAACTAAGCACACTGCTCTGAAACAGGGGTTCTGGGTTTATTTTATTTCTCACCTGCAAGGAAGCCACAGATGTCTGTCTGTTGGAGTTCAGAGTTACCTTTCATAGCAGGTATCTCTGCTGCTCAGGACTGTCACAGACCTTGATGTGTGGGGAAAACATGCTCTGATCAGTGCAGAACAAACAGGCACGATGGTTGTGGACAAGCTTATTGCTTCCTCACAGCAGGATCTGCAGCCTAAGGGTGCCAACACAAGCACCTGAGCACTGCCATCACAGAAAGGGAAAGAAAGGGAAGGGATGGGACATGTTCAAGATGGAAGTGACTTCACTACGTAAAATGTAAGCGGCTGGGAGTAGATAGAAAAAGTGGTTCAGATCAAAACAAGGAGTGCATACTGCTCTGGACTACTTGCATTTTGCTTACTACTTTCAGTTATTAAACTTTCTTAAAGTTTTTATTTGGGGTTTTATTTGGAAACAGGCCAGGGGAAAACAAAAAGCAAATATTTTTGCAGGACAGGAAAATCCATTCCATGCAGTGCTCTCAGTTCTGGGTAAGGAACACAGACCTCACCACCTGCATCCACCTGAACTCCCACTCAGCTCTCAGGAGGCACATGGTACACCAACCCAGGGCTTAGTCTCTCCACCAGTGTAGAGGAGATGCATCTCCACAGCTTTGGAAATGGTAGGAGGCAGCTCACCCTGGCCTCCAGACCCTCACCAGGGGCAGGGCAGGACCTGGTGGGCTGCTGGTGGGCATCGGTGCCCTTGCCCAGCCGGAGGATGCCAGCGCCTGGGCAGAATTTGCTGGCCCTTCATCAGAGGAACTCCTCAGCATACTGCAAAGCAAAGGCCATCGTACCAGGCAGTCAGCGAATCTAAGGCTGGACCTGATGGAGATGGAGAAACAAGTCCTGGAGCTCAGAATTGGTGGCAAAGAGGGGACAAACACTTCCATGAACGCCGCCTGCGACAGGCACAGCTCCCTCTCTGCATTTTCTGTTGCAAACAACAGGTAGGAATTAATGAAGCCATGTGAGACAAGCAATGGCTTGTTTCTCATTCTGTGGCTCTCACCGCTTCAGAAGGGAAACTGACAAGGGAAGTGCAACCCGCAGGCATGTGCACATGCATAAATCTGTAGGTGGGACAGACACACAAACATGCTTCCCCCCATCCATAGCACTGCTGCCAATTATACAGACCTGCAGTTCTCCCTGCTTCAAAAAGGGATTCGCTGTAGTGAAGTGCTCTGCCTGGCCTTCTGTGTTAGTTTGGAATGACATCGAGGTGTTGCATTCGAAGGCAGAAAAAACCCATGTGTCTGCTTATCTAAGAGACCAGTTAGCCTCCTCCTGTCAAAGTGACATGTAAAACGGCAGGAGAAAAGGAAAGAAAAAAAAAAATTCACAAAGGAAAAAAAAATACAGAGGCTTACCACTGCTGTAGAGTCTAAGGCCTCTGAAATACCATTTCTTAAAAGTATCGTTCATTTTGCAGAGTAATTTACAAGAAAAACAGTTCCACGTACTTCAGAACTTCAGAAAATGTAAAAGAAACCAAAACAACAGCGACAACAACTTCTTCTGAATGTCAGTGTGAATTCCTCTGCACTCCAACTCCCCTTCCACCCTCGGTCAGAACGGCCCTCACACACCTCACAGACACTGCCAAATTAGCCGTGGTTTTTCTTTCATCCCATTATTTCTAAAATGCACTCCAGCCAGCGTGCTGCATGCAATGAATGAAAGAACTAGGAGAATTAAGCCACGCAATGAAACAGCCTTCTGACGAATAAAGCTATGGAAATTTTAGGCTCCATTTACTTCTCAATCTAATTTTGCCCTCCAATGCACATTATGTCTGAAATGGGATCTCATGTGGTTTGATCAGTGATCTTAATGCATGCAGAAGCAACTTATTCCCTTTATTGTTGTTTCCTTTCTGCAACACAGCAACGCTTCTAAATAAGAATAGCACAGCCAGGCTCTGCGAGGCCCACCTCCACAGCCATCCCTGTGCTGCTGGAGGGCTGCAAGGCAACCACGAGTATCACAGCTAGGAGATGTGTGCTGCACGGGCTCCCAGCTCCTGCTGACAGATTCAGAGCTGGCAGTTCACAGCACTGCAAAAAACAAGACAGCAGCCAACCTATTACAAGAAGTGCAATTAGGATATTTTTGGTTTTGTTTCTATTCTAGTGTTGGATGTTTTATGTATACTTAGAAGGTACCATCTAGATTATCTTTGGAAAAAAAAAAAAAAAAAGAGGCTGCTGCTCAAAAAGCCAATGGTATCTTGGGCTCCATCAGCAGAGGGGTGGCCATGAGGGACAGGGAGGTGATTGTCCCCCTCTACTCTGCTCTTGTGAGGCTCCATCCGCAGTACTGTGTCTGGGTCTGGAGCCCCCAGTACAAGAAAGACAGGGAGCTGTTGGAGAGGGTCCAGAGGAGAGCCACAGAGACGATCAGGGGACTGGAGCACCTCCCCTGCAAGGACAGGCTGAGGGAGCTGGGCTTGTTCAGCCTGGACAAGAGAAGGCTGCGGGGTGACCTCATTGCAGCCTTTCAGTAATTAAAAGGGGATGATAAATAGGAGGGGAATCAACTTTTTACAAGGATAGACAGTGACAGGACAAGGGGAAATGATTTTAAGTTGAGGGAGGGAAGATTTAGGTTGGATGTCAGGGGGAAGTTCTTTACAGAGACAGTGGTGAGATGCTGGAACAGCTGCCCAGAGAGGCTGTGGATGCCCCGTCCATCCCTGGAGGTGTTCAAGGCCAGGTTGGATGGGGCCCTGAGCAGCCTGGACTAGTACCATATCTGGAGGTTGGTGGCTCTGCCTGTGGCACGGCGTTGGAACTTGATGACCCTTGGGGTCCCTTCCAACTCAAGCCATTTTATGGTTCTACGATGGGGCTTTGGGCAGTTTGATCTGGTGGCAGGCAATGAGCCCACAGCAGGGGATGGAACTGGGGGTGTTTAAGTTCCCCTCCAGCCCAACCATTCTGTGATTTCATGAATGCAGAGGGCTTTGGGGAGCAATAAGAGCAGAATAGAGGAGATGGAATGCAAGCCCCCAGGAGAGGCCCAGGAACTTTGCAAACCTGCTTTGGCACAGGTCTTGCCAGCTCCAAGCTGGGCTCTCAGCACTCTTCATGGACACCAGTACCAATGACAGAGTACGTATCAGTTCATTGTACAGCCCTGAAGGCTGGGGCATTTTCAGCCAGGCACCAGGCACTCTTCAGCCAGAGGTACCTCTTGGCAGAATGCCGTGATACTGAGAAACAACAACAGTCCTTCCAGCAAACACTGACACAGGCAGAGAAGAATCCACAGCGCACAACCAGAGTCAGAAACAAGAAGAGAGAGGGTGCACAGGCACTCAGCTACCCTGCTTGCTCATTAAGCACAGAGGAAAACAAATACGACATCTTCCCCTGGGTTGCAGAGTTGTGATAACCCAAGCTAAATATTTTCCATCTCCTAAGAATCACTTTTAAGACCTGCATCTGAAATTAATCTGAGATCAAGACATTTCCAGTCATTGCTAATCACAGAATCACCAGGGTTAGAAAAGACCTCCAAGTTCTTCTAGTCCAACTTCCCACCTACCACCCACGATAACATGTCCCTTAGTACAACATCTGAACGTTTCTCCAGAGTTAGCAGCAGCTTCCTGTGCCTCACGGAAAACATATCTACTCTAAATTTTAAATAATTAAGGGTAACCACATTCCAAACTGGAAACCAAGTATGAAATTCCTAACACTTCAATAAGAATGTTTTTATCCTGGAATTAGAGAAAAACCTGAAATTTTATCTGGATTATGTGCTCTGATAACGAAAGTGAAGCTTTAGAAAGATACAGAAGACCAAATATCTCAGCGTTTCCATCAAAATGTTTTTAATTTTCAAAATTGAAGCATTTTATTTCCTTTTGTTGGGGGGAAAAAAAAAAAAAAGAAAGAAAAAAAAAAGCCCTGAAATAACTAGACCAAATCACTTTAAAAATTCAATTGCATTTTTCCCGTGCACTGTGAAGCAGGTGGCCAAAGTTCATCCGGTTTTCCTTTCCTGATCTTTACGATGCTGCACTTGCTTGATCTCCAGCACATGCAGAGCCCTAAACACAACTGTTAAAACAACAACTTGGCTCTGCTGGCTTCCTACATCATTGTGCATTTGTGCCTTTCCCAACACAAGGTGCGACACTGAGCGTGGCTTCCTGGTGCTGTGGCAATTTCAACCACAGACAAAGCTGTTGGCTGCTTTCTTAGAGACTCACACAAGTGCCATAAAATGGAACATATTTCGATGTTAAGAAGTAAATCTTCAACATGAGGGTTGTGAGGCGCTGGAACAGGCTGCCCATAGAAGTGATGGAGTCCCTGTCCCTGGAGGTGATCAAGTGGAGGTGAGGCGCTGAGGGTCACAGTGGTTCATGGGGGGTGGGTTGGTGGTTGGACTTGACAATGTCAGAGGTGTTCTCCAGTCTTGATTCTATGAGTTGAAGTGCCGTCTGCTCATGCCACTGGGGCAGAGGTTTGTGCTCTGAACCAAGTAGGAAACACAGACAAGGAACCAGCCCTCACAATACGATTTGTGTTCTTTACCACACACTGGACACTTCCCATTATCCAACAACTGGGAATGAAAAAGCTCTGCATACTGTCTGGAGGATCATTCGTAAGAGGCAGCACCGTGTTACTCCTGCCTGGCTTCTCTTGCACAAAAACTACAGGTGTGCTGTCTCAGCTAGGAGGATGACACCAGCGTCACTGAAATGCAGTTTGAAAACCGCAGCAACACGTCTTTCTGAGGGCTATTTGCACGTTTAAAACAGCTGATGGAACTTTGTTTTCAGGTCACGGTGACAAAGTCCTTTCCTGCCACGTGCGTTTGGGATGAGACCAGCCTCCCCAAGGCAGGAGGGCTCTCAGCCCTCCCAAATCTGGGTGATGCTCTCAGTGTTTGCCACAACCCTCAGCTACCACCATCACTGCGTGAGCTCCCCTGGTTTGAATTGCCCCTCACACAGTTGAGAAAGGTGAGCAAGCAGCTGTGGGGGGAAGAAGCTGGGAAATGAAAGGAGGTTGGAGACGGGGAGGAGGTGGGCAGACGAGGTCCCTGGTTCATGGTGCCAGTCAGTGGGCTGGGATTTATAACTGTATTAAATGGCATGACAGTCAGCCATGATAAATCAGTTCCCCTTCTTCCCAAATCACAGACAATAAAAGCTTCGGCAGTGAAAGTCATTCATCATCATAAAGACTTGAGACATTTCTGCCATCAATTTCACTCACATCCTTAATACTCTGAAGGGAAGTTGGTGGACTTTTAGGGAAAAAAAAGGCAGGGAGAGAAGAAAGGGAAAAATAATTAGAAGAAAACACGAAGAAAGATTGAACAGGAATAATTACAAAGGTCAAAGAAAGGAGACCCTTCAGGAAAGCTATTTGGATGATGGGGAGCAGAGCTGCCATGTTCTCCACAGGGCACATGTGATGCTGAAAAAAGCCATGGGGCCTCTTCACAGCCCCCGAGGTTCACACTGGGCAAGGAGGGAGCTAGTAAGCTTGAGAGGGTGCTCAGAGCTAGGACCTGGCTGTCCCGTGTACAGGGACAAACCCTCAGCATTCCCCTGGCTGAGCACCCCAGTCCCATGGCTGGGCAAGCAGATGATGATTGCTCCCTGCAGCTTCACCACAGCAGGCAGGAACAGATGTGTCATGGCACAGACAGGCATCAAGGGACTGACTGTCCCCAGAGAAAGAGGGAACAAGGAGAGGCTGTATCCTGGAGAAGTGACCAAATACCTCCCCATCCTCCAGTTCTGCCTTCCTGCACATTGCCACTGAATGGGTCCCCCTGCCGAAAACAGCTTTATAAGTGTTAACGTGCCACATGTGGATGCACATAGGATGCTTCTGCACAGACATGATAGCCATCCCTGCAGTGGCATCCCCATCTTCAGAGGAACAGTTGCAAGCAGGACAGAGGGGTGCTGCACAGCTCTTCCAGAGGTCTGCAGCCACCAGGAGCACCTGGGAGAGGGCACAACCAGCGGGGACCTCAGGGCAGAGAAGGCTGTTATTAGTCATTGGAAAGGGCTGCCCAGGCAGGTGGTGGAGTCACCCTCCCCAAAGGTATTCCAGAACCATTCCAGAAATCTGACACTGAGGGACATGGTTGAGTGGGCATGGTGGGGGTGGACTGGTGGGTGGACTTGATGAGCTCAGAAGTCCTTTCCAGACTTAATGATTCTGTGACTGCCTGTAACAGGCACCTCCCAGCAGAAAGCAAGGACATAAGCACACAGTTTCTAAACCCTTAAGTGACATAACGCCACATAATTCACTTTGCAGTACTGCAAGGGGATAAGCAAGTCATCTTCTGCATCTCAGCTGCCACAAAAAGCTCCTCTGTATACCACCGTGTTGGCAAGGTTGGATGGAACAGCGCTGCAGCTGGGCGTGCTGCTGCAGGTAGGCTGAAGGGTTAATTTTGAAATGACACAGATCTGAGGAGCTCAGTGCAGGCAGGGAAGGGCAGAGAGGGCACAGTGCAATAGTCCCTGCTCGGGGGCATGGCCATCTCCTCAGCCACCAATGTTGGAGCAAACTGAAGTTCTGCATGACTCTACATCATGTCTGAAGGCACTGACAGGTCCACCTCACTGCTGTTTCAGAACCAAAGCAGTCTTCCACAGCACACGCCAAGAGTGTAACAGAGCTACTTTACCCATTTTACAGAAGAGTCCACTTACAACTTAAGACCTTAAAAGCTTCCCCTATTAAAATCACCAGGTCGCACCAAGCAGCCTATGACAGTGCATCCACATATCTGTTGACACAGTCATGAGCTCTATCCAGTGGGAAAAAGCATGATTGACTGTGAGGTACCACTCCTACTTCTGCACACCCCATCAAGACCTGATGTAACTCCCGTAGTCTTATACATCTCTACAGCAAGAGGCTGAAGTGTTTGCTTGCATCTCCCCACACACTTGTGGAAGGCAGCCTCAACTGTGCTGGGCTCGCTGCAACGTCATTTCACTGCAGAACAAGCCTGATTGCCCTGGGGCAGATAAAGCTTTGGGGATGCACATAGGCAGAAAGAAGAGATTGCAGAGCAGCTCTTGCTGTGACCCAGCAGCGCAGACACCAGTGAGCAGAGCAGAGTAAAATCAGCACATATAGATCCTCTGCTTTGCACCAAAAAACTAGATTTACTGACAGAAGGAGTCTCACTCACAACCCTAAACAACCCGTGGCCTCTGATTATTGCAGCTGCAGCAGCATGGATTCCCACCATGTTCCAAACCCTGTCCCATCCTGCAGCCTCAAGCCCCTGGTTGCCCCCAGGCATATTCAGCTGGTGGGAGGTGAACAGGTTGGAACCCACAGAAAGAAGACTTTCTGCTGAAGACAGTGTAATCCACACATATCCCATTTTCAGAGGAACATTTATAGTGCGTAAGTCATTTTCAGAAGGATAGTGCCATTACATGACTTCACAATATTTAGACGATTGCAAAGAAAGTACGATGAAATTAACTCCAAAGAGGCCCCAGTACATCCTTTATGCCTTTACTGAATTCACTTTTTGATCACAGTTATGTGAAAACCTCAACTTAGTAGCCAAGCTGATGGCAGTGGATGCAGTTCCTGTTCCCTCCAGTTCTCACAGGATTCCCACAAGTGATATTTCTGTTGGCAGATGTGCATTTGTCATCAGTATATCAAAAGCAGAGTAGCTGTATTGTGAAGAAACACCAGTGACATTTTCTTTTTGTACGTTTGCATTTTGCACTTTCTTCTTGTTTTTATTATAGTTCACTGCTTCTGTGAGAAATGACATCAAAACTTCTTACATTTTTTGCATTATTATTGTTTGCATGAAGACAAAAAAAAAAAAAAGTCCATGGAAGAACAAAATGCCTCAAATATTCCTGCAAAATCGTGTCTCAGAGGTAGCATGAGAAAAATCACAGCATCTTCACAGTGAAATAACTACAAACTATTTCGAGAACACTATAGGGAAAATGAGTTATTCTTCCTGCTTTGCAACAGATGTTCCCCTTCTTCCAAGATGTGCTGCAGTGTCATTAAAGTATTTGGATCCATTGTGTGAAAATAAGTAGAATGCCCAATCATTGCAATGCAAAGGTGAGAACTGTTTCATACATGTCCGCCTATTATTGATGGCACAGCAAGATCTTGTCAATTGCTGTCATCAAACAATTACCTTGTCCCACAAGTGTTGCCTGGGATGTCATTCACTCTATTCATGTCACGTGTCTACACGTAGAGGCCAACACATCACTCTACCCACTTGGAAATACCATTTTGGTGGATTGCACAGGTACAGTCAGATGTTTTACAATGCTTGCCCCCCTCTACTCTGCTCTTGTGAGGCCCCATCTGCAGTACTGTGCTCAGGTCTGGAGCCCCCAGTACAAGAAAGACAAGGAGCTGTTGGAGAGGGTCCAGAGGAGAGCCACAGAGATGGTCAGAGGGCTGGAGCACCTCCCCTATGAGGACAGGCTGAGGGAGCTGGGCTTGTTCAGCCTGGAGAAAAGAAGGCTGTGGGGTGACCTCATTGCAGCCTTCAGTACCTAAAGGGAGCCTACAAAGAGGAGGGCAATCAACTCTTTGGAAGAGTAGATAACAGCAGGACAAGGGGAAATGGTTTGAAGTTGAGGGAGGGAAGATTTAGGTTGGATGTCAGGGGGAAGTTCTTTACAGAGAGAGTGGTGAGGTGCCGGAACAGCTGCCCAGAGAGGCTGTGGATGCCCCGTCCATCCCTGGAGGTGTTCAAGGCCAGGTTGGATGGGGCTCTGGGCAGCCTGGGCTGGTATTAATGTGGAGGTTGGTGGCCCTACAAGTGGCAGGGGGGTTGGGGATTCATGATCCTTGAGGTCCCTTCCATCCAACCCTGGCCATTCTGTGATTCTGTGCTTGCATCACAGAGAGAGCTGGGGCTTTTCATCCTGAAGAGACCTTACAGTGGCCTTCCAGTACCTGAGGGGCCTACAGGAAAGCTGGGGAGGGACTTTTTATGTGGGAATGTAGCAACAGGACAAGGGGAAATGGCTTTAAACTGGAAGAGGGTCAATTTAGACTAGGTATTAGGAAGAAATTCTTTACTGTGAGGGTGTTGATGCACTGGCACAGGTTGCCCAGTGATGCTGTGGATGCCCCCTCCCTGGAAGCACTCAAGGCCAGGCTGGATGGGGCTGTGAGCAACCTGGTCCCACAGTGGGAGGTGTCCCTGCCTGCAGCAGGGGTTGGAACGAGGTGATCTTAAGGGTCCCTTCCAACCCAAACCATTCTGTGATTCTAAGACACCCTGGCAGTCCTGAATACCCAGAGCTCTCATTGCCCCTCAGAAGCTGGCTGCAGAAAGTGGCAAAACTACGGGTGAGTGCACAGATGGGGTATGCTGCCAGTAAAGCCAGGAAGACAGTTTCTACCTGATTTCACAGAGTTGTTTTCATGCACAGTTGGGTTTTTTTGTTGTTTTTCGTTTTCTGTGTTTTTGTGGGTTTTTTTTTTTTTTTTTTCCAGAGCATTTGAGACTGAAGCAAAAGAGAGCTTAAGTTATTCAGTGTGTTTACAGAACAAGCCCCAGCTTCGTTGCCATTGGGAGCCAGCACGAGGGCATTGATGCCTTGTTGTCTTAATCTTTCCACCATGGCTGTTCCATTTAAGACTGTATTTACTATCCATACCACAGTGGTACTGGGGGGAAGGGAGAAACATATTCAATTAATTAGAGATGCAAAATCCATAAATAAAAAGTGCTGTGTAAATGCAACTTGTTATGATACATGCTTTGTGCCAAAACATGTCTACTACAGTTAAATTCAATACTGAAATCCACAGCAAAATCCCCAGCTGAGTCAGGCTATACATTGTCAAAAGAGCCCCATTAATAGCCCAGGTCTGTGCATTGTGCAGCTGGCCTTCTTTGCTTTCTGAAACGTGCTTGTTCCTTTTTAACAGCAAGATAGGAACTGATAAAAATGGGGGGAAAAAAACAACCGTGTTTCAGTTAGACTCTGTTCTGACATTAAACATGGCACTTCTGTTTTTCGTATTCCCTGCCTCTCCACAACAAGTTTATGGGGCCTTTTTTCAAGTTTTCGACATGACAGGCCCAATCAGGAGTGACGGATAGATTATTGGAAAATGCATCTGCACTTTTATCTATTAAGTGTAGAGGCCAAGTTGTAAATCTAGCAGTATGCTGCACTAGAAACCCGCCAACTACCAACACTGATTTCAGAACAGAAATTGAAGTATAATTTGGTGTTAATGGTTAAGCACCGATCCACGCTTCCATGCAGAGACTGGGTCTATCGGCAAGGCACAACGGCCTCAGAAGAAGACATTTAACTGTTACTACAGTTGGCCCACAAAAAAATTAACACAGCAGTTTTCTGGAAGAAAAAACAGTATCCGAAAGGCAAAGCCTTTCCTTTAAGTTGTCCGAATCTGTCTTGTTTGTTCGTTCAGCTAATGAAAGCACTGCTTTAAAACTGTTGGTTATCAGTGTTTCAGCAAATATCAGCCGGGTAACAACTCCCTGCAGAGCTTTTTTCATGACATTCTCCTTCTCCACAGGGCAGACACTCCCAGCTCAGGTAGCTCTAGGTTAAGCTAAGCGCTTTCTGTTCACACGTAGTCACAGGAACAAAGCATTTACCTTGATCTCTAGCTCTAGGCACAAAAGAATTCTTAGATAAATCAAACAAGGGCTTGGGCAAAAGAGAAATAGCCCTTTCTCAGCTCCATGGAGCACCAGTTGTACATCCACGTGGAAGAAAGAGCACTGTTTGTTAGCTAAACTTCTCGTCGTTCTTGCCAAGTGGAAAACAGAATGTAGTTTGGAAAAGAGGCGGTGATGTGGTTTTGGTGTGGGATGAGTATTTGGAAGACGCGGCAAAGCAAGGCTGCGTATTATTTGGGATGCACTCAGAGACTGGGAGAGCTCATGCGACTGCATTTAACAGCTTATCTCTCTACAGTGATTAAAAACTGTACCCATATCACCACAGCTTTGCAGCTTCTCACTAAGGTGAAACTCTTGATTTCACAGTTGTACTTCTAAGATATCTAATTTACATGGCAATGGTAGCCAGACTACAAACCCTTTAGAAAACCTTCGTGTCCCCTGTTCTCCTGACAGTCTCTCAGCCATCCCCCCATGGACGCAGACTTTAAGGCATTCATCTGAGCAATTGCCTCAGGTTAGGAATCCCAGGGAATTCCTTTGAGAAACTGGTATCCTTGCTGACTGCACGGAGAGCCAAGTATGAGGTAAACAACACCACAGAAATGCAAAACATTCGTCTTTTCTTTCATGTTTTATCATACGTAAAGAATGGTCCCATAAACACACGTGCGGACAGTGAAATATATAGAACAAAAGCTTCTTCAGCCATCTACTGCACTTCCCAGATTGTCCTGTACAAGCAGGTATTAATTTACTGGCTGCTCCTGATACTGCTCTCTGGATGTGCCCTGATCCTGTTCCCTTACACAGCAGTGCTTCAAAAAGCAGTTGACCTCCCCTAGTCAGGAATCAGTTGGAACCCAAAGCTCAGAGCACCTCTGGATTAGGATTACCACGACAAGTCTGTTATAAAAGCCCTAACTTGAGCTGTGTGACAAATAAAGGTCTAATCCAAATCTTACTTTGTGAAGATAGAAAGGTGTCTGCAGGCTGCCCACGCTGTTTTAGCTGTAAACGCTAAAAACCATCAGTGTTCAATCCTGGCATCAGATCAGCCTACGATTCTAGAGGAGCCATTCTGTTTTTTTCATTATTTTTTTGCAGTATCAGAATACTCTTTGGCTGCAAACACTGAACAGCTCAGGTGATGATTTCTTTCTGGCAACCTTTTTTTTGTCCAACTGCTTTGTTACCATCTTGCTCCTAGCTTCAAGAATGACGAACTGTAACTGCCATTTTGCCAACCTGGAAAAGCTGTGGCTCATAAAATGCAGTCACGGTGTGATGGGATGAACGTAGCAAGCCATAATCAGGCAACAGACTTCTATAAGACCAAGCCCTACTAAAGACAAGTATGTTGCACGAGACCAGCGTGTTTCAGTGCAGAACAGTAGCAAGAAATTATCTTTTGACATGCATTTATGCCACATTAGCACTTCTTTTTGCCAAATACGAAAATTTGACAAAACGTGTAGAAATACAGGTGGTTAGATGCATCCCTGTTGTCTCCTTTACCACAGACCTGTGCCACCTATGAAGAAATAACGACCAGGCATAACATACCACATCTAAGTTACTGGGGGCATCCACAGTAAAGACCAAGCCAAGCTCATTTTTCCACAAATGGCAGTGGGTTCAGACAGATACATCCGTCCCATTTGCTCAACATTCAATTCAGGCTGAAGCTGGAATCAATTATCTGCGGTTGCTTGAGTCTCCCAGTGCAAACCAGGGCAGACAACCTAAAATGATTGCCGTTTGGGATTCCTTCCCCAACTCTTCTGACAGCAAGCAGACTCTGCTCCTATTTTTGTTGTTTCTTCTCACCTTTTTGACCAGCGTATGGAATGAACAGGAAAGATGATGCAATTGGCTGTACGGCAACAATATCTTCAGCAGTGATCTGTCCCAAGAAGGAGCACATAAAGCAACACTCCTTCTGTGGAGTTACAGATTCACATGTGGAGAACAAAGGATCACTTCTGTGTGTTCTGCGGTCTCCACCTTCCCCTGCACAGGTGTGTCATTTGTGAAATGCTTTGCAGCCCACACATTGGTACAGCTCTAACAGCACAAATACACAGACTGAAAGCCAGGCACCTGGCAGCACCCTAATAGTGATATGGAAGAGCAACGAGCCAAGGGAGGAAAGCTGTGAGAGCTGTCCTGGCATGGGAGGAGATCAATATTCCTCACTTGAACGTTGGATGGAGCAACAAAAATGGAGCCCACTCACTTTGCATCTCTTCTTTTAGCAGAGTAATACAGAGTTCATGTCAGATTCCTCTGCAATTAAATGCACTTCTCTGGCTCTTTGGCGAGGCTGGCTGGCAGTTACGCCCAGGCTGCTAATGCAAAGTGACGCTGCAGCCAGCTGCAGTCAGGACTGGCTGTGGATTTGTCAATCTGCCCTTTGTACTGTATTGGAAAGTCAAGAAAAGGTGTCAGCTTAGAACGACTTTGTCCTCTCTGAGTGATACTGACCATGCTGAAATCAGCAACGAGAGCAGGGAAAATGCATCTGCAGGTAATTAGTAACAATCACAGGCAGCTTGGAAACTGCTGACTACAGCAGTAATGAGCTGGGCACATGTCATTGGCTTGCAAATGGAGGGAGCACTTATGAACCATAGTGGCAAGCAGTAAGGGAAGGGTTGGTTTTTTTTTTTTTTTTCCTTTTAACTTAATATTTAATGTGGCATAAAAATGATGGAAAGAAATTGAGTTGATTTTTAATCAGAGGTCTGGCTGGTGGTCCAGCAGAGACCATAACACAACAGAGCTGGTGGATGAAGCAGTCACTACGTCCTTACACATGTTCTAGCAGGAAGAAATGGCATGAATGCCAACGCTTAAGCAATCCTTTCATCTTCAAGAAACATCCCCAGTATTTTGCTCTACCAGCTTGTTAGGAAACAGAAATCTTACATTACATACAGAGGATCTTTTGCATCTCGACTCTCAGTATTGCTTTGCCATTCAAACCATGAGAAAAACATGAAAGACCATGATTATAGTTCACTTAGAACCTCAGCTATCAGATTTATTTGCATTAATGGATGGCTATGTCCTCAGGAAAGGCAGGCCAGCAAGATGAGGTGGTGGAGTTGCTTTTTACGTGAGAGAGCAACTAGAATGTATTGAGTGCTGTCCAGGGACAGATAGGAGTGGGTTGAGAGTTTGTGGGTGAGAATTAAGGGCAGGCTGGCATGGGTGATGCTGTTGTGGGTGTCTGTTACAGGCCACAAGATAAGGACGAGGCAGTTGACGAGGCTTTCTGCAGGCAGCTGATAGCAGCCCCACAATTACAGGCCCTGGTTATTGTGGGGGATCTTAACTACCATGGTTTTAGGTGGAAGGCCTGCTCAGCCAGCCATCCGCAGTCCAGGAGGTTCCTCCAGTGATGATAACTTCCTGATGCAGATGGTGCAGATGAGCCAACTAGGAAAGGAGCTGTGCTGGATCTCATTCTCACTAATAAGGAGGGTCTGGTTGAAGTGGTGAAGGTTGAGGGCAGCCTTGGTTGCAGCAACCATGAGGTGATGCAGTTCAGGATCTCATGTGGCAGGGACAGAATACCGAGTAGAATCACAACCCTGGACTTCAGAAGGGCCAACTCTGATCTCTTCAAGGAATTGCTAGTGGAAACACCATGGGACGGGATACTTACAGGTAAAGGGGCCCGGTATAGTTGGTTAGCTTTCAAGGACTGCTTCTTCCAAGCTCAAGATCACAGCATCCCAACAGGTAGGAGGTCAAAAAGGGAAGCCAGGAGACCATGGTTAAGCAGGGAGCTGCTTGACAAGCTCAAGTGGAAAAGGAGAATACCATTGTGAGAGGATATAAGGAGGCAACTAGGAAAGCTAAGGCCTCCTTAGAATTAAACCTTACAAGAGGGGTCGAGGACAACAGAAAGGGCTTCTTCAAACACACTGCAGATAAAGCTGACGCTAGAGACAATGTAGGCCCACTGATGAATGAGGTGGGTGCCCTGGTGACAGAAGATACAGAGAAGGCAGAGTTACTGAATGCCTTCTTTGTCTCTGTCTGTACTACTGGAGGCTGTCCTGAGGAGCCCCATACCCTTGAGGCCCCAGAGGAAACCAGGATCAAGGAGGAGTTTGCCACGGTTGATGAGGCTGGGCTGGGGACCAGTTAAGCAATCTAGACATCCATAAATCCATGGGTCCTGATAGGATGCACCCACAGGTGCTGAGGAAGCTGGTGGAAGTCACTGCTGTGCCACTCTCCATGATCTTCCCCTTGGTGCCCTTCACTTTTACAGCTAAAAAAATGTATTGCCTTGCAGGGCTGAAACAAGGTGCTCTACGAGGCTTTCGGTCTCCTGCTCTCGGTTAGTACACAGCAGCCAGAAGGTGTGGAAGCCTTCAAAAAGGGTGAAGAAAAGCAACTCAACATTTTGAATCTCAAGAAAAAAAACACAGAATTTGTGTTAGCCATTCCTCCTCCAACAAAAAGCAATTTGCAGGAAAAACATACATCAGAAACCCATGAGTCTCAGGCACTTGCCTGCAAGACAAGGGCCCAAGGCCCAAGACCTGTTTCTGGCAGAACTTCTCCCCTGAGTTAATTCCTGATCACTGAAGTAGGCTGACACAAAGCTAATGCTTTTTCAGTTGTTGCCCATCTTATTTCTCTCCTACCTCCACAGGTAATCAGTCCCAGATTAGAAAAGCTACACCGCAGTTTTGGTCAGAGTGGAGACAACAAAAATATGATTCCTGGAGTCCAGGCAGACTACATGATGTTTAGGCAAATGTTTGCTGGACTTCGCACTAAAAACAACTATTGTTTATTGTATATCATTGCTCATCTCCCTCTAGTTTTCAGTGGCATCTACTACAGAAGCAAGACCCATAGCAGTATGAAGCTTTTGGTTACGAGTTGGGGTTCATAAATGTGTCTCCTCATCTGAATTCCCTGCCCTGACATAATAAAAAGAGGCATGACTAAAAACATCGATTAATCTGTGGGAGAAAATAGAGGTATGTCCAGAACAATGATGAGAACTGTGCCAACAAGTGCACTGTAATTCACACACCTTGTTTGTTTTAAACAAAAAGCGTGGCTTGCTGCTTAGATCTTTCTGCCTGTGAAATCTGTATAAACCCCGAGATTGTTACGAAAGCCTGAGAGCAGAGTGGAACTCAGCTGTATGGTACATGCACAACGTCAGTGGGCTCAGAGCGTGCCGGGGGCTGCTGGGTGCCTCCAGAGAAGAACTGCTATGGTGTGGGTTACAAAAAAAAAACTGGCAAATAACAGTCTGAAAATCTATCCTGAAAATATATCCAATGGCACAGGTTTTAAAAGGGTTTTCATGCACTTCTGTAAATCTAAATTTTATGAATGCTGGTGTTAGAAAAGTTTACAGCAGTATCAAAGTAGAGATACAAACACCTACTTTTACTTGCATCTGGTAAAATGTGTCTTGTTATAGATCTCAGCTTGTCGCATTTAAGACCAGCAGCATATTTTTTCTAGGCTAGCTATTCATAAAGCTTGCTCCACTTACTCAATGAGAACAAGTTCAACATTTAGAGCTTTTGTCCAAGTGTATATGATGTTAGAAGAACAGAGGTGAAATACATAGAAAGGTTCGCAGCATCGTTTTTATAGTCAGTTATGCTCTGAGTAATGCAGTCAGTCTGCTCACCAAACACTAAGGAGACAGCAATGTAAGAAAGTTGTTAGTCATGCCAAGTAAGTAAGACAAGGAGGCAGTGACAGTTCTTTTAACTGTGGGTGGGTCTTTCTTATACAGAACTGAAGAGATTACACATGAACGCAGTCTGAAACACAAGATTTCTCATAAAAAGCCTTTGAAAGAGCTGGTGTTAGGAGCTGAAGGAACAGCAGAAACATCCTGGCAGCAACAAAAGGACGCTCCATGATCTGAGAGGCAGTACAAGCCACCTGCTCACTTGAGGTCATCTTTCTGGGTGAGACCTAAGGACAGTCCTGCTTCTGGAAGGCACCAGCATCACCAGCACCTGAGGTAGATTCCCATAACAACACACCAGATAAATCACGTCATGCTTTTGCCCAGGGCAGCCTCTTGAAAAATACAGAAAAAAAAATCTTCAGGATACCTGTGAGCTTGTCAGGTTCTTTTTATGCTTTAAGTCAAGACATATTATTTTGCCATTTCAGTATATGCCATATTCTTTTACTAAAAAGAGTAAATAGAAAGAAGCATCCAAGCCAACTGCATTGCACTAAAGTGGCAGTGTGAATTTTTTTCCTCTTTTTACTACTTCTTAATGATCTGTTTCTCTTTTTCACACCAAATCTGCCCCAGCCTACTCAGGATGAATTGGAGAGCCCTTCCAGCACTTGGAATGAGAACTTGGAGTTCTGATGCAAGACTGTAAGAAGCACTTTATCCATTGCTGTTACCTCACACAGGGAGTCAAGATACCTGCAATTACTCAAGTCCTTGAGAGTTACTACTCAATCTTCCCCATACCTGACCAATCAAATCACAAGGAGTCAAGTACAAATAAGATGATTTTAGAAACCCCATGTAGCAAAGGTGGTTTGAGAATAAGACTTCAGCATATCCCTGCTGCTGGTGAAAAGTAACCATTCATGCCTATTCTATGTTCAAGGTTTCCTAAGATGATTGTTATGCATAAAGCTTTCATCACAACTTTGCTGGCAAGTCAGATTATTAGTCTCTAGCTAGAGGTCTTTCCAAATGAAGAAAAGCACAAGCAAACAACAAGCATTTCCTGGAGCATTCCCATCTTTTGAAATACCATGAAAGAGTGATTACCCTCACCATCTATCAGGCCCCTGCCGAGCTAGCTGAGTTTATAAAACAGGGGAAATCCTGCTGGTGGCCCTGTACTTTCAGTAGGAAGTTATTCTGGAACTCCTGGATGCATCTCGCTTGCTTCCAGAGACCTGAGACTGACACACTTGCATGAGCTGTGATCTGCTCTTTCGAGGCCCTCAGTATCTGCAGCCACCACAAATGCTTTGCCAACAGCTGCAGCAATTGAACAGCCGCTGCTGTCACCTTAGCCATAGAATCATGGAATCATTAATGTTGGAAAAGACCTCTAAACTCATCTAGTCCAACCATCCACCTACTGCTGGTGTTGCCCACTAACCATGTTCCATAGTATTGCTGCTTCTGTTTCAAAGCAAAGGGGTTGTGAATCTGTATAAGTGTAAATATCTGTGTACACACAAATATGTCCCACAGAGGCTCTTGAAAGAAGATTAGAACTAGAACTAATTTTTGCTAGTTCAGTATAAACTCTACCTATGTTTCTCTCTTTGGCAAAAGACATTCTGAAATGCCAAAGGAAAGAAATGTGAGTTAGAAAAAAAGAGCTTGATTATAAAATATATTGCTAATTTGGATCTAAAAAAAGAAAGTCCTCTTTTCTCCCACTCCATTGCACTAAAATACTTATAGCCTGACATCGCTTTCCAGTATGGCTCCTGTGGCCATGGCTCTGTGAATGGAAGATTATTTTTAAACACACTCTAAGAGCAGGATTCAATTAGCCTTGCATTTGGTGAGTCAAAGGCTTAGCATTTCAGACTCAATTGCTTTTGATAGCATTGACCCAATCACTCCTGTGTCACGGACCTACAGGCCCCTGACTGAAGAATGATCCTGGAATGGAAGAAAGTATTCTGACAGTTTTAAGGGAACTGATATTGTGGCTGTAGCCACAAGTGTCTTGTTTTGTAGAGAGAGCTGAGCTTGTTTGTGCAAAGACTTGTTTTGCAAGCAGCTGTTCCACCTGGGCTCTGTATCACGTGTTGGCTGTGCAGGTACAGCATGCAATGGGACAAACCCTGCAGACTCAAGCAGGAGAGTGGCTGTGGTGAGGGTGAAAGGCAAAGTGCTCTTTGAAGCAGTAAATTCCCTGCTGGCACTGCCTATCACATCCTGTGCCAGCATGGTCCTTCTCCCTCCTTTTGGCAGTTCCCCATCTCTCGGTGCTCAATGAGTAGGAGTGCATTTGCTTAGGGAGGTTCTGTTCTCTCGTTACAGGGATGATTTAAATGAATGCCCGTGTGTGTGTGTGAGCGTGTGTATGTTGACTAAAACTCATAACCCTCTGTGCTGCTCTGAATGCATAGTTTGCTTGCCTTTCTGCTCCTCAGACATCCCATCTCTCAGATCCACACATACCCTGAAACAACTCCCCTTGCTGACACTGTCTTTGACACGCCATCATCTTCTCCTTACTTAGACATACTATGCTAGCATTATATGAGGATGTAGCCTCTTCCAGAGGGCTTACCTGGCCTAAAAGTAACTTCCTGGGGAGTTTCTTCAGTTGGGGACAGGGGGCTGGAAGAATTCTGGGTTATTCTGGGTCAGTTCAGTCTCATTATATGTTTTTCTGCATAGTTTCACACAGATGGGGCAGCAGGAGTAATAAGACAAGCACGAGAGGTACTTAAACCAAAAAAAAGTAACAGACAGGGGAACATACACAGGAACCACAGATCCTTATTTTTTTTTTCTATAATTCCTTTTCTAGACAGTTTTCTTTCATTTGGAATATCTCCTTCCACACAATGTAGTTAGTCCCACATAGCCATGTGATCATTTACCAAATCCCAGCTGTTCCTTCACTCCTACTCTTCACCTGCTGAAGAAATGCAGACAATCCCAGAAGAAACCATCACTTTACATTTAATTACTCAGTCTTAGTGCACAGGTACAGTTCTGTTAAGTGGTCCAAAACCTTTGTAGATGTCAAAAGCATTCAGAACTCAAGCTAGCTCAAAGTGTCATAACAATATCATGCAGTCAAAAATGCCAGATGCCAACAGGAAAACAAACAAGCAATCCCAAAAGCACGGTCAAGCATTCTGCTTTTCTGTTATATGGTGGTGTCTAGAATGCAGGTTTGGGTGAAGGGGCATATACCTTTATGGTCAAAAGGTATGCTTCATCAGTTGGCTCAGAGAGAACACTAATGATGTATACAAGCTGTGCATCGTACTTTCACCAGAGCTGCTATAAAATCACACAGTTACCAAGAGACTGGAAGGAATGATTTCGCATCTGACATCACTCCTTCAGGAAGAGCATCACCCTACTCCACTGTGCACGTGGGGTAGGGTGATGCTCCTACCCCATCCTTCACAGCACTTATTGGTGTATGCAGAATTGCTTACCTGTTACGATAGGATACGACTGTGGTCCGGGAACACTTGCTCCTAAATCTGCAGAAGTAGGGCTGGTTATATTGGCCTTCATGTCATCCAGTCCTCCAGCTAATGATGCCATGGCTGAGTATTCAGTTGCCTGGAAGAAGAATCAAAAGACATTTTAGCCACAATAATTGCACTGTTCAACAGTTTTTGCCTGCATGACAATGAATACTAGTTGCAATGCAGGAACCCTTAAAAGCTCTTGTTCGGTCAGATTGACCAGTTTTAAAGGCAGTAGATACATGGTGGTGTACACTGTCGTGTTAAGCAGTCAGAATACCAAATGGGTCTGTGCTTATCATCGATGTTCTTGGAAAACACCAAAAGGGGCTTTCCTGATAAAATGAAAGCTAAACGCATCCCTGTGGCACAAAGCTTTCCATAAAAAGGAAGTTTTGTAGAGCAAAGTGCACCTGCCCTATAAGGTACAAGTGTAAGATTCAGGGAAAACCATTCACATCTATTAAGTTGAACTCTCCTTAATTCAGTGGTGAATTAACACACTGGCAAGTAGGTGGGAACCAGAACGTCCTGTTTCCCAGCTTCTCTTAGGCATGCTTCATTTTCTCGTTATTTCATAAGAAGTAGAGTGCACTTAAATAGAAGCGCTTGATTAATGAATGGATTTGAAATCAACTGTTTCAAAAGCCACAAGATTTAAGAATGAATAACCTGACCACTGTAAGGATGCTCTCATTTTATGGGAATTCCTTAAGCACAACAGCCAAAGTTTCACTAACTGAGCAGAGGTCCTCAGAAAACAGACTCCTTCTGTCCTCTAATCCTGTTGGTGTCCATGTAGCTGTGATCATCTACAGCAGTGAGGCCAATCCACACACCCAGAAAGACTCCCGTGTACATGGCAGAAAGCTCATCCTCATTAGTGTTTCTCATGGTTTCTTATTGCAGGATCACTCACACAAAACAAAGACATTTCTTTTCGATGTCCTCCCTTCCCTATTGCTATTTTCACTAGTTTTAATCCTTTATTTGTGAGATAAGTCCACAACAGTCAGAGGATTAGGACTTCAAGTGAACAACAGGCAACAGGAACAGACAAAATTAATAAAAACTCCAAGGTGGATTCCCACTGTACCACTGCAGATGAAGTAATGAGAAATTACTTAAGCCTGCAGTGATTTTTTGGGCTATCACATCAAAATATTAACTTTAATATTTTTTATTTAAGTAAACAAAACATTTCTTGAGTAACTCTTCCTGTGTCCTCGCAGGTTTCTTTGAAGTGCCAGAGATGTCCACCACACAACCTGAGATTTGCCACAAGCTGAGTGCTCTGGGTCAGGTGTGTACCTGTTTGCATCTCTGTTACTCAGCTATTACTCAAGGTGAAGCGAATTTAGTTTTATAGTTTATTATTAGCAGGTTCATACTGACAGAAACACGTTTCATTTGAGGCTGCAATCTGTGTGAGGCACAAGTGCCCACATCACCTTGAGAGATCTCCCATACAAACCGCTTTCAGATGAGCCTCATCCCAGGGATGGAACACCTCCGTTACAAGGACAGGCTGAGAGCTGGGGCTGTGCAGCATGGAGAAGAGGATGCTCTGGGAGACCTGAGAGCAGCCTGTCAGTATCTAAAAGGGGCCTTTAAGAAAGAAAGGGCCAACCCCCTAGCAGGATCTGCTGTGACAGATGCAGTGGAAAAGGTTTCAAACGAAAAGAGGGGAGATTTAGACTGGATATGAGGAAGAAGTTTTATACAGTCAGGCTGGTGAGGCATTGGAACAGGTTGCCCTGAGAGGTGGATCTCCATGCCTGGAGACATTCATGGTCAGGCTGGATGATGCTCTGTGCACGGTGTCCCCGCTCACTGCAGTGGAGTTGGACTAGATGACCCTTTAGGTTCTCTTCCAACTCGAACAGTCCTATGATTCTTTGAAAGACTTCTCATCAAGAACTAATCATCAAAGACTTATCATCATCTTCTGCATTCCCCAGTTGCATTAGATTTTGTTCTGTTCCTCAGCCCTTACAGCTTATTCATCATCCAAACTTCTCCTCACCCTCACGTTTCCCTTGCCTTCATGAACCCAGCCTCTGACACTGGTTCCTCAGAGATAGGCACTGTCCACATCTCTGCTTCAGCAGTGCTTCTGATACCTTTGACCCTCTGGTGCACAGTTTCTGGTGTAGCACTCCTCTGCAGGGATGCTTCCAGCCATTCTGCAGGCTCAACCAGACAAAGCTGCTTCTTCTGGTCCTGCATCCTACCCAGAGCAATCATCACAGAAGCCCCATCCGGTCTTCTCTATGGCAGCCCTCCTGCTTCCTGCAGGGCCACAGCAGGCTGCATGGTCTCTGTCCTGCCCTTCAGCCCCTGCTCTGTGTGGAGCTGCCAGCCTTCACACTGCTCCACACAGCTCTGTGTCTGCAGTCCTAACATCCCCCTGCATATCCGTATCTGGCATCCTGAAGCCCCGATCTGAAAAGGGACCGATGAATGAAAGCACAGCTGCAGTCTTGCAGAAACACCTCGTGTTTAACCCCATCACAGCCAAAAGGTGCTGCAGGGCCTGCTGCTGCTCGCACACACCCAGCTGAGGCATCACAAGCCTGTGCCTGCAAAGTCCCTGCCACAGGAGCCTCAGGTGTGCTGCAAATGTCAAAGCATCACAGCTTCCTTTGGTTTTGAGCTCCTAGTAACTAATCCAGGAGGAAACTAACAGGAGTAGGTCTCAAATTTTAACTGCAATGGTCTGACAAACCAGATCAGTGAATTTGCTTTTATCAAGCTCAGAGGGATTTCACCTGTTACAGCATCAGAAGCAAATAGCTAGAAGGGTATAGCACACTCTGCTGGGAGAAGGGACAATGGCACACCTCTGCTCCTTCGTGTCACCTTGCACAGGGAGAAGGAGCCTGATGAGCTCCAGAGATGGAGTCCAGCCTGCACCTGCTGCTGTAGGGGTGCAAATAATGGAATTTTCAGGGATTTTCCCTGTTCTCATGGCAAAACCACACCTGCATCCCTCCTCAGAGGCAGTAGCTGCTGCCCACTCCACAGCCAGGCTGACAAGCCACAGGAGGGCAACAAACCACAGAAGGGTCACCACAGTAACTGCACACAAGGCACTCACCAGCAGTAGACGTGGGCTGAGTCCCAGCTGCTCTGGCCCCAAGACCACCTCCTTGCAGCCACATGGTGCAAGGCAGAAGCCAGCCCCTAAACTGCCCCTGTTGTCACAGCAGCTGGGACATGGCTGGGACCAGCACTAGGCCGATGCAGCAGCAGTGCAGGCAGCTTTGGGAAGAGAAGGAAGCATCCTCCTGCAGAAGGTGACCGCTGACAGGCTGCGACGCTGAGCCCTGTGCTAAGCATCTTGCAGAGAGATCCCCTCCCGTGGTGCACGTCAGTACACACGCAGGGCAACAAGCAGCCCGGAGGGATCAGTGCTGCAGCACAGGGGTCTAAGAACTTGGCTCCTCCACCTCTACTTGTGAGTCAGCATGACCATGGGACCTGTCCATGTGAAGCAGGAACCCTGGCCTGCTTGGTTGGTGAAAAAGCAAGAGTCAGGTGTTCGGTATCCTGGAAATTACCTGAAAAATGACTGCCTGCGGTTGTACCACGTACTGTCTCATCAGCATGGAGCACCACTGCCATAGCATGGAGGAGAGAAAACACAGACATGTGAAACGAGGAAATATAAAAGAAGAGACCGAGGACAAACCGAAAGGACAGGCAAGACTCATGTGCACGTTCTGCCCTGAGCTCTCAGCTCGGGAGGACAGGGAGCCGGCAGAGGGGCTGGGGCAGAGGAGAGAGGGGAGCTCAGCATGCACAGGGGTGCACTGCCACATGCAGGAGTGCACACACTGCACCTCCCTTCCCTGATCCTTGCGGAGTGCAGATGGATGCTAGGAGTTTCACATCCATCTTTGTTTCAAAGGCTTTATTCCCAAAAATTTCCTCCACAGTCACCTCTGCACCAGGACATGCTGTTTGCTGGTGCCTCTGCTCAAGTGATGCTGGGAAGACTCTGTGACACCCAATTCCTGGGAGGTGTCATTTGAAATCTCTCTCCGAGTACTCTCCCGTTCGTTTTATGGAAGGGGAAACTGACATAGTCCAACATATTTAGGAATAGCTGTGCCAGTGGCTACTTTCCCAAAGTCACCGTGGCCTGGAAAAACAGCTGGAGCATGAGCTAGGTGTCCCTGCACAGGAACTGTGCCTCACGCAGTTGCAAGAGTGGAAAGAGAACCCTCCACACTCCACATACCACATCTTGTCAGCAGCCCATGGGGGTGTGAATACGTGAGGAGGAGGAAGAAATTACCAACTTTTAGCAGCTTTTAGCAGAAAACACAGGAAACTCCCCCTGCACCCATATCACCTCCGCTGCCCTTGGTTTCTGGGCTGCATACAAAGAGAGATTGCCTCAGACACAAAATGACAGAGTGTCTCAAATCACAGCATCTCACGGGAGCCCTCACCTCAGCCCTCACATCTTACTCTACCTGCAGGAGACATGCTTTGGCATAGGAGATACTTGTGGAGTGGTGGAGGTGATGTGTGCACAGTGGGTAAAGAGATGCAGGAGCATTTGGTACTGTTCTGAAATAACATGAGCAGTGTCAGAAGGCACGCTCTTGCACCTCCTGTGGCACTACGGTTAAGTGGTGAGATACCCCGTCACTGATTTAACTCTGCGCTTCTTGTAGCAAGATGCCTGAGTGAAATTTACCAGGTCGGCATACCCTAACCAAACGGCAGTTTTCTCTTTCAGGTATACCCAGAAGCTTATTCTAAATTAGCAAAGATGGGCATATAGTAGTGGGACACAGCCCACTGCAGGGCGCACGTGGGAAAGCCACAGAGGGAACAGCTCTGCTGTGCCAGGGGCTGGGTTAGCACAGCAGCAGTGCTTTCTTCTTCTGCTCAGTCTCCCAAACCGCACCTGCAAAAACACAAGCGGGCATAAAGCAGCATGCCTTGTGCCTTTCTGCTACTTGTGTGACCACCTACAAACAGACCAGTGGGGTTGCTTGGCACGCAGCAGCAAACAGAACCCCAGCCTGACAAGGCAGTGGCTTGGACCTGGTGCAACTCCAGCTCAGGGCTGCAGGATTTGGCTTTCCTTCTGCACTGCCCGCATGCACCACCCTCCCCTCCCCAGGCAAACCAGCTGGCAGGGAGATGGCCATCACGAGAGCCTTCACGGCTGACACAGTGCTTTTCCTGACCTGAGATCTGGAGTTAAGGCGTAGTGCTGTCTGTTCGGCTGCTTGGCCCCGGCTGTGGCCACCAAAGCTCTGCTAAGCCCCAAGTGCAGCAGCGGGCTCACACTTAACAGATGCAAGTCATCCCTTCCCAGCACATCCAAAATTAATACAGAAAGGCAGAATTGGTCAACACCCAGAAGGCTCTGCAGAGAAGCCCCAACGTCAGCCTCACAAAGAGAAAAGATTTGTAACATTAGATATGGCTCAGGGAGCTCAATCCAAAGCAACTGTAATTAATCTCCCCAGGCTTCCAGGAACTTGGTGCCACGCTTGGCCACGAGAGCTACCCCCCTCAAATGCTATGGGAATGGAAAATTAACTCTGAAGTCCTCCTCCTAGACCTGAACTAGAAGGGCATCACAGCCCCATCACTGCCACCCCACCAGCCACCCCTCCGTGCTGTAATGCAGACATTTCCTGCCCTACCCACCGCCACCACAGGAGCTGATTCTGCTTTGCAGTAACACCCATCTACATGGCTAATTGCAGCCGAGCTCCGATTTCTCTTTGGTTTTGGCAGTGTTTGGCTTCTACTCCCTTAAAGGGCATGAAAATTTTATTTCGGCGACGCAGCCTCGTTTCCCTTGTGCAAACAGAACATTTCTAAAACTCTCTTTCACAAAACATACATGTTTTTTAAGGAATTAACAGCCGTGCTTCTTGTAACCCAAATCCAATTAGGATTGTGTAAACCCCCAGAGGTTCTTCTAAAAATAGGGGAAATGAGCTCACCCCGCCACGGACACATCTCTCCTCATACATCGGAATAATTGACTGCCTTTTGACCTAAATCTTCAGATTATCTGCATGTGGGGAACTCTGCACTACGTGTTACTTTTCCACGGTCAAATCCGTGAACAGATGCAGCCATCCTCAGATTTTCCAAAGGGATTCCCAAATCCAATCTAAACGCCTAGAATTTACCTGTGTTTTTTTTTTTTTCTTTTTCCCTTTATACATATAAATAGCCACATTTCCATTTGCTCTTTGTTTCTCATTTTCATTTTCTTCTAATATCTGCATGTAAATGTCTGAAAATAGCATCTGTAATTGAAGATTATGAAGTATAGCCAGCTCCTGACAGTCCGCTAAGGAAGATGGATTATCCTCATTTTTTCTGTAAATTTTGTCAATTTTGGAATTCATAAGCTATCAACACTGATCAAAACGTGAACGCACAGCTGTGTCAGAGGGAAGGCGCAAGGACGCGCGGCTCCCGCGTTCCTGCAGAGCTGCCCCTGCCGGCCCTCCCCCGAGCACAGCGCAGGGATGGCTCCCAGCTCCACGTTCACCCCCTCGAAAAAAATTCAAATAAATTGGGAGTAGGGAAATTCTCCGCCACGCTGATTCAAATCACAAGGCATAATTTATTGCGCGCTCTCCCTTTTTATTTATCCCTAAGTAGTAAACACGATTTCCATTCGGGGGCTTCGTTATGTTCCGCTCCTAGCAGACAATCACGGCGCAGTTGAGGCAATTGTTTAGCCTCTTCCTCTCAATTTTCCCATTACTGGGAGTAAGTACTGTTGGGACTCTTTAATAGCCCGACTGCAGCCCATATCAATAACAGATGAGGTTTAATCGTCCAATACAAAAATTATTTAGGCTCGGTAAGGACATTCAATGTCATTTGCATAATGGCATTCCTATCCTGAGCACCTAACCCATCGTGCATAAACAAGGCCCCAGGACTATAAATAATAATAAATCACGACGCCCATGCTCCTTTTGCTGTAATAGGAGCCTCTCTTTGTAGAAATTATTTCAGCAGGAAATGGGCACTGCAGTGTTAAAGACGTGGCATTCGCAGACCAGTAAATCACACACGCGCCCTCCTCGGGGGCTGCCCACAGTGAGCAACAAAACCCTGTGAAACAGCAGCACAGAAAGCAGCCGGCACTTGTGGCTGGAATCCTTCCTCCTTCTGTTGTGTCGGTTGCTGTTTTTGTTATTTTTTTAAGCAGAGCTGGCAAATTAAACAAAACCCAGGTCTGACTAGCTTGCATTGTGCCTGGACGTGAGTATGCAGGGCTGACCGACTTTATTTCGGATGTGTGTTGTGAGCTGACCCCAGCCCTGAGACTGCCTAGAGCAAAATTAGCGACAGCAAGAAGCAGTCACTTCTGACAAAAATGAGCAGTGTTTCGGAAGATGCTATTTTGGAATAGTTCGGCTGGAAGGGACCAACTGAGATCACCTGGTTCTGAAGGGCGAGCCAAAAATCACCATATATCAAGCAGTGATGAGCACGGGAACCAGCCACCAGCCTCCAGTGCGTGGCCATCCTCCTGGCTAGGCTGCCGAGGGGTGAAGCAGGGACTGCCCAGGGGAGGCAGCCTGGGGCAGGGTTGGCTGAGCCATGAGCATGGCCGCCAGGGTCCAGTGCTTGCGAGGCCTCAGCACCTGCTGCATGGCCCAGAGACACAGGGTGCTCACAGACCCAGTGCTTGTCTTCCTCAGGAGGGAATGGTATCCCTACTTCAGAGCTTCCTACGGCCCATAAAGGGGTAGGAGAGCTGTGCAGTCAGACCTGGCCCCTCTGTAACCTGCACAGAGGCATCCCTGCCTCCCAACGTGATGCCCACAGCAACACCACCGCCTCGCAAAGCAAACTGTGCACCTGTGTCTCACACTCACCATGCCTGAACTTCTTTTAGAAGGCTTTTGGGGCAGAAAGCAAAGGCCTGAGAGCATGAGATGTTTTTTAACCAAGCCCTTCACAGGTCAATAAAAGCACCATCCATCTGGCTGAGGCAGGTAGGCCAGCAGAGCCTTTCCTACTGGTTTGTAAGCAGGAGTCTCCAAGCAGAAATGACGAGAAAGGCTGTCTAAAAACACACAGACATACGTTTCAGTGATCTACAGTGGCTTTCCAGTTTTTAGACTCACCAGGCAAATGACAAGTGTTTGAAGGAACAGTGAGAGGACAGCAGTGGTGACAGCTGATCTCTGCTTTTGATGCGATTTGCATCTCTGTACACAGCTTGCCCATTTCTCTAAGGCTCTTTCCTCTCTCAGTACAAACACTGTTCAGTTTATACAGGAACAACTACTTACTCCGTTTCACACTTGCCTTTGTTAGCACTGGCCTGGCACCACCCTCACCAAAGGTCTTCTCACAAAACCTGCACAGGTTCTTTCCCACCATCTAATTACCAACCCAGCAGGCAGCTCAGCACCACACAGCCATGGAGAGAATCAGAAAACAAGATAAAACGCATGGGTTGAAATAAGGGCAGCATAACAGGACAGAAAAGGAAGGACGGTTAATAGTAATAATAACAGAATATACAAAACGAGAGATGCACGATGCTGACCCACTGACTGATGCCCAACCAGTCTCCTAGAAGCACACACACACCAGCCACCACCACTGCCACTTTTATAGTCCTGCATGATGCCATTTGGCATGGACTGTGCCTTTGGCCAGGTAGAGCCACTTGTCCCAGCTCTGCTCCTTCCCAGCTCCTTCTGCCCCCCAGGCTTTGCTGGCAGGGCAGCATGGGAAGCTGAAATGTTCTTGGCTCTGTGTAAGCACTGCTCTGCAACAACTGAAACAAACTAAAATAAAGTTTTACTTTCTGAAGAGTACAGAAATTTCCTAACATATTTTCAGGAGCTTTTCATTGGCCATTTCTTAGCAACAGCATCATAGGCTCATCCTTCTGACTCATGCCCCACACCCAACAATGTGGGCATCCTCTCTCCCAGAGCAGCGTCTCTACTGTCTTTCTCCTCTCTCAGAGGGATTTTCTCATTTTCTCCTTTCCAGATTTTGCCATGAGTTCATGCAAAGCCCTTCTTATAACTTCTCCCTTCCCTACATCTCATGAATCATCTCTACCACTGCACAAGGAAATGACCACATCACTCTTTGTCATCAGCTTCTATCATTCTACATATAGAGCGGAATAGAAGCTGAAAAGGAGCATCCAGTTAAAACAGCACATAACACATTCAATGCTGATGGAAGAGAATCACAGAGTCATAGGGCTGTTAGAGTTGGAAGGACCCTCTGAAGGCCATCTAGTCCAACTCCCCTGCAATGCGCAGGGACACCACAGCTCCATCGTGTTGCCCAGGGCCTGATCCAGCCTTGCCTTGAAAGTCTCCAGGGACGGGGCGTCAAACACATCACTGGGCAACGTCTTCCAGTGCCTCACCACCCTCACTGTAGAAGATTTTTTCTTTATATCCAACCTAAATCTGCCCTCTTTAAGCTTGCAGCCATTTCCCCTTGTTCTGTCACCACAGACCCTGCTGAAGAGTCTGTTCCCTTCTTTCCTGTAGCTCTGCTTTAGATATTGGTGTCACCTCGCAGCCTTCTCCAGGCTGCACAGCCCCAGCTCTCTCAGCCTGTCTTATTGGCGAGGTGTTTAGCAGTTTAAAACCAAGCTCACAATCATTTTATGACACTAGTTGTCACAAGATATTACTGAAACACATTGCTTTTCATGATTCTGGAAGGAACTAGACACTTTCATCAACAATAGTGACAATTTCAGCCATTGGAGGGAGGATGTACAGTGTTACAGTGGCTCTCTTGCTTCCACTGAGGCATCTCAGTACAGAAGAAGATGCAACCTGCTGTGTAATTCTTCTGTAAGCAGAAACATGATGGATGGCGCACTGTGAATGTGCATGAGGTTTACATCTATGTTACCAGGTATTTTTAATCCATCGAATTGACTGCTCCAGACATTTGAGATGTCTTGTGCACACTGTAAGAACAACATTTGTAATTTTTTTTTTACACTTTCAGAGGACCTACCTCAAGGTATTTCATAAATGTTGTCTGAGATAGTCACCCGGAACTCCTTTTGTAAAGCTGTCTGTATCATACAGATGAAGAGACTCAGTGTTGTGAAGGCAATCACTAAATACCGAAAAGAAACCACAAGATACAGCTGACCCCCTTCCTGCCACCTCCTTCTGTCTGAACAATCTTTTACAAAAAGCAAGGTCAGAGCAGACCATATTAAGAGCAGACAATCTAATAATGCAGAAAATACCACAGGGCCCAGTATGAAATTCGTATGTTTTTGCTGTGTGACTTCTCTGCCCCAGATTTCTGTTTGTATGAATCTCTTGGGATTCTGACAGCAGCTCAGAATTTTTCTGTGTTTCATCTGTGTGCTGTAAACTGATTACAAAACAACAGCCAACAACACTGTAGCTCCAGGTACACTTAATTTCCACCCAGAATCACAGAATCACAGAATGGCCAGGGTTGGAAGGGACCTCAAGGATCACGAATCTCCAACCCCCAGGGAAAGTCACAAATTTTGTAGTATTTTGTGGCTTGTTGCAAAGTTAAAGTAGAGCAAAATCATTTTAACCCACAAAATCCTGACTCATCACACTCTGAAAGCTGGACATTCACATATGCTCTTTGTTTTCTAAAAGATTTTCTTCTTCTTTTTTTTTTTTATATTTGCTTTCCAGATGTACCTCTGCTGGTCTGAAGCACTTATAGGCTGCTGGATGAAGATAAATAGATTCTGCAGCTCAGCAAGTAGAATGACACCCACAGCCTAGCAATGCTCGAGGCCTGGCACGTCCTCACTCTTGTGAATGGCTCCAGCAGAGGACTGCCAGCATGGAACAAAGAGATGACAGGTTTTCATGAAATATTTTAGTTTCTGTCATTATTTTTCTTTTCTGTTGGAAAGACTGGTTCAGCTGGGTAGACACCATTTGGCTGCTAGAACATCACCAAGGCTGAAGACACCCAGGTATGTCATGAGCATTAAAACACCCCAACAAGAAAACAGTTTCAGAAGACAAGAAGGGAATCCCACTATTTATATGACCCAAACTGGGTCAAACTGGGCAGCCTGGTCTGGTAGTTGGCGACCCTGCATATAGCAGGAGGGTTGAAACTAGATGATCATTGTGGTCCTTTTCAACCCAGGCCATTCTATGATTCTATGATCTCTACCATGCTCATTGCTGCCCTGTGATTTCATGTCAGAAGTGTATTTGGGGGTCATATTTTCAGACTCTTCTTTACAATGACAAGGGCCAGAGAGCAACTGCTTGCCTGAATGAATACATGGATGTGAGATTTTTGGCTTCAAGAAAAATTTTCCGTCAGCATAGAGCCTCACAAGTTACCAATTTGAAAAACACTCCTCAGCTCCTTAATTTGATGACAATTTGTTGCCTACCTTAGTTTTGCCCTTATTTAATCGTGTATTTTACCTACTTGGACAAACCCTTACAATTGTTCAAATACTCTCAATTAAAAGCACTGTTCAGTTTCTCAGCATGGCTCCCTTCAGCACCATCCATTTCGGAAAGGCATCATCCCACTTCCAACATATATATGGATATACCACCCAATTCAGTGTTCCTTAACCCTGACATCCAAGAGCTGCTTCCACCTCTGAGATCCCAAAGAAATCCACGAAAGTCTGCAGCATAAATCTTTCCCCACACCACCTTTAAAGAGGCAAGTCATGTCATTCCCTCTTCACAGCTAGAAAGAAAAAAAAAAATCCCACCTTAGCTTCTAGCCTGTGTGAAGTAATAGCTGTCATTTGGATTTTTCTCCGTACGTGGTTTGTTTGAACCTGCTTCTCTGTGGTTCACGTTAGTCAATTTTATTTTCAAGGACAGGAGCGGGACTGAAACCATTCCCCTACGTGTCATGCTACTCTCTTCAGGTAAGAGCTTTCCTCAGTTCAGGTTAATTATTCTCTTCAGTTCAGCAAATTCTGCTGCCATGAAATCCTTAACGTGGTTTAGTGAGTACTGTTGGTGATAGGCAGATGGTTGGACTGGATGATCTGGAAAGTCTTTTCCAACCTTGGTGATTCTGTGATTCTGTGCTCCTGTGATTAAGGAGCCACTACAGAGAGGAATTTTGAAACTGGCTTTATTTCTAGAAGTGGACCAGCTCCATAATTCCTTAATTTCATCCTGCAGTGTCTTTTGTAGGTTGTTTCATTCAACCTCTTGCCCATCAAATGGGAACCGGAAACTATGGTAGTCTTCTCAAAATCCACCAGCTGCTCTGAAAGAGCTGCTTAGACTCATGCCATGCTGCATAGACAGAGAAGGGCCTTTCACCCCCACCAGCTCTTCAACTCATTCTGAGTTTGATTTTCACGTTTTCCACTGCAGTGATGCATAAGACACATCATAAAATCTGGAACGAACAGCAAAAGGCTGGACATCAGGGTCTTTGGGTAATTCAGGTTGGAAGGAACCCTTATAAGAGTGTGATGGTGTGGGAAGCTGAGAGATTCAAAAGTGTCTCAAAGCAGGGCCAGCCATTTAGTCAGGCCAGGTCACTCTTGAGCTTGAAATAGCAGTGATTTCCAAACCAGTGGGTGGAAATTGTATCTGAGTCTATTCAAAGCCTGTAGGATCCACACATTTGCTGGAGACCAAGAAAAGAAGTTTTGTTCCCATTCTTCAAATTCCAACATAAACCCCTTCCATCCAGTTTCAAGGCAAGCAGGCATTACATTAAATAAATAAACAGGCAGGAATCTACCTGTAGATTCCTCTTTCCTCCATCTATTATTTTCCAAAAATACCACACAAGTAGATATTATACTTACATCTGATATTAAAAATCTTATGAATAGCCAGAACAGCACAGCTCTCCTTCAGCTCATGGTCAGTCTGCTGTTAGCCTGGCTGCTGTCTGTACCCTTTTTTGTAACAGCAGTATCTATCAGCTGTCTGCTGATGGCATGAAACCTTGAAGGGAAAACTGTGCTAACGGTATGATTTTTTTTAATTTAAAATATTCAGAAATAATAGACTTCATTTCTCACCCGAAACTGGAAAAAAAAAAAAAAAAGAAAACACATGATGATCAAAGAGAAGAAATTACTAAACTCAGTAAATTCAGATGTGAAGAAATTTGGAAAGATAACAAGATGGAAGAGCTCTCTAAAATTTCCCACTTCTGTACAAAACTTACAAAAGAAGTGAGGAGTTTCCTAGCAGAGACCAACTGTTCTCTGAGCAACATTCTGCATCTGAACAAAATGTCCTTTTGCCAAGCTTTGAGGTGACCTGCCTATTCACTTCTGCTCACAGCCACACTACAGTCCCATTGTGCAACCTGAGCATATTTTAGGAAACAGTTCAGCATTGCTGAAGCCTGACCATCCTTGTTATCAAGACAGGGACATCACTGCTGTGAGCACAGGGTTGCTTTTCTTCAGCTGTGCAGAGTGCTAAAGTGCTGGTTGGAAACAGCAAAACATTCCCTGCTGATGTTACCTAGCAGCAATGGTGCTAAGCCTGAAATTTTCCAGTACTGTTCAAGAGAGTGCTGCCCTGTCCCTCATGCACTAGAGACCCCAGGACAAAAGTGTGCCACATTCTCCTTCAAGTACATCTCAGCTTCTGAAATGGTCCAAGCACCTGTCTGCAGCTGGTGCTGGAGTCAGAGACACTGAACATCACATCCCCCTGCCTAAGCTGCACTTCTGTGTGAATGCTGGGAGCTTGACTGGGAAGCCACAGCCAGCAGCTGAGTACAGTGAATTCAGCTCCACCTGGCTATGCCAGAAGCCTACCTGGAGCAGCTTAACCAAGGGAGGATGTTCAAGGGGAAAGAAAAAAAAAAAAAAAACATACCTGAATGCACCATATAGAGCAAAGAGAAAAAAGAGAGGGAAGAAGGAAGAAGCTGGATAGCCTCACGTGCTGAAGGCTCAGCTTCCAGTAGCCAAGGGCAAATCGCAGCTCCAAGCCTCTTTGCAGGACCTCTGAGGATCCTGGAGAATGGTGTTCTACCCAGCATTTCTGAAGCATTGCCTTCATACCTCGCTGGAAGCTGATAGGCTCCCCACACACTGCAAGCCACAATTAATAGCTGCATCTCATGTCTCAAAGGGCTTTGTGCAGGGGGCAACCTCTTGGTTCTTGCAGTGAGAAGGGGGGTAAGAACAGCTGTCATCTCCAGAGAGCTACTTCTCCTTCCCAGAGAAATGTTCTGTGCTATGGCTGAGCACTAGTCCTCAACAGTCCGGTTTTTATTCTCTTTAAATTTGGCCATTATTCCAAGGTAGTACATAGGCAAACAAAAAATAAATAAATAAATAAAAATTAAAAAATTAAAAAATTACCAGTCTGAGGTGTTCTTCCAAGGGGCATCTGACTTCCTTAAAAGACACTCTTTCCCCATTTCTGCCTGTTTTAAACAGCAGCCAGAACAAATGTGAGGTACCAGGAGTTAGCACTTCTTTACAGCACACAGGCATGCGATCCAGACTGCCTGTTCCTACACACCCTAAGAGCCCTTCCGTGGCTTATCTTGAAGATCAGCAGCAACCAAACTCAGGGAACCAAGGGTACTGTGGTACAGGGTGAGAACAGTGACATATAAAGTGGCAAGAACTGCAGGTCCTGGTGGATGAAGAACTGACCATGAGCCAGCAGAGTGCTCTTGCAGCTCGGAAAGCAAATGGGATCCTGGGCTCCATCAGCAGAGGGGTGGCCAGCAGGGACAGGGAGGTGATTGTCCCTCTCTACTCTGCACTCCTGAAGCCCCATCTGTGTGCTGCGTCCTGGTGTGGGGCTCCTAAGATAGGAAAGGTGTGGAGCTGTTGGAGAGGGTCCAGAAGAGAGCCACAAAGATGATCAGGGGGCTGCAGCACCTCCCCTATAAAGACAGGCTGAGGGAGCTGGGCTTGTTCAGCCTGGACAAGAGAAGGCTGTGGGGTGACCTCATTGCAGCCTTCCAGTAATTAAAAGGAGATGATAAATAGGAGGGGGAACAACTTTTTACAAGGGTAGACAGCGACAGGACAAGGGGGAACAGTTTTAAGCTGAAGGAGGGAAGGCTTAGGTTGGATGTCAGGGGGAAGTTCTTTACAGAGAGAGTGCTGAGGTGCTGGAACAGCTGCCCAGAGAGGCTGTGGATGCCCCGTCCATCCCTGGAGGTGTTCAAGGCCAGGTTGGATGGGGCACCGTCTTCCACACCAGCACCTGCATGCAGGGGCACCTTGTCCCAGTCCTGCCCAGTCCTGCAAAGAATCAGAGCCCCAGCAAAGGCAGAAGGGCATGCCATAGGCTGCAGAGCTGCGGTCACATCTGAAACACAGGATCACGGGTTTTAGCATAAATTACTGACCAGGAGGATATGTGGTCCCTTACAAAAGTGTGGCTAAGAAGGAAATCTCTGCACAGTTTAACCTTCCACAACCTCTGAACTGCATCGGGGGTCACAGTACACCAGTGCTCCCAGCTGCTGTCCCTCCACCACTCTGCCTGCAGCGAACCCCTCGCCCTTTCCATTTGGTAGTAGTATTGATCTGCTGGCAGCAATGGGCTGGATAATTAGCCAGGAATTAGGGTTTCTATTACAGCCAGGAGGCTACTCCAGCTGATTTATCACCTGAATAATTTACTGTGATTGAAAGGAAATTAAAACGAACTCCATTTGACAACTGTGCACTTTTATGGGCTTCAGTGAAGACTCAAAAGCCAAATTAATAGCCTCGTGTTGCTTAATAGTCTACTGAGAGTAAATATGGGAAGGTTTTTCCTCTCCCGACATGCTTTCTTAGGCTGGATTTTAGAGTTGGTTTTGTTTTTGGTGTTTTTTTTTTCTTCCCACCAATGAAGCCACAGCCTGAATCAGAAGTTGCTTCGGCTGATAGAAGAGGAGCAGTAAAAACTGCAGACCTGCTTTCCAAGCCACTTTTTGCTCCACATTTTCTTTTGCTCAGAGATACGCTCCATATTTTTCACTGTTACTGAAAAACGGGTAGTTTCGGGAAGAAGTAAATAAACAGTGGCTCTACTTTTCTTATTACAACTTTCAGAGTAATTTCAGAAAATCCTCAGCAGCACCATCCACCCAGACACAGTTTCCCTTAGGAAGAAAACCATATTAATTTTATGCCAGAGGCCAGGAGCAAGGTCCTACATCTCATTCCTTCCTTCTGCTTCTCTAATGACTTTCTGAGTAAATGAGTCAAATCAAAAAGGAAACGTAAGTCCTGAAAAATAAGCCCTACTTTCTTCCTTTCTCTTGGACACTCCCTGCTATTCCTGGAGATTAAAATCCCATGCTGTAGGAAGCACTGCGCATCTCCCTGCATGCTCCTCCTTCCGTCAGCTCAGCTCCTCCATTACAGCACTTTCTGAGGTCAATCAAATGTAACTAACTGTACACAACTTTTTTACTCTGTCTGATTTACTAGTAATTCTCTCAGGGGTGTTGGATACACAGTGAATTCAGCTGCCTGTATTTATCTCCAGGCTTAACAGTGCTGCATCTCACAAGTGAATATTGTGCTTCGTGTTTTTCAGGTTAGCTCCCACCTGCAGTATCTCTGTATCATTCAGAAACGAATTCAAAAAGAGATGATCAATTTAGTTCTAGCTAAAAGTAATGTGAAAGCATCAGCAAAGACCAGGGAATTATCTGCTATTATCAGCAAGTTGTTCTCTCCTAATTCAGTGACCTACACAGTGTTGAACCTGGTCACATCATGTTATGCCTCATTATGGCCCCGATCTAAAGTCTGCTGAAGTCAATAGAAATATTGACTGGCTGATGTGTCGGCTGCATGGTGCTGCTGGCTGATGCTCGTGAGCAGAATGCCATCGCAGCGCTGGCACTGCAAACACACACCTAGCGTGCAGCTCAGAATCATTTCCCAGAAATACGAGAGTGTTCTGCCAACATTTGCAGCCAGTGCAAATCAATTGCGGGCTGTTTGCAGAAGATGAGATGAGCACAAAAGGGGACAAAAGTGATGGAAAGGCATTCATTTAAACATCAATTACTGTTCATAGTAGGATTCTTCTGGGATAGAGTAAGGCCAGAGTGTGCCTATCCCCACATTACACGGCAGGAACACGTAGATACCAATGGACTCAGTTTGCAAGAGACCTCCCCCTTCCCATCTCACAACTTCTTGACATCACCAGCACAGCATTCACCTGCCATTACATGTTTATCATGCACTGCACGTGTGGGTATTACATGTCAGTGCTGCAGAGTGCACTCGGGCACAGTACAGCTGTACCACTGGGTTGCACGATGAGACACACAATGCCCTACTTCCACCCCCCTGATGCATATATCCTGACAAGTCTTAAATTATATGAACTACGGCGGGATCCCTGCCTCACTCTATGCCTAGAATAGATAGAATAGACTTTGTTTTTGAATGAAGTACCATCTACCATTGTATTCTCTTGTCATTGCTTTTCCTCTCAGCACTGCAGTAGCCTGTAGTCAGAGGTAAGTATTCATTCCTCGTGGCCTTCTGTGTCTTAGTCATCTTTTACAGCAGATATGAAAACTCAGATTGCCAAGTGCAGAACATGTTTGGAAGTAAGAGCTCACCTGCAGGTCTCCACTTCACAGAGGTGAGCTGAAGAACAGCAACGTTAAAAACAGAAGAGTAAAGGAAACAGAATGGATGCACTCAAAGTAAAGGCTTCGGCAGTGGTGAGCAGGCATTCTGACTTAGGACATCAAAGCACCTGCTTATGTAAGTGACAATCCACAGTTTCCAATAAACAAGCCCAAAACTCCCAGAAAATAAATCAGAAAGAGTTCAGGCAACAGGTGCCAGCCTTCAGCTGGGGGCAGAATGTGTTCAGGCTGCAGACGTTCAGCTATGTGGAATGCACTCTGTTCCCCCACGGCACTGCTCACCCTGACACAGGGACTGTGCCCAGCTCACAAAGAAGAAAAATTAGAGAAGAACAGCGAAACAGAGAGAAAAAGATACTTTCTTGTCCAAAGAAACGTGAGTCTTCCTGTAAAGGACCTGGAGCCCTCTCCAGGTGACTATCACAGGGACATCAAGAAGTTTTTGTGCCTGAATGAAATCAGCAGTATTCCATTTGCTCCTTCTGTATGTTTCTCACACAGCAGATAGGCAGTGGGGTCAGCACTCCTGTCAGACTCTCCCCACGTCTTTATGAGGAGCATCTTTTCCTTATTTTCCTCTTCAGAAACAGGACTCCATGCCTCCATTGCTGACCTAGTTCCTAACACGCTGAATTCTGAGTTCAACCACATTCTGGACTGACAGATTCTGAATGCAGATCGCAGTTCACTACAGTCATTAATGGGAGAAACAACTCTGGTTTTCCAAGTCACATGGTAATGCTTCCATCTTCATCTAGTGAAAGGTATCCCTGCCTATGGTCTGTGCATTGGAATTAGATGATCTTTAAGATCCCTTCCAACCCAAAACATTCTGTGATCCTAGGATTCTATATTTTCCTTCTAATTGATTATTTTGGTCTCGCTAATTGGTCCAGACAGCCTCTCCACTTTGGTTAAGTTTCGTGACAGCTTTGCTTTACTACCAAAGAGGTTAAACATGACTGCTTACTAAAGCAGTGGAGTTCATATCGCATCCTTGAGAATCAGACATTTCTATTAATTATGCATGTTCCTGTTGAAAATATACTTTGCATGCCACCAAAAAGCAAATCCCATTTTGAACAACCACGAGCCCTTAATCGTAGCCAAGCCTTCCAAAAGCAAATGGGAATGTTAAAGCAGATGACTAGCAAACTCCATTTGTAATTAAAAATGCCTAAGCAAAGCTATCCTGCTGAGGACCTTTCGTATACTACAATATCTTTTTCTCAGAAATATGTTTCTCAGCATCTGTTTGTCTTCTCAGTCTGTGCAGAAAGTGCCCTTTTTACCTGATCAGTAGAAGCATATCCCCAGACTTGATGCTCTGGTTGCACAGCCATTCTAGTTACAACTGCTTATACAGGTCCAGGGAGATCCTTGCTCCAGCAACAGCTGAATATCCCTGGATATCCTGAAGCCAGCAGGCTTCAGAAGCATGCTCTTTTAATTCTTCTGTTCTGTCTCTTACACCATCTCCTTGTGTTCATGTCTGGACTGCATCCCATGAGCCACAGTTCTACGTAACTCAGAAACTTTAGAATACAGAAAACCAAGGAAGGGTCTTTTTCTGGGATATAAAAGTTAAATAGAGGCAGATCTAGAATCAAGCATCTTTGAAGTGACCAATACTGAAAATGCTTACTGTAGTAGGAAGTGGATCGGTGCCTGTCCCCTCCATTATCCCTGGTGTTAAGGATGGGATAACCACCATCTAGTGGTATGTGAAGGCCATTTCACCTTCAAAAGATGCTGCTGGCTTGGCTTTCCTAATGAGCTTTTTTAAAGAAAAACTGAATTGATTTCAGCGTCTTCCTCATCTTTTTCCAGACTGAATTTAGATTTACAGGGTTCACAAATGTAAACCAGGGAAACCACAGAGTCAGCAGAAACTGATAAAAAATGAATGACAGCAAATGACAGCACGTGTGAGCTTAAGGGCACGTGGAACTTCTACTCTACCACTGCACATAAGGAATTTTTTCTTTAGTTACACCAGTACATCTTCCTCAATACTGGAGCCACAATGGAAACAGGTGGCCATGCTCCTGATACTCTCCAGTGTCTTTAAAATGTTTAGACTCCTCTAAGGGAAACCACTGTTTGTTTGCAGTTCAAGGAGTTCAAACACCTTGCTAAAATTCAGATTTAATATTAATAACACTGGAGATTAGCAATGACTAATTACACTGCTAAATACAGAAAATGCAGCAAGCCTGGCCTGTGTTGGACCTGACAGCCACACTTTCACACTTTCGTTTCTATGCCCTATGATTGCAGCTATGTTGAAGTCTGAGGCCTACAAACAAAAAGCACGTTAAGAAGCACAGCTAATTTTTGTTTGTTTGTTTGTTTTTACTTCTGCGTAGCGTCTGCTAAAATAGAACTTTCCCTCCAAAAAAATCGTGCAGAATCTTTTAAAATACACCGCTTGTCTGTAGGTGCAACAAATTTACCTTCACATATTAATTGGGTGTTTCTCTCCGCAAATGGCCAATTACATGACTAATAAGCCATTTCCAGATATAAAAAACTAATTTGTGTGCGCAATCAAGCTAACTATGGGCCAAAATTAGGCATAGAGTTTTACAAGTCTATTCCTTGTTTTCTGCAGCCTACTTTACATCCAGCAGAAATATCAGAAGATGTGATGCTCCTCATGCCCTCAGTCGATGTGACTGGCCCAGATCAGGTGTAATTTCACATCTGAACACATGCTAGCCTTTACACAGCTAGTGTTTTATGTCGTTTTTAATAGTCTTCCACGGTCAACATGCTCTTGGCTGAAGAGCGTGGTACGACACCTCTTTCTCCATGTTTTTCTACTGCACATTTGAGAAATAATTTTTTGTTGTTTTCCACTAAAGAGGCCTCTGCCATCAGAAAGCATATCTGGAAAGAAAGCAAAAAGTTTAATGTTTGGAACAGTACCTGCTCTGGTTTGATGGGCTCTGTTGTTGTGAAAATGTCAGAATAATGCTGCCTCTCGAAGACTCGATCCAGCACTTCTAACTGCTGCTGGGTGAACAGGTCTCCACGCATCTGTTTCCGAAGAAAATCTCTACCCGGGAGAGAATGGCCATTGGGTACTGGAGGTTCCTGAATACCTTTCAAAGAGGACAAAGAAGACCGAAGAATAAATAGGCATTAAAATGATGTCTATTTTATCTATGGTATAGGCGTGGGTACTTCCTTGCTTACACAATGAAGAATCATGGACAGGAGTATAGGAGCAAGACGCATATTGCCAGAGGATGCATTGATCGTTCCTCCATTATAGCAAACTCTCAATGCAATCCACCATCAGTGACTTCACATATAATTCAAAGGCATGACAAAGGGTAGAGTCACACGTTTGTTCTCAACACTGTCGTATTTGAGAACCTGTAACGGTCAAGCTGCAGTAAGACATAGGAAGGTAAGCACAAAATCTGATGTTAGATCCACAGTCAACTTGGATCAGCTCCAAGCAAGTCTGCTTTGCCTGTTCACTGCCCATAGCTGTGCCTGTGATACCTGCCAGTCTTGCTGAGCTCCACTCTACGCAAAGGTTTGAGCTACCACGTGCTCAAGGACTCATACTCCAGGAGCATGTTCAGACTGCAGAAACTGGACAGCCAATTCTCCAAACAAACACTAACAGCAGCATACTGAGACGGGATGTCCCTGGGACTTGGAGTTACCACTGCAACACTCCGAGGAAGCACTCTCCCAGCTAACAATACTGCTTAGTTGTAATTTCACTTTACGTTTCTTAAACTCACTGACACGATGAAAGCCTGGGCTCTAAATCAAATTTTCTCTCTCTGTCTCCCCCTCCTTCCAGCAGAGGTTGTTAACAGAAGTAGTAAGTGGCTGCTCATGGCTTAGAAAGCCATGAGACAAGTTTGAAAAATGTTTAGATAAGCGGTTAAAAAAAAACCTTTTGCAATATGGGAGCTTGATTCAGTTTGCTTTATTGCAGATTCACAGTGGTTTCCTATCTTTCCTTCATCTGTCAGTGCTAGAAATACATCTTTTATGTTCTGAAAGCAGAGATATGCAGTATTCCTAAGGGCTCCAGGAGGTGGAACTCCAACAACAGCAGTAGACATCAGATTTTGTCTCCAGATAGCAACACACTACACAGAGGAAGGAAGCATTTAAGAAAAAAAAAAAAAAAAAAACCCTTAACATTTGTTTGCATGCAAAAACCAATGCTTAGATCTTCTTTGGTTGGTTCCGCATCACAGTTTCTGATAGCAAGTAACAAATGGCATCTGTGCAAAAAGACCACATTGCTGCCAACACTTCTTCTGTCTTCATACATGAGATGGCCATCAGCAACGACTGATGTCCAGCAGACAAGATTTTCCAAAAAGAACAACTGATCTGAGGTCATCTTTTAGCACAGCTGAGTGTGGCAACAGATGCTGTGGACCACATCCAGAAAATCTGACTCTTTTAAGACAGGTCTCCAAAACTGAAGGAACAATACATAGAAACACTTCTTAAAATCCAAGAAACACTTCTTAAAATCCAGATCAACCTCTATAAAGTTTTCTTATGCTGAACAGGCATTTGACATTAGCAAGTAATGCTGGAAACGTTCTTGTAGATTTTCTTTTGATGGTTCAGGTAACAACAGTGTTATATTTACCTATTTAAGTGAAGTTAGGCAACTTAAATCAAGAATAGGCAATGTTGGCATCTGTAAAGTGCTAGGATCAGTTTAAACCATGCAGAAAAAAACATGAGCCTGTCATCTAACAGAATGTATAAAGATATGCACAGAGGTACGAAAAAATATGAGCAGATATAAGAGAGCAGTGTAACTTTAAATCTTTTTTTTTTCTTTGCTATTCTAAATCAAATAATATCTAATTGATGTAGTGCTGGGTTTAGTCAACCATCACTTATAAAATTAAAATTCTAGTTGCTAGCTGCTTGGTAGCAAAAGGCAGGGGGGACTTTCCCTCTGGAGCATGAAAACACAGGCTTTAAATTTCAGTTGGAATCATAGAATGACTTGGGCTGGAAGGGACCCCAAGGATCACCAAGTTCCACCCCCCCTGCCACAATCATGTTATTCATAATTTGGCATCAAAGTTGAAGGTTTTTACAGTTTTGGCCCAAAGCGGGCAATAAAAGAGAAGGGAATGATCCAAGAGGCTAGACTACCTGGACAACCTTCCCTCTGACTCTAACACAGTTTATGCATTGTCTATACATCTAAAGACTACGAGACCAGATTGTATTTGCATACAGTGCAGCAGACTCGTGTTTCACAAGCAGCCCTTGTTCCACAGAGTGTTTGCACGGAGCACAGCTCTGCTCCTTTTCCAACGAATGCATTTGGAAAAGATGGATTGATGGACACAGCAATGATAGAACAGGGCAGGCGCTAGCAGGTCAGTCTCAGGGCACACTGCCGGGTGCTGTGCTGTCATCCCTGCCCCTAAGGCTTCTGATTCACAAGTATCTTGTGAAAAGTTTGGGAAAACACACTATCAAGTGCCAGCATCTCTGATCTGGTCACATCCATCCCTGTCTGCCCTTCCTCCCAGACAGCACAAGCAGGAGACCACCTAGAAGCCAGCCATGAAAGTTTAGGAAGAGGAGGACATTTCCAAGGAAGCTGCTCTGTGTGGGAAATCCACGCATAAAGAACACATCAGACAAACAGACGCAGGCTCCTGAATGATGAGCCTCTCTGGCACAACGCTGGCAACATGGTAAGGTATGGAAATAAATGAAGGGAGTAGCTTTGGAAGGTTTTGAAATTCAAGATCAGGATTTGATATCCTGCTGGGAGTGCAGCCTGAAGAGGAAACCGCAGAGAGCTGCCTCCAAACACCAGAGTGTGATAAGGTCTCTGATGCCAACCCAAGGGTCTGGGGGCAGCTCAGCCTTCCAGCCACGCTTCCCAACAAGGTCCACTATTGCTGAAATAAAGGAGCAATGCATACATACTCTGCTGTTAGGGGAAAAGCTGGGCAGAAAGCAGGCAGAGCTGGAACTCGTGGAACAGCTGGCTGCTGTTCCAACATTCCAAAGCTGGATCTCCAACAGAAGATCCAACATTTATGTCATGAGGGTTTGGCAGCTGCCCAAGAAACCTGCTCGCTTTCATAGAATCATAGAATCATAGAATCATAGAATGGCCTGGGTTGAAAAGGACCACAATGATCATGTAGTTTCAACCCCCCTGCTGTGTGCAGGGTCACCAGCCACCAGACCAGGCTGCCCAAAGCCACATCCAGCCTGGAAATTTCTCTATCCTCTCTTACCACATCCCTTCAGCAGAGGGGTTGTTCTTTCTCACTGCGTTTCCCAAACTCTGACTAACTGCAGGCGACTGCTGGATCTCAGTTTGCAAGGAAAGGACTTTCTGTATGCTGCACACGGCATCTAAAAAGTTCACAAAGGTCTTTGGGATACGTTTGGCTTTTAGTCATTACGTAAATGTGAGATAATTACCATCAGCATTATGTATTGTTTGGATACACTACAACATCTTTGATAATTAAAATACCACAGGCTCATTTGTAACAGTTTCAGTTATAAAATGGGCTCCAGGGAGAGGTAAAACATTTTTCATACAGTCAGTGGATGCACCTAGGAGAGTTTTGTTCTGTTGACGGCAGCACTACATGTGTACCTATGTTCTCTGCAAAACTGTCCTATGGCATCTTTACAAAATGGCCAATCATAGAATCACAGGATCATAGAATGGCCTGGGTTGCAAAGGAGCACAGTGCTCATCCAGTTCCAACCCCTGCTGTGTGCAGGTCGCCAACCAGCAGCCCAGGCTGCCCAGAGCCACATCCAGCCTGGCCTTGGATGCCTGCAGGGATGGGGCATCCACAGCCTCCTTGGGCAACCTGTTCCACTGCCTCACCACCTCTGCCTGAAAAATGGATGATGAAGAGCACAAGTATCATATTCTCCTTAGGAAAGAAGACTCTCACCCCAAACAAACGTTTTGTCCTTTACCGGACTATATTGATCCTGTGGGCCGGAATTGTCCCACAGGATCACAGCTTTCTGAACAACCCTGGATGCTGTGCTATGCACTTCCCTACCAGCACAACACCAAAAGCCCTTTCCCATGCTTCACAGAAGTCCCGTTAGTCTGGGAGGAGTTCTGTGCAGAACTTCCCAGCCCTGGGAAGAGGTGCCACACGTGGTGTTGCCAACAGAATCTGCCTACCCTGTACGGATTTCACCTGGAAGCACAGGGTCTTTGTTACTACAGTTTTATTCCTGGGGACCTAGCAAATGACAAGATCAGTATAGAGAACCTGATAAGCTGTGACTGCGTTTTGTAGCATAATTTTATGGTTAATTACCTTTCCTCAACACATTTTCTGAAACTGCAGGAGACATCCAGAATTGCCAAACATGTTTACAACAGATTTTTTTCCCAATACTCACCGTGTAAATCATTCATTTTAAAACAGTGTTTTGCTTATACATTTCTAGTATACCTAAGTCAAAATAAGAACAGATGGCTGTCATCCCTATCTTCACAAAATACTACAGCAAGTTTTGAGGCCCTACAGCTTAGCACTGAAAAAAAAAAAAAAAAAGGCAAAGTTTGAAGATATCAATTTAAAAAGAAAGAAAGAAAAAGATCCATTCTATCTGGTATTATTTCAGAGAAGGAAAACAGCACAGTTTAATTTCTGCCTTATGAATCAGCCTTGCAAAATAGCAGTGGATAGATTGTGCAGCCCCACAGAAGAATCTAAGCCAGGTGACAGCCACTGAGAAATTGCTGCCACGCACAACTTCAGCTGGGGTATTTCCACTGTTATTAATCTTTACAATGTACCGTGGATGGCACATGCTCCTGGTACATTTGCCTGGTGTGAAGAAAAGAGAATCTTCTGGTTTCAGGCTTTCAGGTTGTTTTATTTTTTAAACAACTTGGGTTTGTAGGGTTAATTAAGGAAGTAAATAGCTGGTGCAATGAATGGCCCATATTCATAAAGGACGTGGTTTCTGCCTCTAATTTGTACTGTCCAATTTCATTACCTGGTATCATACCTAATTACTCCACCTTATAGGGAAATGCAGGCTAATTAGGAAGGATGTTATTCACCACATTTAAAACACGATGAAGCAAATGAAATATTACCGGGAGGTAAAAAGGTGATTTGTTTCCTTGTAGCATGTCTGTAAATTAGCCCGGAGAAGATGAAGACTTTGTTTAATTACCACTCAGGGAGGCTTTGTTTAAAATGCAAACAGAATTTTTATGGCACCTTTCAGGCCCATGTGCATTTGGCAGCGAGCGGTCTGTTGGTCTTCCTAGGAAGGTATTACTTTCTCAATCGTATATGCTGTGACAGACCTCTGTATTTACACCATCTGAGTTCTCTAAGCTCTGTTATTTATTCTTCCAAATGACAGTATTACTAAAAAGAAACTTTATATTTCGGAGTGTATATAGCTGATCATCACACACAGGTCTTCCAGAGAAATCACTATATTTCACAAAGGCGGGTATGGGTTTTGCTGTAGATCAAAGTGAGAAAGAGGGGAAAAAAAGATAAATCACCAGAGATCCAAAAATACTTTTCATTTGGAGAAGATATCAGGCCATTTCGATAGCACTGATAGAGTCTCTGCTCTGTCTCCATTACCCACTGAAGGCAGCCGGAGTCAGGAGCTGACTACGCTAGATTATATTCCCTATAAGATGGCCACCAATATATATATATATGATCTTCAACCTCTATTGATTGACCAATTTCACAAGCAAAGACTGGTGAAATGAAGCTGAAATGAACATCATGCTTTAACTCATTGAACCCATCAGGCCTGAGTTAATCTCACTGCCCACTGTCTCTGATAGAATTCAATTGATCAATCATGTTTCGGTGATAGTACCATTTCAGTGGCTTATTGCTTCTTCATTTCAAAGCTTGACCCGTCAGATATACCAGGACCAGCTCTGCTTTTCTTGGAGACACAGAGACCAGCACCTGCCTACGGCAGCATATTGCCTTGTGTCCAGGCTTGGGGGGAAAAAAAAAAAAAAGAGGAATTTTTGCTGAACACTCCCATCTTAGCATTGTATTTTCACACCTATTACACTGATTTTACAGTCAGAGTGGCAGTAAAAACACAACGAGGCCGGGGAATCAGAATTCCCTGCCATTTGTCAGCTCCTATTCACGCACTATCCTGCATTTGGGCAAATGGACTGACTGCATGGCCTCCCCAAGCCCCTTCCTGCAGGCACAGCACCAAACGGAGTGGTGCCTACACCCTTCTCCACGGGGACAGACTGCTGGCTGGTGCTGCCTGCTAGCCCAGCAGAACCAGGGTGGGGGAGCTGGAAGATCACAGCTCCCAGCAACTGCTGGCTGCAGCAGGATTGCCATGCTTATGTCACCATTTCCCATCCGCTCTTTCCTTCAAACACATGGTTGGCCTAGGTGCACCCTCAAACCGCCCCACAGCCCAACCCTCATCCTGCATTTGGCTTTGGCACAAGGGCGTGCAGCTGCCTAGGGCAGTCAGTGCAGGCACAGGGCTGCTCAGTAGCAAAACAGTTCCGACTTTTGTCATCCAACAGCCATCTCTGAGACATGATCTGGCCTCTCTGCGCTGCGAGAGCAGCTCTCTGCTGGCTGGGACAGCTGCAAGCCCTGCCTGATACGCAGGACAGAGCCTGGTGTATGTGCCCATAGGTGAACCCCGCTTTGCTGCCACACACCCAGAGCATGAGTCCAGGAATGCAGAACCATACCTAGTGAACAGACACCAGAGGGATTGTTCAACAGCACAGCTCTCTCGTGGGGTTACTGCCCATTTCCTTCTACTGTGATTTTAATCCTACAGTAGCCACACAAGAATTTTGTAACTGACACAGCTTGTGAGCCTGACAGCCCAGCTGTTTGAAGCAAAGGCTCGTGTGCATAGTGCCACTGCGTGGAGCAGGACTGTCCGTGCACAAGAGCTACAATGGCAGCCCAACTTTGCTCCAATGGCCTGTTGGACAGCACAGCATCCCTCACCTATGCCCGAGGGCTGCCTGCCACACTGACCAAGGCTGTTGGCAGCCCCATACAGGAAGATCAGGAGCCACAGCAGTTTCCACTGCCACCTGCCCAGTCCGTGGGAGCAGCAGCAGGGCTGATGGAGCTGCTGTGCACATTGTGACTGCTCTTACAATTGCTTTTATTTTAAAAAACGATGTCCACAATACCTTCTCCAGTGCAGAATTCAGAACCAAGGAAGGTTTGTCACTAAGGAAGCTGAGCCAGGAGGTCCTGGAGCTGCCCTGCAGGAAGCAGGCTTTGCATCCCTCCATGGTACACAGACACACACGGAGCAGCAAGGTCCTACCACCAGCTGCAAAGCATGGGAGAAGGCTGCTGCCTCTGTGGCTTCCATGTCTTGCCAGGGGAGACAGAAGTTCGGTGCATGTGGATATAAAATAACTCGTGGCTGGTTCATCCATTAATAATTATGAGAAACCAATTCTGTTCGTAATCCATTCCTGTAAGATGTGTTCAGCAGCAATCTGTGTAGGAGTGGACGTTATTTCATGTAGTCTCAGCCTACGGTGCATTTTTAAATCTCTGGGATAAGTTTATAAAACCCGCTTCAATATAGTTTATACCTACTTCCATACCACACTATAAGATATTTTCATCATTTTTTCCCCCTCCAAAAATATTCTTTCTATATGCACTTAGTGATACCGAAGATGAAATTGTGGTTTGTTTGGCTTTGGAAATGTCAACCCCATCTCCTGTTACAGGAGACAGAAGGAGAGTGTACAGCCCTAAGAAACTGCTATGCTGAAGGCACCCAGAGAGAAGTGCTGCACAGGGCAGGCAGTCTCTGCTCTCCGCATCTGCAGGCACTACTGTGCTGCACCAGCAGCAGAACAGGAGAGGAGAGCCCTCCTTCCCCATTATGGAGGATTCGGTTAGCTGCAGAGCACTCTGATCTGGCCCTGCCAGACCAAAGCATAGGAGCAGAAAAGGTTCCTACAGGAGGTTTGAACATTGCAAATGTGCATGCTCTGCATGGCCTGTAGCACCTGCAGCCTGGTGACAATCATCCCTCAGTGTCACTGACAGGGACAGCCAAATTTCTCCCCTTGCAAGAAATGACACTTGATGAGAAAAACACAGGCTATTATTCAGCTTGCTTACAACAGTCAAAACTAATCTTTCCATGCAAGTTGAAAACAGTAAGGCATAATTTCCACTTGATACCCTGAAAACTTTGCAAAGCAATCTCTGCAAAAGTTAGAGAATAGAGGCAGTGCAGGGCTGTCCCACGCTCCTCTCGCTGTGTGCCAGACACACTGGCACTGGGAGCACTGCTGTGTCCCCACAGGTGAGGTAAACCCTGGGTAAGGAGAAAAACCTTCCTTTACTGTCCTGCCAAAGATCTCGGCAAAGTTCCTAAGAAATGCAGAGGACTTCCAAGCAGATTTTACTCCTCCTAAAATACAGACTCCTAGCAAGATGCTGAGACATTGCCACCAACCTGTAACAGGATGGGTTTTGGCATGCACAAAGGAGAGAAAGGGAACAACTCCGGAGGAGGCAGGATGCTGCACGAGCAGCATGGCTGTGAGCTGCAGATGTGCTGAGCGCTGCCCAGTGAAAGGTGTGGATCTGTTCTCTCCATCACCTCCTCCACAAGCAGCACGTACAAAAAGCCACTGCTAACTGTGGATTTTTGACATGCAAAGTTCAAATAAAGACTCATTTCACAACACCAAGGACTGCAGCCTTGCATCTGCAAATGTGAGCGCTTAATGCTGAACAAAGAAATCTCTCCAGTGTATTCAGCAGCATGGCTTACATGCGGAACGCAAAACACAGGAATAATTTTTAAATACAGGTTACGCCGAGTGCGAATTTAAACATGCTTTTCTGCATTTTATCCACATCCATTAGCTGAGTGGCATCATTAATTTTTAAAAACCCTCTGTAGCTCTGTAGTGCGGGTTGGTAGACCTCAAAAACTGCTGACAACTTCTCACATCCAGGAACCGCTGCTGCACATCTGCCTTCTGCTTCCCTGTGTGCCTGCGTGCGCTCTGCTGCACGAGCCCTGCACCACACTGCTCTGTGCTTAAGGAGGTGTGCAAGAACGCTCTGGGCTTGGGTGCACCGCCAGCACCACTGCCTGCCTACCCTCCTCCTCCAACCCGCAATGCCAAAGCAGAGAGATTTCCCCCTTAGCTCAGCTTCTGACGCAGCAGGACATTGCTTTTGCTCCCACTGACACTATTTTAGCTTTTCAGGTATATTTACTATTCTGTGCTGTTTGGCTCTTTTAAAAGCTGCAGAAGGGAAGATGACAAAAAAAGCCATCAGTGGCAGAAGATAAATAACATTTTGCTGTGGATGTTTTTGTTTTACAATTCTGCCTTAAACGTTCCGAGGCACTGAAACAAAAATGATGAACTAAGATCCTACGTTTAAGGGAAAATAGCATAGCTCTTTGCTAATTACTGTAATTAATTAGTGTCATCTAAACATTAATTATTTATCACGCAGTAAACTCAGCAGCCTACTGTACAATTCCCCTGACAGTGAGCTTATCACAAGAACACCCTTATTAGGGAGCTGCGGAAGAACCTGACTGTGTGCATCCCCATTATTTCCTGCCTCGATGACGGGGGGAGCTGGGGGTCCCTCCTGGGGCTGCACCACCAGAATGCTGCCAGCAGCTCCCATAGGTGAGCTGCTCCTGCAGCAGTGCCAGGGGACGGGGAGCAGCTCCACCACACCACTGTCAGAGGTGGTTCTTTTCCAACGTGTGAGCCAAGAGTTCTCCTGGGCTCCCTTATTCGCCTTCCACATAACGCATTAACTCCTCCAGGAAAAAAATGACAGCAATAATATGACCAGAACTTGGCAAATTATTTCCAAGGACTGCTGAGTCTGAATGCTACCTCTTTCTTCACGACAGCCAGCTGACGGCAAGTGAATAATTTCTATGAATATGTAATGTCGGTTTGAGAGCAAAGGTCCAGCATGACAGACACAGGTCTCTCTCGTTTTTGCTCCATGCCACAGATGCCAACAGCAGTGAATGTGATTCTGACTGCACCATACATCTGCATGGATGGGGATTTTTTTTTTTTTTTTTTTTTTTTTTTTTTTTTTTTGAGGCTTTCCATCCATTGGAAATCACAGGCTGACTGAATCTGAGCCTTGTTCACAAGTGGGGATCATTTCTGAAGAACCGTCTTGCACAGAAGCCAGAGCAGGGAAAATCCTGAATGAGCTGAAATAGCCCATTGTGACACTCTTAACTAAAAATTATTTTAGTTTTCCAGTTCAACATGATTTCAGTGTTTGAACAGCTTTTAGAGATATATACGTGCAACTATTCAAGGGTAAATACGCCTGCCATTGCTGCATCTGGATGAGGCTGGGCATCAACCCCTCCTTGCCTTCCACATGCTCGATCTCCTGACCATCTCTGCTCAAACGCAGCTGACTCCAGCCTGTCCATCTCCTGCAGGGCACTGCACTGCTGCCTGTGCTTGCAGCACAGCGCATTGCATACGGTATAGAACACTTTCTAAGGCATTTTTCTATTGCAGCCCTATGTAATCTAATGGACCAGCTGAGCCAGCCCTCAAAACAAGGGCAAAAGAGCATACATTTTTAAAAAATACTACAGCTTTAGCTGTAAAATTTCATCAAACTCAAGGAGAGTCATTATTTTCTGTGTATGGTGCATTTATTCTTCATTGTAATTCTTGGCTAAAGCAGAGCAGGAAAACAAATAGGGGAGAGTTGGTGGTGTTTTTTGAAGATAAATTCATAGGGAGGGAGGGAAGGAGAGAGGGGGAAAGGGAGGAAGGAAGGAAGGAAATTTTTCACTTCAGAAACAAGCTTTGCTACCATTGCATGGAAGGTACATAACGCAGTGACCACAGGGCACTGCAATAAAGGGAGGGACAGGCTGTGCAACTGCCACTGCCACTTGGCAGGGAAAGACAGAGCCTTTCCACGCAGCACTGCAGGATGGGTTAGCGTTTGTTTCCCCTAAAGAAACCCTGACAGCTCTGCCCATTTCCGTGGGCTGGGCAACGGCCTACAGCCTGCTCTGCCTCAGCTGCTATTCGCCCCGAATAGCACGAAGATGAACATGCAAGCATGCCCCCTGGCCGCCGAGCCTTGCAGCAGCCCCCATGCATGGAGCACATCCCACCCACCCGGCCAAAGCCTCCCGATGGCTGCCACCATCTCACTGACGGAGCTCCCCTCACCTCCCGCACTCACACACCTCTCCGTGCCTCCGGGAAAGCTGGCATCGGCTCCTACCATAACAAACTCAATCGTTCTCAGCGGTGCTCCGGCAAATAAAGTCATTAATTACGGCCCTCTCTCCACATTGCCGTTGGCTGGAGCAGCAATCAATGTGCAACCCCTCATTGCCTTCTCTCAGGGAGCAGAGACAGATGCCATAAAAATAAACTGCAGCCCACACAGAACCCTGCCAGTTCGGCGGCAGCAGGCTGTGCCCAGTAACAGCCGCCACGCTGCTTCAGCCGGCACGGCGGTATTTATTTGGTCTGCCGCATCCATAGGGGAAGGCAGCCCATTAAGCGATCATTTTTATCTTATAACGTCAATTTACTTATACTGATTGGCTTCCTGCTGCCAAATATCAATTAAATTGCAAATGCCTGCTGAAGCTTATTTTCTGCTACTGTCTCTTTTCCTTCGTTTCCTTTTTTCTTTCTCTCTCTCCTTCTTTTTGTGAGAGAGAGTGAGAGAGAACCCTATGTTCGAACATAATTTAATTTATTTCCCTTTCCATATCTCAAAGGAAAATCTATAACTCCCCCTAGAAGGCCATTTGCCCTCTGTTATTGGGAGCTGAGGTATCACAGCACCGGGCAATTTGTTTCAACCGGCTATCGGCAGCCCATCAGGACTCCTAAGGACCTCTGCCATCTCAGTGCAATTGTATCTGGTATTGCCATTTATGATTTGTTTTTAATAGGTGCTGGTAACCATCAGATTCCCAGATTTCAGTTCATACCCGATGCACCCACTCTGCTACCTCCTGCTGCTCCAGCGTGCTTTCCTACGATGTTCATCAGCCACTGAAAGAGATTTCCACTCGCGGAAATGCCTTCAAGACAGACTCTTGGAAATGCCTTCAAGACAGTCGTTAACTCAGGCTGCTGTTCTCCAGCACCTGTGTTTCTAAAGCTGATAGTGTGGCCAGAACTGCTGCAGCTTACATGCTGTTCCCATGACAAACAGCTACACGAGCAGGCTTTGACAGACGGTGATGGATGGCACGAGCTGCCCAAGCAGAAGCTACCAGTGAGCTCTCCCCACTGTTAGTGTGCACTTATAGCCATTTCTTGGCCAGGTCTTCCCATGACAGCCATGTTCAGTCAGCTCTGGACTGAAGAAAAGGTCTACACCAAGATAACATCTACTTTGACTTGCATATCAAAGTACATAAGACATCTTCCCTTTGCTGCTGTCTATGAGGAACGCTGGCATAAGAGTCCACAACATTCCACCACATCAGCAAACTAAAACCACATCATGATTTCCTACCATGGATCTGCCTCTGCGTGCAGTGAGAAAAAGAAGTGGATGGAAGACAAAGTCATGCTAATGGGGCTGGAGAGCTAGCAGATGAGTGTCAGTGATAAACAGGAATGGTCTTTGCAGCCAGAGGTCAGCAAAAGCTGTGGATCTGGAAGATGACTAGAACAGTAAAGCAGCACGGAAGTGCAATCAGCCACATCAGAATGAACAGGCTAGCACTAGCCAGAGATAAGAAGTTCCTCAGACACAGAGCATATTTGATGTGCAGGCCACAGTGCAGCATTAATCCCACTTGTTCTGTCCATGCCAGCTTCTCTTCCTTGGGGTCACCCAAGAAAGAGCAGGAGAAGGTAGAAGCCCATCAAAGCAATCCATCTTTCTGCACAGAGAGAGCCTTTATATGCATACCTCAACTATTTTCCTGCTCTGTATGTATGTATACGATCCGCAAGCATATGGGAAGAATACTGCACATAGGGATGCATTTACAAAGTGAGAACAAACGCATCCCCGTGCACATGCATTCATCCAGCCAGCCAGCCATATTACCCAGCAAAAAGAGAACTGATGGTATCAGCCTGAAAATAAACAGCAAAAAAAAAAAAACAAAACCTGCCTGTCAGGACAGTGTTTCTCTTGTTAGATGTTTTAGCTAGCACTGTCCTTCCTGTGACCGCAGAAGAGAATGCTCACAAATGCACTGCCTATGAGGAGAAGTAAAATCAAGTCATGGCTGTGTTAGAGTACATCATCTCTGGGGCAAGGACTGAGTAAATGACACTGATACAACACAGTGTTTGCAAGCGGGGCCCTGGGCAGGGTCTCCATGAGCCTGATGCCAAGCCTCAGCTCTCCACAGCACTCATTGAAGCCTTGCACAAGATTTTTCCAACCCTGCTGCCTCAGTTTCCCCACTAATGAAGTGAGGAAATTGTAACCGAGCACACTGTAGTTCAGTAAAAATCTTCTGATCAGCCAAGTACAATCCACTGCAAAATGCCTGTAGTGCATCCAAAAATTCCCTAGTGCTTGAAAAAAGAAAAGAAGGGAGTTTATCCTGGGTTTGCCAAGTGCCAGGGTGATTATCATGGGGTTTGCAATTAACCACACAACAGACCTTTGGACAAAAGCTGCATGAATTTAGTTAAGACTGGTTTAAAAATGTAGACTCATCTGTATCAATGATGCATTCAGTAAGAAAATGAGGAATGTGGAATACACCAATGTGCACACGCATATATACACATATATACATTTTATGTATACACATGCATCATGAACATCTGTATTCCATTTGTCCAGTCATACAGCTATTCCTTATGCAGAGATGCTCATAAAACTATCAAGAGTAATACAAAAGATCTCTGCATGTTTTTCCAGTGGTGATTATTGACCAGTTCGTTCAGTGTTTGGTGGAGATAGCATGATTGCCTGGGATGTACCTTGTAGGTTTCTAAACAGAAGGCTCCAGAATCAATTTGTGGTAACTGGTTAGATGTGACCAGCTTACAAACTCAGAAAGGCTTCACCGAAGCTCACAGTATTGAAAGATATGTTTGGGGTTTTGTTTTTTTTTTTGTGAACGTAGTGCTTGAAGTTTCAAGACTGAAATCAGTTTGGCCATTGATTTCAGCATTTCCATCACTCTTTGAGGAACCTGTCTTCCAACAGAACTTGCATGGAGCAGTTTGCCATCTGTGCTCGTTCTAGTGCCTACTCTTCTGTGAATGTGTCACAGAAACTCTTTGCCACTGAGACCAAATTAGCCTATCACAAGGTATACCCTCTGCTTTGCGGGGTGAAAACCTGTAGAAGGAAGGATGGAAGATGTGAGAAGGCCAGGAAGTTTTATGGGTTAGCTATCTGCTGGGGGCTCCATCCTGAGCCACAGCCAAGGCCAGCCATGGATGTCTCCCTTTCCAACAGCTTCTGCCCATAGAGCGATGAAGGAACACTAACTTCATACTCTGGAGACAAATGCTGCATTTTCACCTGTGGCATCCTATCTGTAAGCCTGCTAAAAACTTGCCTCAGTAATGATGTAGCTCTGTAATTTGAATTGGGCAAGCTAGAGCAAGAACAAGAGATCCCAGAGGTTTACACTGATTTCACTTGCCTGCCACCAGCTTTCAGGGGCACCGTGGATTTTTCACATCACCATGCTGTAACTTCCCTCTTTAACGGACCACTTAAGGAGCACTCTGCTGATCCATGAGGCTCCAAAACACCTCTGTGACAAGGATCGTGAGTGCAAGAGAGGGAGGATGAATAAAACTAAGAATTACTCAATTTCAAAACTCAAAGCTGTACACTTTAGTCATTACACAAAAAAGAGTCTTTTGACTCAGTTGCATCTATTCTCAGGTCTTGGCCATTCCTCCCGTTGCCAGCTAAGGCCATGATGGTTAGGAACTGTTGTTCTTCCTTTCTGACTGGGGCTTTGCAGGTGAAGACCTGCTTTCTCTGTCTTGAGAAACTGAGCTACCAGGATACCAGTTCTCTGAGAGGAAACACAGAAATTAGAGAAGTAAAAATTCTTTCTTACTAACAGACTTGTGGGGGGGGAAAAAAAAAAGAAAAAAAAAAAAGTCATGCACTATTGAAACTTGAAATCTTATTAGACAACAGATATGAAATGATAAGCTGGGGGATGTCAGGATGGAGCACAGCCCTGCTGAAAAGGACTGGGGTACTGATGGATGGCAAGTTGAACACGATCCAGCAATACAACCTTGCAGCCCAGAAAGCCAACAATATCCCGGGCTGCATCAAAAGAATTGTGGTCAGCAGGTCAGGGGAGGTGATCCTGCCCCTCTGCTCTGTGCTGGTGAGGCCTCACCTGGAGCACTGCATCCAGATGTGGAGTCCTCAGTACAGGAGAGATGTGGAACACTTGGATCAAACCCTTTAGAGGGACACGAAAAGGATCCCAAGGAAGGAACACCTCTCGTATGAGGACAGGCTGAGAGCTGGGGCTGTGCAGCATGGAGAAGAGAGACCTGCTAGCAGCCTGTTGGTATCTAAATGGGGGCTACAAGGAAGAAGGGGACAGACTAAACAAGGTCTGCTGTGACAGGACAAGGGAAGTGGTTTCAAACTAAGGGAGGGAAGACTGAGATTGAATATAAGGAAGAAGTTTTTTACAGTGAGGGTGGTGAAGCTCTGGAACAGGTTACCAGAGATGTGGTGGAAGCCCCATCCTTGGAGGCATTCAAGGACAGGCCAGACAGGGCTCTGAGCACCTGATTGGTGTGGATGTCCCTGTTCACTGCAGAAGAGCTGGGCTAGATGACCTTAAAGGGTTCCTTTTTGCACAAACCTATGATTCTATGCAAATGTATTACACGCATGGGAGAAAACACAAATGAGTCCTGATGATACGGCAGGAGGTTCTTGAGCTTTGTTCAACCACAGAAGCTAGCAATCACTGTCTGTGAGCAGGGGACAGCATTTGTAGGTTGGCTTGGGAGCTTCCTTCTGCTTCCCCTTGAGGTGTGTAAGAGGAGACTGAAGACAAATGCACCCATCCATCAGGCTCTAAGCCGCTAGGTATCACGGAATGGTTTACAGCTAGCATGCAAGACATTGCACCAGATATCTATTTCTCAGTAGCACTTTAGGCCCTTATATCACACGGTCAAGACATCATTATCAAAGCAGGAGATGATTTTTTTAAAAGTCCGACACAAAACCCGTCTCACCCAAAGGAACCTCGTGCAGGGCTGTCCAGCAGCTGAAACCCACCATGCACTACAACAACAGTATGTTCTAAGACCTTCCAAACGAAGAAGAATCTGAAAGCTAGCATGCAAACAGACCTCACATAGCTGTTACAGATAATTATACGCCAAGGAAAGTAAAAACAGCAGGAATACATTGACAGTTTTACCATAATTTGTTAGAATTAAAATTGGGACAGGGGTGAAGTGGTTTAAACTGATGTAAAACAAGCTTGTGTCTGCACCTAGAATGCTCAGCAATCACAGTTCCTCCAACGTGGGTGCAAACGCCATGTGTGCCACAGCAGGTCACAGAAGCAAGTCCTTACCCTGACTGGTCAAAGGCATTCAGAGAGCAGCAGACAGCGCCTTTTGATGTTTCACTGCTTCGACACCCCGACATGCAGCTACCAGGAAGCAATTTCATGAGCAAGTAGTGGCCACGTGACCAGAAAGCCACCATTTTTTCCCCGATGTTCATCTCTGGTAGATTTCCAAACCCCTGACTTCTGCTGTACACATCTTTTTTTGCCATGTTACAAGTCAGTGTGTAGCTGAAGCAGTATTTTGGCTGGATTTCCCTTCAACTCAGGGTCGGAGAGAAGCACCTAAGTTTAAGGTCTTTGGTTTCCAACCTCAACCTGTAACGTGGCACTGCAGCAACAAAGAAAAATCTGTTTCCTGCCAGTGCCATAAGGTAATTACAATAAACACACTTCAAATACAAATACCTTCCAGGAGATTCTCAGCAGACATTAAACATGGGAAAAATACATGCTTAAATTTCTTAGGCATCTGACAGAAGGAAGACATTGATTTGTTTCAGAGGCGCACGTATTTTGACTATTCTTTCCATCTCCAAAGTCGTAGTCATCTTTATTTAGATGATTGCTGCTAGAGAATTAGGAACATACATCAACAAAAAAGCAGCTGTGCAATCATCTCCATTTACATGCCATTCTCCTTCATTGAGGTTAATGAAGAAACAGAAAACAAAGACCACAGCTCTGAAACTGATTCCAAGCAAAAAGTTTTGCTAAGTTTCTCAAGTTTCAGTGGGGTGCATCAGAGAAGGCTCACTCTTGTCACAACAGGAGAGCTGGAGTTCACAAAGAGCAAACCTCAGACCACCTGGGGCAAATGCACAGAGATACAGACAGGAAAAGAACCCAGCTGAATATGAAAAGACAACACAATTTGAAACACATCTCCTCTTAAAGCTTAGGAAAATATCAGTGGAATGGTGTATCTGTCAGACAATTTTGCTTAGTATTGGGGTGGGTAGGGACACTATTCCTCTGGATTTTCTCAACTCTTTCCATCTGAAAAATCTGCTCAGAAAACAAGAAAGGGAGATAGATTTGACTCTTTGTGCAGCACATCTGGATATTCTGCTGTCTGCTGTGGTTCTGCCTAAGTTGCTGGATGTCTGAGATCCCAGACTGGGCATGCAGAGGTTCTCAGTGCACAGGGAGGAGGCATAGGAAATTCACACAGCCTGAGCAGCAGAGGCTGTTGGCGTGTTCACACACTCTGCTCATGCCAGTTGCACTTGAGCCTCTGCACGCACATTGCATGAGGCATCCTCCTCTATCTGCAGTTCCATGGCTGGGAAACAGAAGCTCTGCTCAAGTGTTTTGTGCTCCAACATGGCACGCAGCAAATAAAGTACCATCCTCTGTAGGCAGAATCAGAGAGTCACAGGATATCTCAGGTCAGAAGGGACCCGTGAGGACCATCAAGCACAGCCCCTCGCTCCATGCAGCACCACTCAAAATCCAAGTGCAGTGCCTGAGAGCGCTGTCCAATGCTCCTCGAATTGCAGCATCTCGGGACCATGACCACTGCCCTGGGGAGCCCGCTCCATGCCCACCACCTCCAGGCAGGGAGTAGAGAATTATGAAAAATGTACCAACAGCTTCTTCAAGATCTGCTGTGTCCTGATCACTAAGCCACGACCAATTTGTCAAGGTGCTTTTCTTTACTCTGGGGCATCCAAACAATAGAAGTAGCCAGTGGGTATGAGCCCAAAACTTCTGTAAACTCATTACAACCTGAGACCAATACACCAGAAAAAAAAAGAAAGAAAGAAAGAAAAGGAAAGGAAAATGCAGCCACAAGTCTGGTGCAAATAAACTCACAGCTTGTCTTATGTTTCCTTCCAGTGCTGGCCAAATCTTTCAAATAATGGAATAGCTTTGTAAACAAATACTAGGAGAGAACAAAGTGGTCAGGATTCAGTCAATCCAGTGTGCAGTTAACCTCTGCCAGTGAACAAACTTTGGTGCAAACAGTACACAAAAAGGTCACAACAGGAAAAAGCTGAAATGGAAAAAAAAAAATTCAGTGTTAAGACACCTCCATTTTCTGCCTCTCACTGATTCAGTGTTGTCTGCTTACCAGGAACATCCTGCTTGGCAACAACAGTAACGATAGCTTAAAATATTAGCTTCCAAAAGTATCAGCAGGAAAAAAATAGAAAAAGAAAAAGAAAAAAAAAAAAAAAGTATCTACAATAATTCAAGATTTCATCAGTTTGAAAGTTCAGCTAATAAAAACAATTCTGACTTGAAAATCCCAGTAACTTTGAAGTTGGACTAGATGGCCTTCAGGGTGCCCTTCCAACTCCACGCGTTCTATGATTCTATTCTATATTTCCTCTTTTCTGAATGGTGGCAAGTTCCTCTTAGTCAGAAGGAGTCATCTCATTCATAACCTATTTCATTTTATGTTAACACTTAGAGCAAACTGCCATCAAAACTGACAAATCCTGCTTTTCCACAAAAGAGTCTTTTCCTCAGAAAACGCATTCCAGCAAAAGAATTCCAGCCAGCAGCAGCACTGACATTATCAGGGCAATCTGAGAAGATACCTACTCCTAAACTGGATTTTAGTTAAACCTATATGAAGAGATAACTTGTTAAAAACATGAGAGCACCTGAAACTACAGCAGGTCTGTAAGGAGTTCTGAAAGTTCAGGCTTTTCACTAACAGTGCTTATGGAAAATCCCAACTTAGGTGAAGCTAGTGGCAAACCTGCAGGTCTTCACTGCAGACCTGGAGGAGAGCTCTCTTGAAAACTGGGGCTACGTGAGGCTGAAAGTGACAGAAATGCATGCCATGCATATAAGACAGCTGGTAAGTGGCTCATTTGAAAAGGGAAGCTGCTCTTGCAAAGAGCTTTCCTGCACAGACTGTGCTGTACCGTCTATGGGCAAGCATCACAGGGCAGAACCAGCACAGCTACTGAAACCCTGCTAAGCCATGCGGGAACTGGGTGGGAAGCTTGGAAGAGCACAGGAAGCTGTAAAAGCATGTTCCTCCCACTGCCCTTCGGAGCCAGTGCAATTGGTCCTGTCGACAGATGGCCCAAAGATCTCTTCATCAGAACTACGTGGAGTTGGTTCCTTCCACTCCAGAACTATCACCCTGTCTCAGCAACAATCATACCAATGCATCAACTTCAGAAAACAATGGTTTGGTGTTTGGAATGGCTTTTTGCATGTAGTGGTAGAACAAGGATTAATGGCTTTAAACTAAAAGAAGGTAGATTTAGATTTAGGAAGAAATTCCTCATTGTGAGGGTGGTGAAGCACTGGAGCAGATTGGCAGAAAAGCTACAAATGCCCGATCCCTGGAACTGCTGGATGGTCAGTGACCAGGTTGGAGCAACCTGGTCGGGTGGGAAGTGTCCTTGCACTCGTAAGGCCCCCATCTGAACTGCTGTCCAAACCTGGGGTCTGCAGCACAAGAAAGAAGCTGTTGGAGAGGATCCGGGAGGGCCACAAAGATGATCAGAGGTCCGTAGAACCTCAACTGTGGAGAAAAGTTGAAGGAGTTTGGCTTGTTCAGCCTGGAGAAGAGAAGGCTCCGAGAAAAACCCTTTCAGTACTTGAAGTGAACTTACAAGCAGGAGGGGACTGGACTTTTTAGCAACAGGACAAGGGAGAATGGCTTTAAGCTTAGAAAGGGGAGCTTAGATTAGAAGTTAGGAAGAAACTTTTTATTCAGAGGGTGATGAGGCACTGGAACATGTTGCCCAGAGAGGTTGTGGATGCCCCATCCACAAGGCCATATGGATGGCCCCGGGCAGCCTGGTCTGGTGGGTGGCAACCCTGCTCAAAGAATGGGAGCTGGAACTAGATGATCTTTAAGGTGCCCTCCAACCTAAGGCTTTCTATGATTCACTCTTCCACACACACACTGCTCCTCTAGTGGCACAGGAGTTATGCCAGAGGGATGGCATAACTGCGTAACCACTGAAGAAACTTTTCAGCATAATTCTTATACTTTAATTAAAAAGGAAAAAAAAAAAAAAAAGAGAGAGAGAGAGAGAGAAAAAGACAGAATCAAATCGCATAAATTCCTCAAAGCTACATACTGGATTGGATACAACACAGATGAAACCAGCACTGCAACATAACTAGCAAAATTAGAGCAAACTCTATTTAAAAGGACCATTTCAGTGTATGCATGGTAAGGGAAAATCACTTCTGCTGGGAAGACAACAACCTGACAGTGCAAACAGCTCACCACGCTTGCGATCCCTAAATGCAAAAGGACAATCTGAATCAGCAGCAGAAATTTAAATCAGTACTTGCTGACCCAGCAAAACCTGGCTCTCTTCAAAGGCTTCATCTCATTATAGTCACTGGAATTATCTCCAAGAATAAAGACAACTCAAGTGAGTAAACATAGCTGAAGTAGTCCTAGAAAACGTTGAAGTAAACTCCAGCATCTCCCTGAGTAGGAGTTTCTTTCTCTTTAACCTCTTCGCAGACTTGAATAAATACACCTGCTTCACTTGACTGCCTTGAATCCACAGTTTGATTTTTAATTTGTGTATGTACTTCACAACCACTTCTTTCTGGATGTTATGAACCCCACAGCCATGTCTGTATGTGCATACGTCCACGTTCTAGGTAGACATCACAGCTACAAAGAAATGCAGCTGACATCTTTTGAGTCCCATTCTCCACACACACGTCAGTCCCTCCACATGACTCTTCCTCAGACTGACTTTCTGCTAGGCTGTACAGCATTACAGTGTTCAAGTTTATATTGGCAGGTGATTTTTTCCTCTCCATAACCTTCGTTTTTTTCCCTCACAGTCATTCGGGATCTGTCTCTTTCCCCTGCAAATTTGGATCCTCAGAAGCTTCAGTTACTTGTAAATTTGCCATGCCCCAATGAAGAGCTAAGAGGATGACATCAACTCCCACCACATTCTGTCACGTTCAGTTCCTTACTGGGGTGAGAGGATTCACAGGGATTTCTGTCTATATGGGACCCAGCCAGCAGTTCATTTCTGCACTGAGCTGCATCACTCATGGGCTGCCAGACCCAAATGCCAAAATCTATTCAGGAAGCTCCAAGGATGGACTCTGGAGTAAGAGGAGATCCTAATAGTCCAGGAAGGGAAGCGGTTTCATGGTTTCATGCCAAAGTATTTAACCAGAGGTGCCCCATGACCAGGAGTACTCAAGACTGACTGCCAGAAAGAGGGTCCAGTGCGTGGCCAGAGGAATCCCACAACTCAAAGAATGGGGAACTAAGATCATCAGTTGCCTGGAAACTGATGGTCGTGGTTATGAAGACTTGGAAAGCTGTATTCTGACAGAGAGCCCCTGCGACTTCCCAGGCATCTCTTCAACTCTCTCTGAAGCCAGCTCCCTCCAATGGCTTTCCTATCCATTCCCCAGAAAGCGACAGGCAATTCAGGAGAAGGAGGCAGGCTACCATTCTACATGGGATCTGCTTCCCAGTACAGCACTCTGCCACTTCTCCCTCTGCTGTCAGCTCCTACTTTTTGTTGGCCTTCCTCTGGGTTAGGCTTTTCTGGAAGCTGATGTCACAGTGCTCTGTAAAGTAGCATTCTCACCTGTGCCTGTCTGTAATGCTTACAGTTTTTATTCATTCACAGTGGGAGGCCATGATTGTGCTGGTGATGCAATTACTCCTAGAATTTACAAACCCTCAGTGTGAGACTGGCTCGTGGGCACCACAGGAAATGTGTCCTGCAGCTTCAGCAGGCTGCACGGATTGGAACTGCTTGGATGCCTAGAAATGTGCTTAACCTGGGGCATCCCTGTGTGAAAATGTGATGATCATAGCATGGGATGGCTTTATCAGGCATTGGGTTGTGCAGACACACACATACACATGCATGCAAGGTTTCTTTTCATTCTCAATAGCATCTCTGCTCCTCTTGTTGGCTTACCTTCTTCAGCAGAAGGCTGTGACCCAACTACCTTTAAGCATACAAAGTCTATGGTTAGACTGCAGTTAAAGAAAAGACGTATTTCAAAGAACTGAGTTGAGCAAAAGAAGCATAAACATCTACATCATCGTATCAGATGCTGAGAGCAACACAAGGCTGTGTCTGCAGAAAATGGAAACAAAACAAACAACCCATACGAACAAAGGTCTCCTGCCACGGTAGTTTCAATTCCCCATCAGCCTGCATCACTGAGAAGACTCCACACCAGTGCATTTGAAAAATGGTCAGCTGAGCTGTTCTGTGCAGGTGCTCAGATCTGCCAAATCTCTCCTGCGAGCAAGAGGATGTGGGTGGGTAACAGACACACACACTTCCTGTGCAGGAGTTTACTGACAGTTTCTTGCTAGATTCTCCTGCCTTGTTTCTCGCTGCTTTGTTTCCCCACGTGATGCCAGTTTTGCCAACACTTTGCTGTAAGCCATTCAGTGTTACGTGCAGCTCTTTCCTTTCACCAGCTGCATCTGCCCAAGGAAAAACAGGCTGACTGTTCAAGCACAGCTTGTGAGCCTGTAATGAAACTCCCTCATCCACTGTAATATATTAGCTGCACACATGCTGAGCAGCAGAAGCAAGGTCCAAACTGTGCCAATCTCTGCAATAGCAGACACTGAGCAGGAGGATGGTGACTTGCACAGTACAAAATCACGCTGAGGCAATACTAACCATAGGGGTTAGCACTGGGGCCAGCCAGTGGCTGTGCCTGAACACCAGTGTAGACTGGTGTTTAACAGTGTGGACTGACACAACAAAAGTCCTGAACTTACTGACTACTGCATGCAGACAGACTTCAGCCTGACTCGGCTGCTGCTGATGCTCACAGAGTGCCCTTACTACCTGTTGGTATCAGTAAATTCCATGGTTTTTTTGTCAGATGCAAGAGCACAAATACGTTTCCACATCTCCAGGCTGTTGGGCTTGGACAGGGCTAACGTGCTAAAAGCATGCAAATGTCTACAGATGCAGAACTGTCTTCTTGGTAGAAGACTAATGTCCAGGCATGCAATCAACTATCAAAAGACACAGTGTTTGCTCACTGCCACATAAAGAAATTATCTATGCATTGTGTAAAGCAAGGAAGAGCCATGAGAACAGAAATTCACCCAATTCCTTCAGCATCACGTTACAAATTCACTGAGAGTCACGTCTCTCTACAAGGGGATGGGAAAGGAGCCTCCCTCTACTGGTCCCTGGGCCACTCCTGATGGCAACTGCCCTTGCTGGTAGACCTGATGTACAAACAGCAGCTGACAGGACCGTGCTCACGCTGAGCAGCTCAAATCCTCTTGGACTGTAAAGCAAAAGGTTGTGCTGCACTATGGAACTTGACCTTGCTGCATGCAGGACCACCAGCCCGTATGCTCCTCTTGCCCCAGGGGTACTGACCCAGCTTATAAAGAAGCACTATGCATGCCTCTTTACACAACACACAGCCCTCAGGGAAACAAGGGTTTTGAGCTTTGTCATGGCTTTGGAGGAGTGACGCTGCAGTGAAAGCATCAGCTCACAGGAACATCTCAGATGAGAGCCACATCCCCTATCTGGTCTGACATGTGCATCTGTTTCATGATCCCTCTCAGCTGGCACAGCATGAACCTGCAGGGAAAGTCACTCTATTGAAATCAACTGCTTTTGTTGGCTCTCCTGTATCTGCAGAGCTCTGCAGAAAGCAGGATGGAAACCTGCAGTAACATCAGTTCCTTTTCTACCAGCAGCTGCAAACCCTTGATAGAACACACTGCTCGCTCTGACACAGGGCCTCACTGCCTGCCAGCATGTCCATCCTTGGTGTCCCATAAAAACCCACTCATTACCAGGTGGCTCAATCAGATCAATCTGCACCTTTCTGCTCCACCTGTTCTTCTTCCTAATTTCCAGGGCCACGTGCATGTGAAGACACACGGCTAAAAGGAGGGAATCTGAAAGCAAAACAGCAAGACTGCTTCCCAGCAGCATCTGCTGCTTGAAGCTAAGGAGGTTGACAGTAACACTCTGCCATGTTACACAGCAGCCTGCTTTTTGTGTCAGTCTCCAGTAGCATGTCCTCTAACCACAAGTGAAAGCAACTGATCCCCTATGAAGGCACATCTGCTCCAAGTATGCGTTACAGCAGGGGAAAAAAAAAATGACAGTTTCAGTTATATAACCAATAGACTGTCTGATTTGGTTTGCCCCTAGTTGCTGTACAGCAAGCTGCCTGCTGTGTTAAAGACCGGTGGCATTTGCTGAAAAGAAAAAAAATAAACGTCAAGAGTGAGAGGAACAAAACTTGATGCCAAATCACAAAAAGTATTCAGTGCCATTGGATGAGCCAAGGGGTGAGTCCACCTCACCTCACGTCCCAGCCCAGAGAAGTGCTGCACAGTCTGTAGCTCTATTCATACGTGAAACATGAAGCATGCCAACTTACAGCAGCTGGCATGCACCTACAGCTACCAAGAAGGGAAGCAATGCTTCAGAAAGAGATGATGTAAAAGCACTGACTGCTACGGGAGTAGTCTCCCTCTGGCTCTCAGAAGTCAGAAAAAGGTAAAGTTAACTCTGCCCCCTTGTGCATCTGCTTCATGATACAGTCTGCAGCTCAGAGATGACATACTTCTCTTCACCGGCGTTTGATCCACCTTTCTGCCACCTGCATCATGGAGCCCTGGGACTCTTCTATGAACATCTCATGCCTGGCTGTGCAGAGATACCTCTTGCTCAGCAGGATGAGGAAGGACCACAGAGTCTCCCCAGGAATCTCTTCAAACAAAGAGGCTGAAGTAGCTGGTTAGGCACAAAGGTTGTTCCTCACAGTCCTGTCCACTTCTGCAGCTGTGAGCCTTTAAAAAGTAGTTTAAATGGTCTGCTGAAGACAGCAGTGCTGTCCGATTCACAGCCTCAAAGATCATGACTCCTGCTGCCAAAACAACAGGAGTTGTTTTATAAATTATGTGATCTCTAATAATGAATTGCAAAAGGCTGGGGAATTTTTCAAAGGTGCCTCTGGTCTTTCCATGGAAGCACTTCAATCTTTTCTCTATTAGAGAGAGAATTTCTTCCTTCTTGATTGAATAAGAGAATCTCTGTAAGAATACCTACCTAAGAACTGATGCTTCAGGACAGTGCTGTGACAGTCTCGGAACACAGAATGCTTCTCTCCTTCCATGGCTGATACAACACAAAATTTCTACCCTATCTGCTTTAACATAGATATTTATGTGTGCACTGATGGCCTTGATTTGGGGGAAAAAATCGTATGTGCAATGGTAGATCTGAATTAAGACAGATATATTTCATCAAGTACCTGAACTTTCACAGCTGTAGACTCACACGCACGTGGCTGAAATCAACCCCACAAAGCTCTCCCAGTTTCAGTAAACCAAGCGTGACTCTAATCCAGCAGTGCATTTCCTCTGCAAACAGCCCCCTTCCTGCTCCTCAAACAGCTCAGGCTCCTCAATGATCGTCTGCCCATTTTCTCCAGAAGTTAGGTTTGTGCTGCTACTGCTCCTTCCCACCCCACACACCTCTCCCTCACCCACACAGGAAGCCCCAGGGACTGGGAGGTAGAGAGGCAGGCACGGGACCCGCGTGTGGTCCCCACCTCACATGGCTCATGAGCTGGGCTGAATGCAAAGCAGTGCCAGGGCCTGCACCAGCATGCATGGGTGTTGGGAGGTTGGTCTCACATCCACCGTGTTCCTACAAGGCCAACCAATGACTCCCAGGCTCAGTGAACGCCACTGCTTTCTCCTCTGCTTGGCAATCCTTGGCAAACAACCTCTTTTCTCCTCCTTTACAACCCCCTGGGGCCGCTTCTGTTCTCTGTAGAGGCACAGATGGACCTCAGCATGCACATGGCCAGCGGGAGGCTCTCCAGAAAGAGTTGGAACAGGTTACACAGGTGCCCAAAGGCAAGAAGCAGGAGCTCAATCTTCTGTAGAGCAGGATGGTGGCACAGCAGAACAGCATGCATGGCCTCCCTGCAAGCAGCACGGCCCCCCAGCCAGCAACCAACATCTCCCATGCTTTCACACGTGTGACTCTGCTGATGATTTTCTGTCTCTTTGTGTTTCTTTGTAGTTTGGTGTTTAGGGACACTTCCCTGACTTTTTTTTTTTTTTTTTTTTTAATGTCAGGTGTCCACAGAACCCATACGAGGAGAATTCCCCTCCCTTTCATTAATGGCAGGGAGATGCTATGTCAGCTGGGAGGAGGCAATCAAAAGCTGTGACACATCCACAGCCCCTCTTTCTATAGCAGTGCTGCTCTCCTGCAGATAGCTTCATGAGGACCCCAGGCTGGGCTGCTGACACCCAACCAGGCATAGTCCATCATTGGCAGCCCTGCCTCAGCCCTGCCAGCCCCACACGCCCCAAGCACACTTGAGGGGACCCACCTCACCACCTCAGTGCCCCAGGAGAAAACAGCTGCCATTACCTTCATCGCGCTTGCGCTTGTTGCTCTCGGTGCCGGGAGAGGCGATGCCCAGGATCCCACTGATGGAGTAGGACGAGCCAGCAGAGTCAGTGCTGACAGAGGACACCTGGGTGACAGAGCCTGTGGAGGCTGCAAGGAAAGGACAAGTGGTCAGAGCACAGGATGGCACCGGCACCAGCCTGAAAGGAAAACCACGTGTCACCAGAACGGGAGGCTGGGGAAGGCTTCGAGCAGCAGCAGCCACTCAGCCCCCTGGGCAGATGGGTCTGGGGGCACAGAGAGGACAGTGTGTAAACGGTCTTTCCCAGCACTGTGGGCACAACGATGCTGCGCTGGGCTTGCAGCCCAGCACACAGCAGCAAGCCTCTGTGGGACACTGGGTGACATGGGGCAGGGCAGCCAGCTGTGATCCACAGCTGGCTGAGAAACCCTGAGGGTCCTCAAAATAAAATATGAAGTAAATCCATTTTGCTCTGTCTTTTTCTCCATGAGAAGCAGCCTCTAGGCTAACAAAGTGGAATGATGCTGCTTAACCTCCTCAGAGACCATTTTGGCATTTGCAAGGGGAGAAAGGCCCGTGCTGCCACACTGTTCGAGGATGTCTGTGTGAGCACAGAGCCTGCCTTGGCTAACAGAGGCCAGCAAGGGAATGCCCATTCTGCAGCATGGAGACACAGAGGAGCTGAGGCACGCACAGCACATGTCTGGCTGCAGCACTCTCCTTTGCAGAAAGCCAGGACACTTCTCTGGATTCGGCCCCTCCGGCACTGGCTCCTGGCTGAGCATTGCTGCTCTCCCCCTGAATTGAAGTTTTGGGAAGTTTTGCTACCCCTTGGCTCAAGAGCACAAAGTGCACGAAGAATTATGGAAGGGATGGGTGATAGATGAAAAAAAACCACATTCAGAACTACTTACTGACTAATGATGCAGAAAACGTTATGAATAAGTATCCCTTTCTTGATTTATTACTTTAATTATCTGACATTCTATAGACCCCCATTAGTGGGGGGGGGTTGGTTTAGATTTCAATTTTCTGTCTCACCGTGAAAGCTATTTATCATAATAATCACTAAAATTCAAAACCTTTTAGCAGTATTTATAAAATTCCTTTACTATGTTCAGTCCTTGGAGAATGACAAAGAAGGTGCATTAGCACGTGTGCTGAAGTGTTTTATGCAGAATTATCTGTCCATAAGAATGATTAAAAGTTCTTTAGAATATTTGTAATCCATTATGCTTTTCTTTTTTTTTTCTTTTTTTTTTTCTTTTTTTAATATAGAAAAGTTTTTCTCACCTATGCTGTGACTGGAGGCTGGGACTTGCTGATTGGGTGGCTGCTGCACCTTTGTCCGTATGATCCTGTTTGTAGTTGAAAAGAAGTAACTTCTTAGCATTAACCATCAATTACAGGGGACATCATACTCTGTTTTGTCACTTTGGGATATCTACACCAATACAAAAAAAAACCTGTTCCTGTGTACTGCATGCAGACCCAGGGCTATATTTGTGCTTCCAGCCCGTGCCATTAGGAACATGTGGATAACTGACTCCTACACGCTCCCTGACATCCTGCAGAGTTTGGTGCTTCGGTCCTTGTGAGGACACAGTCCTTAATGCCTAAGAAACATTTTTAGCCACTTGGGCACCCAGAGGCTAACATCCCATCTCCAGGGAGCTGGACACCCCACCAGACTGCAGCCTGGGCTGCTTGAACACCTTTGTAAATCTGTTCCTAAACCACCCTGGATACTGTGCCCACACATCTAAAGAGCCTGGGTACCACCGAAAAGATTATGCTCAACCAAATTAATACTAAAAACAAAAATGCGCTGGATTAAATGCTAATCTTAAAAGCTGGATAACCACATTGCCATTGCTGGGGACAGCCTCTGCTCTGAGCTATAATGATGTAAATCAGGAACCATTCAAAGAAGCAGAAACAACAAAAGGCATGTGTTGTGCTGCAGGACAAAGGGGAGTTGCTAAGAAGTGCTCTATCAAATGCTCACCTGCCGACACGCTGCTAGAAAAGAAAAGACGTGGTCTGAAGCCGCTCCAGGGATTACACAGCTCTGCCACAGACTGCGGCGGAATCAAAATGTGCCTGAGCGAGGCACACTCCTCAGACACATCACACGTCTCTGTTTTATGCACTGTTCACGCAGCAGTAATGCTGCGGTAAGCATTTCTCCGTGTTTACCTAGCAAACTCCTTTACCATTCCTGCCTGCCTTGAATTTGGACGAGGGGAGATGGGAGGGGAGCTGCGAGAGGTCCGTCAGGGCGACGTTCAAAAGCAAGTTAGCACCAGGCAGCCAGGACCAAAGCAAAGCATCCTGCAGTTGGGCATCTCCAGCCTCCTTAGTGATGTGTCTCTTGCTTCTTCCTCCCCTTCGTGGGACAAAGCAGCCGCTTGCATGGGGGAGCTATAGGCAGTTCTGCAACTAAATTGGAGGGGGGGCACGCTCACCAAAGATGCCCAAGGTCCTTGTATGGACAAGACTGGAAACTGCACCCTGCCCTAGGCTTCCTCCGTGCTCCAGCAAAGGAAGGGTGTCTGAGGCCTTCTGACACAAAAATCTCTTCATCTCTGGGGAGACCAGGGACTGGAGCATGTCAAAGCAGCTGGGCAGCTTATTTGAGCAAAGCTAATCATAGTGATTAATTAAGCCTTAGTCGCATGGAGTTGCTCCTGCTGCAGAGGATTGGCCTACTATTAATATTAATTAATGTTACTAATTAATAACAGTAGTTTATTATGCACTCATATAAGATGGCAGCAACTCTGCTGAAATGTACCCTCCATAGCAGGGACGTGCTACCCGTGATCCATCACGATGGCTTTGCACTGCAGCACTCGGTCCCCTCAGTCTTCCAGCAGCAACAGCAGCTCTGGACACCAGCAGAGCCCTGGGAATCACCTTCCTCCACACAGCAGAAGCACAACTGGTGGAACACCACTGCAGGTCTGCCCTGCCCTGTACTGCATAGGCTGTGCAAGAGGCTTGGTCAACTCGCCTCCACCAAGATGGCAAGCATCCTGAGTGGTTCCTGCTGAGGATTCACTTCATCAGCCAGAAGGCAACATTGGCTTTCCACCACAGGGCTGAATAAGGCATTGTGCCTTCGGAGTAGGAGTTCATGTGCTGCGTGTGACAGCCCTATCCACAAAGCCTTGATGTGTGTAAGGCCAGACCCCACCAAATGTGCCACACAAATGAGAGGAGTTACCATTAAAGCCAAGTGTTTAGACATAATTTCCATGATCTTGTCACAGCGGTTCAGTTTGGGTTTTCAAGATATTCTCCTGGGCTGGCAAAAGCAATTCTAAACAGACTGACTGTCAAGGACCATGTGCATTTCAAAAGGGGCTTCACATCTTTAAGAAAAGGGAAGGTTCTTCACCAGAGTTGCAAGAGAAAGAATGAGATTTCCGCCCAAATAACTTGGCAATAGATCATTAAACATGATTTCTGATGCAACGCCAATGAGCGTGTGGACATTGCCAGTGTAGAAAGGATGCAGCAGGAGGCGGGCTATGGAAAGTGGATCAAAATACAACTGGAACGTATGTAGTCCCACTGCATTCCTAAGATATTACTGCTTTTTTTAGTGGGCTTTCGGACAGAGCTTGAAGAATCGCTACACAAACAAAGTACTACTCATAGCAGCAGCCATGCTTCTGGCACAACAGGACTTGAGCTGACTTTTATGAAAGCAAAAATTCATAGAACTATAGAACTGCAGAATATGCTGCGTTGGAAGGGACCCACAAGGGTCACTGAGCCCAAGTTTACCCTTTGTTATCTGCAAACAGCTGGAATGGGATTTTCCTTCACTTTTCATGGTGTCCATACCATGCCTCAGATTGTTTTTTGAATTGAAAATGCCATGTCCCTGGGGGTCTTGGTGTATGACAGGTTGGCTGTGAGCCAGCAGTGTGCCCTGATGGCCAAGAAGGCCAATGGGATCCTGGGGTGCATTAAAAGGAGCGTGGCCAGCAGGGCAAGGGAGGTGATCCTCACCCTCTGCTCTGCCCTGGTCAGGCCTCACCTAGAATATTTTGTCCAGTCTGATCTCCCTGATACAAAACAGACAGGGATCTCCTGGAGAGAGTCCAACAGAAGGCCATGAGGATGATAAAGAGCCTGGAGCATCTCTCCTGTGAGGAAAGGCTGGGTGAGCTGGGTCCGTTCAGCCTCGAGGAAAGAAGACTGAGAGGGGATCTGATTAACATTTATAAATATCTGAAGTGTTGGATTGCAAAGGATGTGGCCAACCTGTTGTCAGCCGTCTGTGGGGACAGGGGAAGGGGAAATGGCCATAAACTGGAGCACAGGAATTTCCGCACCAATAAGAGAAGGCACTTCTTCACGGTGAGCATGGAACAGGCTGCCCAGGGAGGCTGTGGATTCTCCTTCTCTGGAGATGTTCCTGAGCCGCCTGGACGCCCAGCTGTGCAGCCTGCTGTAGGGAGCCCGATGTGCAGGGGTTGGACTCAGTGATCTCTGGAGGTCCCTTCCAGCCCATAAATTCTGCAATTCTGTGATTCCGTGCCCAAAACATTACTGAATGATGTTTTAGGGTCTAAGTTAGACAGGAACTTCCAGTCAGTAGCAAAGGCTGAGCAAACTGACCCATTTTTGCCCTTAACCATATGGATGGATAACTCAGTTCGGTAAGACAGAGACGGTACTCTGCACTGCTGCTGGGGAAGCCACTCCTGCTGCTCAAGCAGGAACTCCATGAATGCAAATCAGGTCAGGATAGTCGATGAAAGAACACTGCATCAGTCTATTTCATGTCCATAGACACAGGTGGGACTTTACAGCTATCTGGACTCAAAGAATTTGTACGAAATCATGCAAGTGAGAAATATCTCAGAAGAGCAGTGAAGCCAAAACCTGGTAGGAAACATACTCCCAAGAGAAAACAAAAGGACTCTGTTTGCTGGTGTGCAGGAGGGTGATGAAGTGCTCTCCTTCCAAGTGTTAATCCCTTATCGTCAGACCAGGAAGACTGGAGACAAAGCAGAGTATTTCTCTGTGCTTTTTCAGTGACAGCCTTAGACGATCCTTGACTGGGATGGAAGCAGATTAGCATAGCTTCAGAACTGCAAGTGAGGCCGGTGCTGCCTAGCCATGCCAGGAAAGATCTCACAAACATGGGAACAAGAGATTCTCCTGCACTGACACAGAGGAATTCAAGGCGACTCAAGCAATTCCATTCAGCACGCGGACACTACTAAACCACGTTTCCCTGGTTATATTCATGCTGACAATACCAGACAGCAGCCAGCGTGATTCTGAGCCAGGTTCAGCAATACTCAGTAGGTGACAGGAAGACCTTGAGAGCCATGCTTTGGGTCTGCTTCTCCAAGGAACACAGGGGCTGGTCTTCCTCCAGGTCACCACCAGCACCCAGCGCAGCTGCGTTCTCTGAGCGGAAGCATTCCCCACTGAGAGGGATCCAGCAAACACAAATCTTTACCAGCAAGAACTGCAAGTCACGGACAGGAGAACGGGAAAGGGCAGAAATGAAGCAAAGGCCAATAGCACAGCCTGCTTGCTCCTGGGAAACGCTGATGGTTGTGATGCTTTCACCACCAGAGTGACCCCACGGCTGCTCCGCAACCCTAAACACGGCATTTAAACGCACACAGACTGCATGCTGAGTAGACAGTACAACACGCCCTGGCTTCTAGTAGCAAATGAGGATTCGGTGACCACATTTCCTAGGAAAGCCCCTTCCCGAGACTGTACAAATCCTCACCTGTTAATTGAGCTGACGCTGGGCACGGTGTCGTTATCACACACTCGCTCCGCGAGGAGTCTATCCCTGATCTCCCAGGCAAACATGGTGGGATTTTGGCGTTTGTACTCTGCAATTTTTTCGACAACTTTGGGTGTGGCGACCTTTGGTTTTGATCCTCCAATCACTCCAGGCTTAATGCTCCCGGTTTCGTAATACCTGGGACAACATCCAAAGCAAATCTTCAGTTATCACAGGCAGACAGAAGGCACGCTCCGAGATTTATAGAGAACATAATTTCAAGGTAACCAAACCCCGGCAAATCCTAAGATACATCTTCACTTTCACATACACATTTTCTGCCTATGTAGTGCTTTATCACCTAATAGATTAACTTATAGTAATTGGAACTGGGCCGTAGGATAGAACAGATATTTTTTCATAACAGAAAGACAAAAGAAACAATGCAAGATTAAAGGGCATGCTGGTATCCAAAATTAACTGAAAATGTGTGCAATTAATCAGAGGTTCTGGCAATAACAGAAACAAATCTCACCAAAGACCACTTTTTGCAGTAAATTCTCATATCTAAGGAAATACTCTGCCACCAGCATCTACAACTTGTTAGCATTTCATCGTGAAGCGAGGCCATGAGATCACCTTTTATTTGCACACTAGCAATTAATATGCTGGCATATCTTTTCCACATTTTATGGCTTTAATACGGATGCTATCGCTTTAATAGTTAATGTTTTTCATAACGGGTATATTTTTAATATGATTCTTTCAATAGTTCAGAGGAGAAATGTTAAGGAAGGGGGAGCTCTTGGTGTTCCCAACGGGCTCAGCTAGTTTGGGGGTTTGTTTTTTCTGGCCAGCTCTGCAATCCCTCCTCACAGACACGATTTCTACACGTGCAAACTGTTCTGCTGGTGTCATACAAGCAAAGCAGGTAGGACAGAGTCCTGACACTGACCAAAATATGCCAGATGGATGTTTTTTGCATGCAAATCACACAGGCACAACTGCTTTTAGCAGGACTGCAACAAAGCATGGCAGTTGAGATCCTCAGCCCCACACATCTCTCTCTTTTAATAAGAAAAGCCTTGAAAATGTTGTTAAAAATGTCATGTCTCATCCACTGAGGAGCAGGAGGGAGACGATGAGTGAAATCACGCTGAGCACCCAGGGAGCACAACACAGACACAGTGTTCTCGGGGTTGTGCACTTTTTGGTAGCCTGTGAATTTTGTTGATGAAACACAAATCTGCAGTCTCTGCAGCTGTTGTCCAAGCTGCCCCTTCCAACCAGCAACCACTGAGCTGTGCTCCCTTACAGCCTCAACTCACCCACTGATCGCTCTGTGCCTTTATTGCTCATAAGGAGCTCAGAAGAGACTCTCAGATAAGAACAGCAGGTTGTTGGGGTTTTTTTTTTTGTTTTCTTTTGTTTTTATCAGTGTATTTTCTCTACAGTTACTTGACATAACCATTATATCCAAAATCATGATGATAATAATAATAAATTCTGAAGTATTTCCAGCATGGCAGAACACAAGCAGGCTGCACAGCCAAAGTCTGTCTGACTGTAACATAAAGCAGTGCTCAGATTTCTGCCAGGCTGCTGGCTCTGTCTTTCAGGGAGAGCTCTGTGTGCAGCTTCTGCACAGTGCTGGCACTGCACCGCTTGTGAACGTTTGCAGATATTCTGGGTGCAGATGCAGACTCAGTCTCAGCAGCCATTCAGGCAGTATTAGTGATGGGCAGCTTCAAGTGTCAAAGACAGATCAACCCTTGGGGCATTCCTAAACCCAGCCCAGCAACACACTTTAGTGCAACAAGGGTACAGTTAAGCTGCTCTCCCATTTAGTTTCCAGAGGACCATAAAACGATGGTACACTTGGACAACAAACCTCCCTAAGCCTTGCATCCCTGGTTTCATCCCCTGTTCTGGTGTCATCTCTCTGCTAAGAAAGGACATGGAGAAAAGCTGTGCAGTGCACGCTGGTGGAACAGAACGCTGTCATTTTCTCAATACCAGCCATCACCACAGATGTGACAAACATGCCTCGGGGTTTTCCTGCCACACTGCCCTACTGCTCTGTGCACAATGTCCCACGGCTCAGCCCTGCTGCTGGGGACAGCCCAGGTGGTCATGATGTAGGACAGGAATATGGAGTGATCCAGACAGGGACAACCCAGTGCCAAGCACCCAAATCACTAACTGCCGGCCAGCCCCAGCTGCCTTGAGCTTCAACAACAACGCACACGTGCTCAGAGCAGGTTGCTCTCATACCCAGAGCCTGCTCTCACGCTCAGCCTGCGGTCACCGTGGGTGCCTGGTGAGCTGTGACACTTCTGTTGTTGCCTTCTGCCCACGCAGACAATCCAGCGAGGAGCAGCAGAAGGCAAAGGAGGGCTGCATGGGGCACTCCATCCCAGCTCCACTCTGGGGCCAGGCTAGCTACAACAGCTGCATCCCATTCACAGAAGGCCCAGGGGCTGCAGGCTGAGGAGTCCCATCACAACGTGCCGAGGGGCAGTCGTGCTTCACAGGGGTCCTCAGTTTTCACACCCACACACACACACACACACACAGCTCCAATTACAGTGACATTTTACCCACTGTAATTATTAGCTATGAAAATAATGAGGTATGAAATTCCAATTTAGTTTTGACAACTTTAATGGCAAAGCTTTGGAGCTTCACTACCGGCTCTATGCTGCAGATGTGCCCAGTGATAAATTTGTTCCAACCTGCAGCAGTGAAAGCACGAGACTCTGTCCCCGTCAACACATCGCCCATTCTTCAGTACGCCTGGACTGTAGTCTGTCTGGACATTCACAGCACCAAGCAAACCTCCCCACCACACCTGGAGCAGAGGCCTGCAGAGCACAGGCACGATGCATAGGAGCAGAGCAGTCTATGGTGGGCTCGTGGGCAACCCAAGGGAAGTTTCCATCTCTAAGAGTAAAAGCTGGTGATGTTTCTACGGCCACTCCAGCATCAGCCCAGAGGGACGCATGCAGCCAGCACCAGAGTGCCTCTGTGCAACTGAGGCACAGGACTGAGAGTGGAAGCACGGGGCGGCAGCTTGCGGCCCTCCAGGAGCACTCCATGCAGGGCATGCAGATAGCACCCAGCAGCTATAAGCTGACTGCAGATAACAGCACGCTATGGGGACAAGAATGCTGCCATCTATAAAACCAGGGGCCCATGACTACACCAAGCACATTTGCTTCTGAGCACTTAAGTCACTGAGAGATCACAAGCGCTGCTAATCTGAGCCGGGTCCCATGCTACCAAAAAGTGCTCTGACAGCCTCTGCATCTGTTTAATGGTCAGTGAGGGAAATTGGTCAAAAACTGGGAAACAGCAGGAGGGCACAAATACAAACAATAAAATGTTAACCAATAAAGCTAACTGTTAAAGTTTAGTAAATATCTCAGAAAGCAACTTTTTTGAAATTATCAAGAAAAATACATTATGAGAAAAAAAAAATCCTTAATATAAAATAGATAGGTAGCTCCAAATTTTACACACGATGTGTATGTTTATGCACGTGATGTCCATGTTTGTATGGTGTTTACAGCATTCTCAAACAGAATCAGTTTCATCTTTTGAACCAAAACCAGGAAATATCATGAACTTGGGGAGTAATGTGCTGTCACCACACTCATCTGAGCAAACTCGGTCTGAACGGAAAGACACTTCCAAAATGACCCAATCTAAGGCCGTTCGTAGAGTTCATGGTACTCCATGATCTCATGCTCCAGCACAGGAGTAGGAGAGGACACAAACTGAGCAGCGGGGTGGATTTCTGAGAGGGCTGTGTGTGAGCAGGCAGGTGGCACGTCCTGGCCATCAGAGCGGTGGAACCACCCAGAAGAAGCTTTCTCCAGCACACAGCCTGGTGACTTCTGTTCCATCTCCGCTCCCTCTTGCTGGAGACGAGCCCTGGGTTTCCATGTGCTCAGAGCAGACAGGTGTGGGGTGCATGCTGAGCACGGCAGAACTGGCACATGTGGCACAACGTGCTTTGCGTTAGCATTGCCCGTTAGAGGCTGTAAGAGGAGCAAAGCATACAAAGCGCACTTCTTTTCCACGTGGGGCTCGCAAAACCCGGAGAGACTATCGCGAGTCCCGTCCCCACCTTGGGCCCGGGACGCCCTCCCGCTCCGTACCTGCCGAGTATTTTGCTGACGCAGCCGTGGCTGACGCGGAGCTGCCTGGAGATGTCGCACGGCCTCACCCCCTGGTGCGCCAGCTCCACGATCCGCTGCCGGACGACGTCGGGCAGGGGGCGGCCATTCACAAAAACGCCCCCCAGCTGGTTCACACCTCCGTGTCCTGCAACACACGGGGAGGGGAAGGGGCAGGAGAAGAGCGGATCGGTCAGAGGCGGGACACGTTTCCCCGCGGCCGCCCTCGGCGCCGGCAGATCCGCCCGAGCCACGCCGCGTTCCCTCCGGCGCGGAAGCGGCCGCGCTCCCCGCAGCCCCGCACCGCCTCTACGCCGCAACGCGGGGGGTCCTCGGCCCTCCGCTGGGGAAACGGCAGCGGGAGCGCAGCGAGAGCCCCGGCCCGGCCGTGGGGACATCGCTCCTCCGAGCGCCGCACGGCCCGGGGCTCCTGCAGCCCTGCGATCGCTGTTTGTTCGGGGGGTCCCCGAAATTAAACGCGTCGGGTTTTTTGTTTTTTGTTGGGTTTTTGTTGGTTGTTTTTTTGTTGTTTTGTTTTTTGGTTCCTCTCCCTCCCTCCCCCCAAATTGCTGGAGTTAATCGAGAGTGAAAAACAGAGTGGCTTCAGCCGTAACAATTTATCGCGCTCTTAGCTTGTTACCATCCCACAAATGAAACGTGAGCGCCGAACCGAGCCCGGCGCGCCGCTCGTTTTGCAGCAGGTTGGCACTGCTCTCCCTTAGCGAGGTGCCCGGCAGGACACGGGGCCGCTCAGACGAAGTGGTGGAGCTGCGTAAAACCCGTGAACGTGAAGGCAGCACTCCGTCCGCCAAGTCAGAAAATGCAATTAGCCCTCGTGGTGCTAACCGTTCGAATTACTCAGGCTGCGGGGTGGAGAAATTGAAAACAAACAATGCGGGCAGCGCGGGTAATAATGCTGAAACAAAAATAAAAGAAAATCTCCCTGTTTGCACAGGGATTCCGAACGGTCCCGAATAAACTGTCAAATGCCTCCGTGGAGTTAAAAAAATAAAAAAATATTTTTTAAAAAAAATTAAAAAAAAAAAAACCAAGTAAAGAATAAAAAGCTATTTTTATTTTAATTTTTTAAAAGTCATTTCTCCGTTGATATATTGATGTCAAACTTTGCCAACACCTTCTAAAACTGTCAAGGCACATAATTAATCCACGTGAGATGCGTGCTTGCTGCAACTTGCGGGGCGAGGACAACTCCGCCTGTACCGGCGGTGGAAGCGTCCCATCCCCGCGGCCGGGCTGAGCCCTGGATGTGCCATCCCAGTCGTGTCCGGAGCGGACTGGGGCACCGCGGCGGCCCGGGAACTGCAGCAACTCCGGGAGGGCCGGGAACTGCTGCGCTACTGCGCTGGGAGAGAAACGCAGCGCTTCAGCGAGGGCAAAACGTGGGGTCAACATCTCAACGTGGAAATGAGTGGGACACCGAGCTCGGCACCTATCGGCGGCTTTCGATATAGGAAATCAGAGGCAATGTGCTGAGTGCCAGTGGTGAAAATCTGCGGGTGAGGGAGGATGGGAAAGGGATGGAGGTAGGAGGGAGAAAGAAACAGAAAAGAAAGAAGGAAGGAAGGAAAGAGAGAAAGGAAGAAAGTGGGAAAGAGAGAAAAGGGAAGGAAGGAAGGAAGGAAGGAAGGAAGGAAGGAAGGAAGGAAGGAAGGAAGGAAGGAAGGAAGGAAGGAAGGAAGGAAGGAAGGAAGGAAGGAAGGAAGGAAGGAAGGAAGGAAGGAAGGAAGGAAAGAAGGAAGGAAGGAAGGAAGGAAGGAAGGAAGGAAGGAAGGAAGGAAGGAAATAATAGAGAAATAAGGCACAGAAAGAACTAAAAGAAAGGAAGGAAGAAAGAAATGAGAGGGGGAAAAAAAAAAGGAAACAAAACGAAGAGAAAGAAAGAACGAAAAGAAAGAAAGGAAAGAAGAAAAGGAAGAGAAGGATGGATTTCTTTGGACACGGGCTTGGTCTCACTCCAGACGCGGACGAAACCCCGAGGCCGGCTGGCCGTGCAGCCGCGCACCCCGCAGTCGCCACGAACAAAGGCTGAGGGTGGCTCCTGCATAGGGCCGGCAGTGCCGCTGCGCTCCCGGCCGGCCCCGGATCCCACCCCCGGCAGCGGACGCCCCGCCAGAGTCCCGGGTGCCGCCGCTCGGATCGGGGCCGCATGGCGGAGCCCGCACGGCACTCCGGGGCCCCGCGTTCACTGGCTCCCTCCCGGTCCCCCCCTCTCCGCGTCCCTCAGCCCCTCCGCGCGGAGCAAAGCGAAAGCTGGAGGATGAAGAGAGCTGCGATCTTCCCGCGAGCGGCTGCGGGGTGAGAGCGAGGGAAGAGATTTTTCTCTTTCCTTTTTCATCCGAATTCCCGCAGCAGAAGCTCGTTCCGGCAGCTGTGGCTGAGTGCGGGGTAGCGCTTCTCCCGCACCCGAAGCCCTCCGCCGGGACACTCCGTGAGCTCCGCGGCACCGGACAGCGCGTTGTTGGCGCCCCTGGAGTTCTCCCTTTTAAAGTGTCGTTTGATTCGCCCGAGGCACAAAAAAAGCTCTAAGAAGCGCCGTTCTGGGGGAAGGCGGAGGCCGTCCCGCCCGCGCCCCGCTGCTTCGGCGCCTCCCGGACCGCGGACGGAGAGGGGACGAACGAGAGCGGGAGGCGGAAAGGGAAGAGGCGCAGACCCGCAGCCCTCGCTCTCGGCGCTTTATGTCGAAAACAAATTTCTGGCACTGAAAGGGCCGTGGCGCACCGGGAAATGAGATTCGTTCTGCCCCAACGTCTCCCGCCGTAACGCAGCACTGAATGCACCGCGCATTGCGGTGGCACCACGCCGCGCCCGACGATCGCTCTCCCCGCAACCGGAGACAGGCACAGCCACGCCGGCCCCGCGCTCCGCAGTTGCTCCGCCGCTCTCTCCGGCGCGAAGCACAGAGCAGTAGCTCTTTCCTCCGGGCTGACGCGCACACGCCCTCCGCGCTGCCGCGTTTATTTTGGTTTAATGAATGCGCATCAAAATGTTTGGCAATATCGCTCGGGAAACTTTTTCGTCCGGAGGCAGCGCCGGGAGCGCTTCTCCCTGGGGTTTCCTTTCGGAGTGTATGTACATATATCCTGTGTGCGTGTAGCCGCAAGTCACAGATCGAAGAGGATTATAAATAATTAAAAAAAGAAAAAATACAGTTTGGAGCGTGCGTGAGCATATGAGCGTGAGAGGCTTTCTCTACCGCAGCAGAAATCCCAGGAAAAATAAATCAGAATCAAAACGAACCCGGGAACAAAGCGCCCGTCGCCGCCGCCCGCTGTCAGCGCTCCAGTCCGCGCGGGGTTCCGCCAAGCAACGCTCCCGCACCATCCCCGCACGGGGCGCGGAGCGGCATCGGGGCCCCGCGCCATTCCCACTCGGCCGCAACGCGCGGTTCCGTTTGCGCCCCGCGGACTATGGAGCTCGGAGCGCGCCCGCAGCGCCCGGTGCCCGGCGCGCCATAGGAGGGGGCAGGCAGCCTACTTACTATGCATTGCTGCAAACGGGTCGTGCTTACAGTGTATTTCCATCGGGGCGGTCCGGCGGCCTCGCGGAGCGCACCTCGCGGCGGCGGCAGCGCTCAGCGCGAGCGGAGATCGCGGGCTGATGGCGCGGGAGAGAGGAGCGAGCGGCGCGGCGAGCGGGCATCCAACGGCGGCACCGCCCGCTCCTTCCGCCGCCTTCGGGCGGGGCGCGGGGCGCGACCGCCGCCCCCACACCCGCGGACCGCGCGGCCCCGGCGGCGGCGGCGGCGGCTGGGGGCGGCCGTCCCGGTGCGCCCCGACGGCGTTGGGAGCTGCGGGCGGAGCGCGGAGCACCCCGCGTCCGGGGCCGCGCGAGTTGCGGGAACTTGTGGCGGCTGCGTGGGCGGGGCGGGGGGCGCGCGGCGCGGGGCGGGGCGGGGCCGTCGGCGGCAGCCGTCGGGGCCGCACCGGCAGCGTGGGGAGCGAACCGCCCGCCTCCGCCCGCCGTGCCGTCGCGGTGATGCCGCGGAGCCGAGCGTCGCGCCCCGCGTTGCCCGCCCCCGGCGCCGCGGGGTTGTGCCGGGTGGGGGGGCGGCGGGGAAGGGGCGGGCCGGGGGCGGGGGGGGAAGGACGAGGGGGGGCGGGCTGCCGCAGACGCCTCCCCGCGGCCCCGCCCGGCTCTCCGGCTCAGCGCTGCCCCCCGGCCGCGCTACACGCCAGCCCGCACCCGCGGAGAAAGCGCGGCGGGAGTCTCTTCAGCACCGCGCCGCCGGACAGCGGCGAAACGCAAGGCGGGGCGGGGCTCCGCACGTCACTCACCGTCCGCGGCCAATCGTCGCGCTTAGCTCTGCGGCGCCAGCATTGGCCGCCGCACCGCGTCGGCGCCCATTGGCTGACCGCGGGCCAATAGGGACGTGGAGGCGTGGGCGGGGCCGAGCCGGGCGGAGCGGGGCGGGGCCGAGGGGGCGGGGCCTTCCCCGACGGCAGCAGCGTGTCCCGGGCCCCGCCCCGCCCCGCCCCTCCCCGCTCCGGGGTCGCCCCGGACCTCCGCCCTCCGGGCCCCGAGGGCGCGCCCAGCCCCGGCCGTACCCCCGCTCCCTGCCCGCGGACCCGGGGCTCTGCCCGCCGCCAGGTCCGGGAGAGCGGTCACCCCGCCCCGTCGGGACCGGGCCGGGACCCCCCGCGAGACCGCCGCCCGCTGCGGCGTGGCAGCGTTCGTCGGGAGCGAACGTGCGCTGGGCTGGCAGCGGGCGGCGGACAGTGCGGGCCGGGGGCCGGGGAAGCACCCCGCACCGCGCCCCTCCCGCAGCCTCGCGGCCCGGTGCAGCGGTCTTCGCCGTCCCCCGCCGCCCCCCGCCGCCCCCTCCTCCCTCCCCCCCGACGGCGCTCCGGGCGCGGCAGTGCAGTGCGATATCGACGGAGCGATTATTCGGGCGATTTAACCAATAAAGGCCCCATCGATCGGTGCGGAATCGCATTGCTCATCGCAGTCCGCAAGGCTCCCGCACGGCCCCGCTCCCCCGCCCCGCCGCTCCCCCACGGCACCGTTGACCGCGCTGGCGGCGGCTCCGAGAGGGCCGGGGCCTCTCTGCGCTCCTCGCCCGCTGCTTCCCCGGCTCCCTCCGCCGCTCCGCTCCGTACCTGTGCGCCCGGGCCGCGGGGCCGCATAGATCTTCTCCAAATCCATTGCGATCCTGGAGGAGTTGGTGAAAGGAGACAGAAAAAGTTTGCACGTAGTGTGTTGCTGCCTTCCTCTCGTTTTTCTTTTCTTCTCTTTTCTTCTCTTTTCTTCTCTTTTCTTTTTTTCCTTTATTTCCTCTTCCTTTCTTTTTTTTCTTTTCTTTTCCTTTCTCTTCTTTTCTTTCTCTTCTTTTCTTTTTTCTTTCTTTTCTTTTTATCTTTTCTTCACGTTCTCTCTTTTATTCTTTTCTGGTTTTCACTTTTCTTCTCTTTTCCCTTTTTTCCTTTTCTCTCTCTCTCTCTCTCTTTTCTCTCTCTCTCTCTTTTTTTTTTTTTTCGTGGCTCTCTCAGGTCAGAATAATTCAATCCTTCCGCTCCCCGCAGAGCTTTTGCAGCCGCTCACTGAGCTGAAACTAAACGTTTTAGGTGGAAAAAAGCCTCTGAAGGAACCGTGAAATGATTAAGAAGCCGCGGAGCCCCTCGCCATGTGAGATCATGTCCTGTGCGCTGCAGCATCACAGGATGTCCCCAGGCGCACCCGAGCCTGCCGAGCCCCAACCCCGCCGCCGCGCGGACCGGACCCGCCTGGGGCCCGCCGACACCCGCAGCCCGGCCGCGCCCGGCCGCCCCCGCCTGCAGCCCACTTCCCCTTCTCCGCTCCCCGCCGCGGGGGCGGAACGTGGCTTTGCCCCGCGGCAGCGGGGGGATCCCTGCGCGGCCCCGTTACCCCTCCCCACGCTGCGTGTCACGGCCGGGAGAAGGAGGCAAAGGGAGGCTGATGCCCGGAGCCGGGCCGGGGGCTGTAGGGACTGCGGCGTTTATTTGGGAGCGTGGTTGCCCGGGAGGAAAAAAAAAAAAAAAAAGAAAAAGAAAAAAACAAACAAACAAAAAACCAGAAACAAAACAAAACAAAACAAAAAAACGAAATTAGAGCCCCTCAAAAAAAAAAAAAAAAAAGCAGCTTTTTTCCTTTCCCAGAAATAAAGAGAAACGGAAAGCAACGGCAGATCGGGGCAGCCCCGCATGGAGCGACCGCACCGCGCCCCTGCCCTGCGCTGCCCGGCCGGGCCCGGCCCCTTCCCGAAGGGACATGGAACGAAGGAAGTCCATGCAAGGACCGGAGCCCGCTTCTGCGCGGCGTCCCCCGGCCTCAGCCGCCCCTCTCAGCAGTGCTTCTCCCCCCCGGTCCTCTCACACACCAATATCAGCAGGGACGGAGCCCGCTGCATCCGCACTGAGTGTGAGCAGCGTGGCTCTGCCCGGGAAGTGGAAGGAAAAAAAGAAAGAGAGAGAGAGAGAGAGAGAGAGAGAGAGAAGGTAATTAATAATAATTTTAAAAGGAAGCAAACAAGAACAACAAGCTGTGCTGGGATGGAACCCTACAGCCTCCCCGCCCGCTGCATCGCACATGCCCTTGGACTCCTGGACTTTGTCGGCTCCCTGGGCCTGCGCTGCCCCCGGGCTGCGCGGTGTGAGCGCGTGTTTGAAAATAGCCACGCAGGGCTCTGCGGTCCCGGCTCTCGCCCTGCGCCCCGCCGGCTGAGAGACGCGACGGGGGGACGAGGGTCGGCTCCGAGTGGTGCGTTGGGGGGGGGGAGGGGGAGGGTGATGGGAGCCCCCGCTCGGTTCTGTCCGCAGTAGAGGGGCTCAGGCTCAGCGACAGGCAGCGCGGTGCCCCCACAGCTCCGCGCACCGCGGCGGCCGTGCAGCAGTAGGGCCGGGGCTGGAGGTATCTCCGGGAAAAGAAGTGCTCCGCTTCTGCTGGCGGCAAACGTTCTGCGGTCAGCAGGGCCTGAAAGGGCTGTGCACTGGGCTGCGGCTCAGGAAGCTGGAAGGGACTCAAGACAATGCCACAGTCTGGAGGCATTGTCGTTCCAACCAGCAGCTCCGTGATATGACCTCGGATTTGTATCTGAGAGCCACCAGGACGGGGGCACCGCGGAGCCACGACTGCAGGAAGAGGACATCCCCGGCCCGCAGCATCCCCAGGGCCGTGCCGTGCCCTGCGGGCGGCCGACACGCACGGAGCGGGGAGAAATGCTACGGAGCGGCATAAATCTGAGTTTTGGGGCCTTCCGAGGGCCGCTGCTGCTTTCCCTCAGGTGGTGAGGTCATGGATTTTTTTTTTTCTCTCTGGTTCACAGACCTCGGAAGTGAAAGGGCAATTCCCCTGCCCCGCGGCGCTCTCGCAGCTCACAGCCCCGGCTCGGGGCCGCCCGGGAGCGGAGCGCCGGCAGAGCCGTTCCCCTCGGCACTGCCCGCACCGGGACTGGGCAGCCCATTCCCAGGAGGCGTCGCAGCGCGGTGCGGGGCGGGCAGGAGCAGAGGGCCGCGCAGAGCCCCGAGCCTCGCCAGCACATCTCGTGTCGTTTGCGTTGTGTCACCTCCGGGCCACATAGCAGCGCCCATCCCGGCCGACCTGGGGACTCCGGTGCTCTTCTGCCCCCGGGCAGCAACCGGGGAGCGTTTTGCTGCCACACCATCTCTCCCGATAGTGCCACAGGCTCCCGATTCTCTCTGTTTTTTTCACTTTACAACACCACTGCGAGCGAACGGCAGGCCGCCGCTACTGAACGGACCCCTGGGATGGGTTTGCCCACGGCCGGAGGCAGAGCGGGTGGTGCGAGCCGGACTGTCCCGGGCGGCGGAGAACTCCGTGCCGTGACGGCCGCGACCCTCAGGGCACAGAGTGCGGACAGCCCCGGGTGGAAGTGGGGCGGGGAGGGGCAACCCCGGCTGCAGCGCTGTCCCGTGCAGGAGAGCCCCAGGCAGGAGCGCATCGTCCCCTTCGGACGGCGGTGCCACATCGGAGGCTGATGGTGGGAGACGGAACGTTAGGGCAGTTAGGTCCCGCAGCGAGGCTGCAGCTGGCAACAAGGCAGGTTTTGTTCTTAAGAGTGTGAGAGAAGGGCAGGAAATGCCGCGACTTCTCCTTTTTGGTCAGTGTGCATTAATGCTTCTGTTGTGCCCTCACCCAGAGCTGTTATGCTCACTCCGAGCGGTGCCCGGGTCTACCCGCCCTGCTGCAGCAGCTCTGCTGCCTGGCAGTGGGGAGCAGGATGCTCGTGGCACGATGACTGCGTGTGCTGCACCACCATGGTACCCCTGCTCCCTGCACCGCATCTTGCACTGCCTTCAGCCCGCAGCATGCAGCAACCAGGGTCAGCATTCCCAGAGGGATGCCTGTGCCAGAGCAGAAACCTCTGCCCCAGTCCATCGGTGCTGCAGGGTCTGTGTTAGCTCTTATCAGAGCATCACAGAAATGTCAGATTGATGCCTCCACTTTCCAGATCACCAGAAGGGATGGACTGAAGGGCAGGAGGGTGTGCCACCAAGCAGTCTGCTTCCATTAACTGCCAGCAACAAGGGTAGTATGGCTGATGTCAGCCCCCCTGTCAACGTGAATGTGTTTGGAAATGCACAAAGAGGAAGGGAGGCCAGGAAACCTAGGGGTCTGTGGGGCCCAAGGGAGATGCACCTAGGCACTGCCCGGAGGACCCGGGTCCTCCCTGCTTGATGTTTCATAATAAGAAACCTATTCTCCTTTGCAGACTGACAAAAGGCTGCTGGGCTGCAGACTCAACCACATAACACATAGCATATATCAGACACCCGGACAGGATAGGCACCAGGCAGCTCCCAGTGCAGGATTCCAACAAGCATCCCTTGCTGCCTGGGTGATGGGTCAGTAGTCGCAGGTCTCCATCAGCATGCTGCCATGTACATACATGGATGCAGGGGTGAACCTCGGTTGCCAAAGATTCTTCATCTCAATATATTTCACACCCAACCAGACAAAGAGCTCGGAACATTTCCCATAGGACATTCAGAGGTGAAACACAACATGTACCTCCGGCAGGTCCTCCCCAGCACCTCTGCTGTCCCACAGGAGTGCCATGGCTCCCACAGCTCCCACAGCCACAGCAGCCAACGTCAGATCCCCTCAGGATGTGCTTTCACCCCACTTCGCACAGCCCTGCGCGGCACGGCCGCTCCCACACTGCAGCTTCGTAGGAGCAGGGGCCAGCGTGGATGAATACATTCATACGTTTTCAAGCTATTCTGTTGTAACCAGAAGTTCCTCCATGCCCAGCAGCCCTGGGTACAACAGCCATCAGCTCTGTGTTGGGAGGGCTCTGGCTGGCTCAGTGCCTGGAACATCAGGCTCCTCTGATGGGTGCTGCTGCTGCTGGGCCGGGGGCAGGAGAGCGACCTGCCATAGCGGGATGTGCTCGAGGCATCAGGCGGCCACACCTGTTCAGTGCCACCAAAAACAGCCTGGGTGTTTGCCGTCACCGTGGTGGAGCAGAGGCGCTTTGGCCAGAGAGGCCGATGCTCCCTCAGTTTCCTATTCCTGTTCAAAGATACACCCCCAGATGTCTCCCCAGATCCCACGGGCAGCTCCTGTCCCTTCGTTGCACCGCTCCACGTTCCCATAGCTGTGTGCTCGACATGAAGCCGGGCCGTGCCCTGCACAGTGGTCACCCTGGAGGGCCGGAGCCACTCGCTGCGCCGTGCCGGGGGTCCGCCGTGCCCCCACAGAGCTCCTGCGGGACGCACACAGCCGCCCGCGGCCGTTGGTGTGGGGCAGCTTCAGCCCTGCGTCCCGCTGAGAGCAGTTACCACAAGAGATTGTTTTTTCCCCTTCTGGGGGTATTTTTGGCGTACTGTCTCTTTCTTTATTTGCATTGCTCTAATTCGGGCGCGGGGCTCTCGGAGCAGGTGATGCTCTTCTCGTTATCGCCGCGCGGTGAATTGTGGCTAAAGGAGGCTCTGAGGGCAGCGCGGGATCTGTCATTAACTCCCGACGCCGCTCACCCCCAATTACACCGCTGCGTGAGGATCATTAGGTGTGAAATACAAAAAGGTGACACTGTAATTGAAACCTTTTTTCTTTTTTCTTAGTTAAATTCTGAAATCAATAAGAAGGAAATTAAAGAAGAGCCGTGCGATAGCTCTCGGCCCATTTGCTCGACACAGAGCCCTAATCTCCGTGAAGAGCCACTTACAACCAGCCGCGCTCCCTAGGAAGGGAAACCGGAGGGCTTCCGAGCGCGGCCGGGCGCGTTCCGACGGCACCGAGGGCGGGGAACGCGGAGCTCCCGGCGCCGGGAAAGGGCCCGTCCGATGCAGTGCCCGGGGCGGCCATCCCCGCACGGAGCACCGCACCGAGGGCCGGAGCGCTCCGCACAGCACCGCCCCCAACACCGCTCCGCGTCCGCTGCGCACACGTGTCTGTCCCGGTGTCTGTCCCTGTGTCGGTCCCTGTGACTGTGCCGCGCCTGGCAGGACGCGCGCTGATAGCGGGCTGACCTCGGGGCTTCCAGCAGCTCTGCCGCCGGGCACAGAGGGCTCTTTTTACTCCTTGCTTCCTGGTGGGCACAGTGTTACACGCCCCCAAAAGCGCAGATCGGCAACGACACCGTTCCTCGGGCGGGTGCCTCCATTCCGCTCCGTGCAGACAACCAGCGGGCAGCGCGTCCCGGTGCTGCTCAGCAGGGCTCTGCCTGCCCGGCCGGGATGGTCGCATCTGCAGCACGGCAGCGGGAAACGGCAAAGCGCATGGGTGCGACCCGCTGCTTTCATGGCTTTGTTGCCCTCTATTTTATGCTTGAGTAAAAAATGCTGGAATAGGAGTTGGCTGCTTATACACCTGAACTTTACTGCACGCATTTTCAACCGCTCCGTGCAGGCCAGGCAGGCGCGGGTGCCCACGCGAGGGAAGCTCTGCCCCGAGCTGAGAGGGGCCACAGCGGCTCCCAAGGGACGGGGGGAGGGCTGAGACCCGAGGCTCGCCCGGCGGTGTCACGCTTTGCCATGCCTCCCCTCTCCTCCCCCCGCTCACAGCCCCGACCCTAGGATCCACGAGGAGCTCCCGGGCTGCCGGCTGCGCTCGGACACAGCAGCACCTCCTGTACCTCCGTAACAGCTTCTCTGCCATCGCCCAGCGCCGGCACTGCGACGCGTGGAAGGCTGAGTGCAGACCCCGGCCCAACCTCCAGGGCACGGGCTGACGTTCGGCAGTCGGGCAGAAGAAGGGCTCTTCTGCTTGCTGCGTTTGCGATCAGCGCACCGCGAGTGATTTAAGAACAGAGCTGTGCGTGTACATCAGATATCATTTGAAGTAATGAGTGTATTTTCCTAATCTTCCCAATGGCAGCCTAACAACCCATTTCCAATACCATGCATAATAATTAATTTGTTTTCCTTACAGTAATAAGATTAACAACTTCACATTTACACGGAGTACTGAGTTACGTTCGAATAAAATAAGTTCTAATGAGAAAAATTGGAAGTGGCAGCGAATCAATGTTCCACGCCGCAGCCGGGTTGTGTGTGTTTGTCTATCTTTTCTGCCTGTATTTTTTGTCAAGATTCCAGTGTAAACAAGATAATTTCTTTCGTGTTGGGTTAGCCTGGGTAAATATGTTTAATGAACAACAAATGCATTGTAAACATTGAAATAAACCTAAATACCTCAGAAAACATCCTGGAAACTCCGTGGCACCGCAGCGGGCGATGCCACGTGAATCCACCTCACAGCCTGAGCTGATGTTGTGCAGAGATTGGCATCAAGGCAACTCCTAAACGCTTTACCTTGGTACTCCACATGCATAACATCTATACACCAGAGGAGCCCCTTCAGGTCAACGGTGCCTGAGCATCTGTGCTTCTTTAAGGGAAACCATTGCAACAACAGTGCAAAATTGATGAATTATAGGTAAGTGAGACAAAGATCGGAAAGATGTTTGATTCTTTGGTTCTTGGATGAGGCAGTGCTGAAACAAACCACAGCAGCTGTCCAAACCCAAACCTCTGGGACGTACCCAGCAGTCCTCCCATCTGCATCCCATTCCAGCCCAAGCCATTCTCAGCAGCAGTGCCATGACCAGAGCGCTGCCGCACCTCCAGCATTTCACTACTAACATGCATTTCTCACTCCAGAATTTCACTACTAACATGCAGAACACGTCTTCCTGCTCATAGGGACCACCACCGCAGGTGCAGCAGATCTCCATTGTGCCTCGCAGCATGCTCAGCTCTGCTTGCTGTCACAAGGGCTGGAAGACACCAACACAGCTCTCATGGGCCGTGAAGGCACCTCCTTCAGCAGCACCCAGCAGAGCACATGGCCACATCCCCAGGAGAAGAAAAGGGCTGTCCTCCCGTACACCCTGGCAGGAGCAGCTCTGCCAGGGGCCTCTTACTGTTCTTCCACTGAACAGCAGGAGAAAGATTTGGTTCCTTACCCTTTAGATCCTGAATGGCCTACATGAGCACCCCTCTCTCCTCTGTGATTTAGGTTAGATGTTATAAAGGAATTCCTTACTCAGAGGGTGGTGAGGCACTGGCACTGCTGCCCAGAGAAATCGTGGGTGCCCCATTCCCGGAGGCATTCAAGGCCAGGCTGGGAGGGCCCTTGGCAGCCCAATCTGGTGGGAGCAGCCATGGTATGGAATGGAGCTGTGAGGGCTGTAAGGTCCTGTGCAACGCAACCACTTCATGCTTCTATGATCTCTGAGGACCCCTCCAACACAAGCCATATGGTTGTATAATTCCATGGTTTTCATCCCAAGAAGCTTCTTCTCTCCTCGTGTGTTGCAGTGCTGTGTTCCCTCCTGCATGGTGAACGGTTCACAGTAGATGGACAACAGCAGGATGCCAGGCTGCATCCATACCAGTCTGGCTGTGATCATCATTCCCAGCACTGCCGTGTGGCCCCGTTCCGCACCCAGGGGGCAGCTCTGCCCCTGCTGCAGGAGGCTGCTGAGGCTGCAGACGAAGTGGTGGAAGAAGAGTGGAGCAGCTCCAGAGGAGGTAAGCCCACGGGTTCCGTCTGCCACCCAGCAGTCACAAGGCAGCTGTCGACAGCTCGTTTGTGTTGCTTCCAGGGCCATGCAAGCCTCCCTGCCTAATTATCGGCAGTTTTAGCTCCACCGCCCGGCTGAGCACGGCCGTCACTTCTCACTGTGAGGTCTTCACTGCTCACCACCTCACCAGATTCTAAAAGTTTTGGCAGAGATTTCTCAAACTGCGTGCATCACTCAAGGAAAGGATGGGTTGCTTTCTCTTGTTTGTTTGTTTGTTTGTTTGTTTGTTTTCTTCTTTTCATTTTTTCTTTTCCTTCCGAGAAACCTTTGATAAAAATCATTGTTCCTCAAAAAATAGCAATCATGGCTGCACTCTCAGCACAGTTGTACTTTTTTTTTCCCCCCCAAAATTGCCTTTTTTAGCAGTCTTTCCATGAGGACGTTGCACCGTTGTTTTTCATGTGCAGAAAGCCACGTGTGCCGTGCACTGCTCACTGATGTATGAGCAGCAGAGGTGGGCCACAGGCGCTCAGAGCGGGATTTCCATCTATATTTGGCAACAGATATCTTTCTTCTGCTTCCTTCCTCTCTCAGCCCTACGTGTGTCATTTTCATAAGCTCAGCGGGTCCATTTCAACTGCTCTGCACAGGCCATCCGCGGAAGGTGTTCCCCTCTTCTTGGCTTTTGCCTCCCAGAGGAAGCAGTGCTGCGTGGATCAGCTCAGTTTGCACATTTTCCTGACAGCTGGCAGTAACCCCACAACTGCCGCATTCCTTACACACGACGTGAGATGCCTCGTGTCCAGGCAGCCGGCCCCGCCACGTGGGGACATCCCGAAGGGCACTCCGCAGCAGTAGGTGTGGGGTTCGTCTCCAGAGAGCTGCCCTTCTGCTGGAGGGAGCAGATGTTCCTCCGAACATCTCCCATCGGCGCTCCTCTTCCCCTCCCTGCCCTCGTTCCACGCAGCTCCACGTGTTACCCCGCTCCCGGGGGCTCGCAGCGTGCGGACGGCTGTCCCGACCCCGCGATTAGGAGCACGGCTGCTCCGTGCAGGCGTTGCTCTTTGGCACGGCGCTGGGCGCAGGGATGAGGCGCAGCAGCTTGGCACAGCGCCCGCCCCACCGCTCCTATCGGGAGCAAAGAAGAGGGCGCGGGGCTGCGGGACGCTTCATGGCTGAAGTTTCTGCAGGGCCGCTCGCAGATGTTTCGGCTGCCACATCTGCACGTGGCGCAGCTCGGAACGGGGTTGTTTCACCCCTCCCGGATGTAGTGGCCGTGCCCGGCGAGGTGCGTGGCGGGCACGGGGCTGCCGCAGCCCGGTACCGAGCGCTGCTCACGCCGGCGGGTGTCCGGGGGAAGGCAGAGCCGGGCACCGAGCGGACGTCGCGCTGGTGGAGCAGAGCTGCGGGATGCTCCGATCCGAGCGCCCGGGCAGCGCGGGGCTGACGGTCCCCCGCAGGGCCACCTCGTGCCCGGCTGCACCCGGGAGCGCACCCGTGGCTCTGCGCACATCCTTTGCCCAGCCCGGCCCTCCTTACACCCTGCTCTCGGGAATCAGGGGTATTAAGGGACCCGCGCCTCTCTGCCTATCTGATACAGAGCCCCGGTGGCAGGAGCCCGCGTTCAGCTGTTAGCAGTGCGGGGTGAGATAATGAGGCCTCAGCAGCCGGGATGACATCGGCTTGTCCCTGGCTGCCTGCAGGATCGCTGCTCTCGAGTGCTCGCAGTTCTCCCGAGCTCCTCTCCGCTGTAGCAGAGCCTGAGGTCCCCACTGGGATTCCTCCTCGGCATGCTGCCCGTCCTGTGCTCCTGCAACAGCCTCTGCTCGGGAGTGGCACATCCAGCAGGTGAGCACTGAGCTTTGTTTAGGTGTCAGAATAAGACTTCTGCCTCTCCTGTAACCCACAGGATACACACAGGTTCTCTTGCCATTAGCCTTACACGGGGCAGCCATTTCCCTCTCTACCCATCTGCTCTCACATCTGCCCCTTGCTCTGCATCGTGGCTTTTGCAGCTGAAGAGTGTGGTACAATGCTGAGCCACACGGCAGGCTCCACACCTGCAAGACACACACTAGCAGCAGCCAGACCCACTGCCCCAGCATCCAGCACTGCATTCAGCACAATGTGAGCACGGCAACAGATGATGGTTTGCCTTGCTCCAGAGGCAGCTACAGCAGGGAAGGTGCCTGATACCAGTGGTTACACGTGGGAAGAGGAAAAGGTGCTCTACTAGATGCAGAGTGTGTTGACCCAATGCATGCACAAGAGGATGGCTTCTCCTGGAGGCATGCTCCAGCAAGTGAACTTACGGCAATTCTCCCAATTGCTGAAAGAGAAGGTAACATCCATCCCTACTGATGCAGTCTGCAGAGTGGGAAAAAGGCAAACATGATGACAGATCTCTTGTACATGGGGATAGAGATTGCTTGGTCAACTGAGTGAGAGCAGAGCTGGAGACAGGCAGCACTCTTTCAGTGGGTGCTGCCAAGAGAAGGGAAGGCAGGGGCTGTGCTGCTGCCATGCTGATGGGTCACAGCACTGCAAGACAGCGTGTTGGGGACACAGAGCGTGGAGCACATCTTCCCTGGGCTCAGACTGACTCTGAATCTGCAGTGATACCTTAGTTTGAAGATAGGACCTGACACCCACTGGCTGCTAACAAGTAAATAAAGGCCCTCCGCTCAATTTCGTACACAATTACACTCACAAAATAAGAAGGAAAAATAAGCTTACGTTAAGCACTGGCACACATATTTTCAGGCAGAAGTGACAATGTAACAATGCGGATTTGCCCTCCGAGATGTCAGGGTTTAATGAAGTAAGAGAAATCCCGCAGAGCACCACAACAGATTTCTCCCTATCAGGATTAACTTCTTACTCCTGGTTGGAAAAACAAACGTTTCCTTCAGTCAGTGGAAGTTGCCCATTAGCTCTGCCATGCCCTCTTACACTAACTTCATGGGTTATTTTCTCCTCTGCTGGCCTGCTTCTGATGACAACACGTATGTATCTGAGTGTGCCATGCCATTGGCCACAAGTCTCTGCTAAGATCACAAGAGATCTTAGCAATGACAAGCCACACCAAAGGTCCAGAGTGTCCTTTCGTCCCAGGCAAAACAATTTGTGCTCACATTTATGTCTGTTCCTGGGACTGGGGAAGAAGATCTTCAGCCCCATGGAGTGCACTGGAGGGAAACCTGTGGTTATAAAGCCAATCACGGTCACTGATGCTTGTAGAGAAAGCCTGTCTTGCCCATTGCTTCCTGGACCAAACGTGCAAGACAGCAATCTTGTTGCAGTCACAGAGCATTGCTTAAGCAGCTGCCAAAGCTATTTGGCTTTGATTCATTTCCCAAAAGAGGCTCATTCTCGTATTTTGCATTATATTGGCTTCAGCAACAGAACTGACGTTCTGCAAGGAGATGATTTTCATCTGCTCCCATTCCTTTTGATAGTAGGTGACACTGGAGGCACAGCACCTGTGTAAAGGCTTCGCTGCCTGGATGTGTCCTGGTGCACCCCATGGACTCAGCCATAGAGGCTTGGCTGAACTCCTGGTTGCTGCATTTTGCAGGCAGGAGTCTGAGCAGAAGGAGAGAGAAATAAAGTGGTGCCCCCAGGGCAACTCCTATGCTGTCTTCCATGAGACTTTCCTTACAAGTTCCTGCTCAACCCCTATCTGAAGAATCACAGGTACTCCTCCAGGAAGAGGGAAAATGTCCATAACTTTCCAAATAAATGGATGCTTAAGCCCTATACACTTGTGAGCTGTGGATGTGCATTTGGATGGAGGGTGCTCATTCATCTGCTCAGAAGATCATGGCAGACCTCGCTCTGGTTGTGATGGGGTTTGGATTGGGCTCCAGAGAGTCCCAGTGCCCTTGGAATAGGTTTTCCAGGTGGACCATGTGGCCAAGCAGAAGCTATGTATCCTATGTTGTCAGCCATCTGGTTGAAAGATGGGAATTTCAGAACATAATACACAGCCACATCATAATCATAAAGCAGCCTCGGAAGTCTTCTAGCATTTTACTGAGTCCACAGCTCTCTAAATTTGCTCCTGAACTGCCTTTAGGAGTACGTTCTGTGCTTACAACCAAAGTGCCACCATGTCTTTTCGTCCTCTTCAATTCTGAATAAGAGTGTAATCAGCTAGCAATTTCTCTAATAAGTAATGGAACTCAGTGTATTCTACAACTTTTGTTTTTGTTTTTGCTATATCCCTATCTGCTTCTTTCCCTACTATATACCCAGTTTCCTTCTTATGTTTTTTCTGACTTTATTGACAAAGAGGAGGAGTTTTCCTCTCTTCTCCCACATCTCCTTATCTATCCTTCCACAGCTTGTGTGTTCCCAGCTTCCTTTGACAGCACTTCTGCAACCACCCCCTGCAACCACCACTGAGCAAGAGGCAACCCGTAGTGTGGCTGTTCCCAGACCACATCCAAGCCAGGTAGCCATACAGACTGTTGTTGAGCCCAGCAGGGAGCCCTGTGATTTGTGAGGACAGAAATCTAACTCTCCCATCTCTACAAATGTGTTGGTTTTCCTACAATGCCTGTGACTTCAATGTCTTTCGAGTTTCTCACCACTCTACCACGTTTGGCTGGAACTGGCTGGTAAAGCAGTAGCTTCTGGGAGGATGGTGAGCAAGACAGGGAGGGGGAGCAGGGATGATGATGGCTTTGCATAACTCATTTTGAAGGGTAAGCCAGCCTGACTTTGTTTTCTAGTAAGTGTGGAGAGAAGTTGGGGCTTGGGATAGTTCTCTAGCCTCTCACTCATTGAACACTACAATGATGGCTAAGGTGTTTCCCGTAACCCTGCTGAATTTCATGGACTCCAGACATACGCCTGACCAAGCATGGCAAACAGCAGCAGTGGGATGAAGCTCTGTGCAGTGTCAAGCACTCTTTGTAGAAAAACTGGGAAGAATTTGAGCAGAAAGATCTGTCATGCCAGAGCTGAACACCCTCTTCTTTTAACTTCTGCCTATGAGAGAACATGACCACAGGGCAATACAGGCTGGAAGGGATCTCAGGAGGTCTCCAGTCCAACCTTCTGACCACAGCAGGGTCAGCTATGAGGTCAGAGAAGGATGCTCATAGCTTTACGCAACCTGATCTGTGAAATCCCAGTGGAGGAGACTGCACAGCTTCTGGTTTCACTGTGCACCAAGCTTTGTTTCCATCGCAACACAGCTCCCTGAGAGAGGGGCAGACAGCAAAGGTAGGGCATCTGACCTGCCTCCAAACAGGAAACTTTGGAGAGGTCCTCAACCTTCTGTATCAAACAAACCAAACCAAGAGATTTGGGGTCCCACGTGGATACCTTCTCATGCCCTTCCTCTCCTTTCTCCATGTACATTATGTTTAGCCATACTAATCCTCCCATAAGAGTCTGCCATTCTTAGACAGTAATTAACGTAGAATAACAAACTTGTACGCCCTGAGCAGATTTGATTTGGAACATGTTGATATATTTGGCACAAGAAACTGAGTCACTGATTATATTCCATCTGGTACTTGTTTGCTTCTTGCTACCATGCCAGGAACACAGGTGCTAAAAATTGAATACTATTGCTCTGCATTTATGAGTCTATATTGCACTCGGTGCACAATAACTTAAAACTTAACTTTCACTTTTTGATAGTGATATTAGGTAGAATTGCCACTTTTTAAGGCTATGTCTTTTCTCTCTAGCCCCCAAAAGGAAAGAAATCTTCCAAACAGATCTGTTCATAGGCAGAGAATGAAACAGAGAGTTTAATCATAATGCCTGTGCATGGCTTTCAGATGACATCTGTACGTTAAGAATATGTAAAAATACCAATTTCATGCTCTGACAACTTATTCTGCATTGATGGGGGATAACGCCATAGGAATGCCAAATGTCAGAGCATTGCACAATGCAAAGCATTCACACACTGTCTCATGGGTCATCACCGGTGGTTCCTTAAGGGAAATTTTCCAGTGGAAAAAAAAAAAAAAAAAAAGAGAGAGAGAGAGAGAGAGAGAGAAACTGTGACTGGGAGCTGCCAAAACAAAATGGAAATTACGAAGTCAGAGTTAACTACTGGCAGAGCAGCTCCAAGACCTCAAGAACGGAGTCCTCCTGCTCTGAGCTGTCCCTTCCTTTCTGTAAGAAGAGGAAATACGCATCTACCCATTTCAGAAGCTGCAGGTGGACTCAAAACAGTTTTACACTGGAAACGTGCACCCTGTCCACCCCCTCACATTCTTTTGAATGACTTGTTTTGGCAGACCTGCAGGGTCTGAAGGGTAACCCTTCCCCCGGGCACAGGACCCCCGCAGCAGGGGGCAGCAGAAATGCTGTTTTCCGATGGATGGCTGCTCAGGGACAAGTGGAGCCAACGGGCATCACCTCGCTGGCTTGGTCCGCCTGTCCTTGCACCAAGGGCGTTGGCTCTTTACAAGAGAAGGGACATTTTTTTCACCTGAAAATGCCGAGGATTCTTATTTGCCCGAACTGGGAGACAGTCGGAACACCGCTGCAATTATTTTGCGAGAAAATTAGGGTGGTTTGGGAAAGGAAATGTTTTCTCAGAGAAGATTTAATAATGTTGGGAAAGCAGTCCTGTCCTCCAGAGCCCACCCTCCTCACAACCGCTCTGAGGGACGCGCACGGGGTTTTGGAGCCCGAGCGCCGCTCTGCACCGCCGGAGAAGGAGAGCGGGCCGTGTGCGGCTCCGAGGGGAGCAGGGCGGGCAGCGGCAGCGCTCAGCATCCCTCGGCGCCCGGCCCGCATCCTCGCCGCCCCGCAGACAAACCACGCTCTGCTCCCGCCGGCCCTTCTTCCTCCCTTTCCCTCGCTCCCATTCCCTCCTTCCCTTCTCCCTGCCTCTCCATCCCCTCGCCCTGCCTTCTCCCCGGGGCCGCCCCGCAGGCTGCCGCCCGCCCTCGCCGCGCCCGCCCCCCGCTCCCTTCTCCCCGCCGACCCTCCGCGAAGCGGCGCAGCCGAAGCTGTAACTAACAAGCCGTGAGGCGCCGCGGAGCTGGCTCCGCGGAGCTCCGTAATTACACTCCCTCCCCTCTCCCGCTGTTCCGTTGAAGCTGCAAAGCAGAGCACCGGGAGGAGGAGGAGCGGGCCAGGTGGTGGGTGGGAATTTAATTAACTTCTGAGTGCTCCCGTTCCTGCGGCGAGCACGTGAAGGTGAGGACCGGCCGCAGGTCGGGCCGTCGTGCGGGATGCGCAGCCGCGCAGCGCCTGGTCCGGGAGGTTTCCTCGGTGGGACCCAGCAGGGGAAGCCGCCCAGCGCCTCGAGGTCTGCCGGCGTTCCTACGACGGCTTTCCCTCCATTTCAGCGCAAAGCCTTCTGAAAGGGATGTTCCTGGGTAGGGCATTTCAGCCTTTGAGCACAACAAACTGGAGGTGACAATAGGAGGCAGCTGCCACCTCGTTTATTTGTTAGTGGCTCATCTGCTTTCTCTCCTTCTGGCTCTCCTGCCTGGTGTTCCCTGGACAAACCCAGCTTCTCTGCAGCCCTAAGCCCTGCGAGAGGCCTTCTGCCCAGCCAGGTGCTCGTGCTGCTGGAGCAGCTCTGCCTCCACACCTCGAGGGACAGAACTGCCTCTTCCCCTAAGCTGTGTGCATTTTACCAGACCAGGACCGACAAAAATGGAACTCTCAGCCCAACCACCACACAAAAGCAATCCTTGCTCGCAGCTGCTGGATGAAGGCACTATGGCTGTTGGGCACTGCTTGCATGAGTCACTGACAGCATCACTCAGCACAGGAAACCAGTCACAAACACAACCCATCTCCTTACATGAGTCCAGGTATAAAGAACTTTCAGTGGGACTGCAGAACTAAGATCTTAAAAACTTGGCTATGCACGCTTAGTTTGACTTCCTTGCAGGCCTGCACTCTTCAGTTGCTTTCTCATGTTTTTCTGGACTGGAAGAAGCATTGCAAAAAAGACCAGTAACATGGCCAAGAATTGTGTTATTCCCCAGCAATGCTCTCAGACAGGCCAACTCTATCTAGCTGCATATTCTAAGCAAAGTCCCACAGGAAGCAGCAGCTTGGGGCCATCTCACCACACAGGACTGATGTGAAGTGAGCCTACAGGCAACAGAAAGCAGCACCCACGCGTGGGCACCTTACCAACAAGTAGCACTGCTGAGTATAACTCCGCATTTCTCCGCAGTGTTTCCCACAGCGCTTGAAATCATACATTAAAAAGAAGAAGAGTCCTGCAGGTTTCCTCGTGGCCGCGGGGAGAGCAGAGGCTGACGGCACCGAGGTGCTGCAGCCAACAAGCAGCGAGGCTTGCACAGAGCCTACCAACAGAGCTGCACATTCTTGGGTGCCACCTACTGGCATCTGGACTGTATAATGCCAGTTTACACACGTGGGAAACCTCCACATTTTTTCCCTTTTTACTCTTAAAATGCTTAAAGCTTGTGGTGCAGTATCAACTGGACTTCTGCAGTCTGGAAGATTTGGGGACCTGAACTGTCTCCAAGCAGTTGGAGATGTTGCAAATTCTCCTCTGCAGCATTTCTGAATGTCTCCATCTACCTTTAGAATCTTGGAATGCTGTGGGAAATGGAGGTAAAGGGGATGTCCTCCCCACAGGAAGCAAAACCCAGCAGAATGTGGAGCACAGAGGGCTCACAGCATCAGCAACCAGACAAAAAGGGGCTGCCAGCCCTTCTCTTCTAGTTGGCTGTGCGTGTTGGAGCCTGAATCTCCATGCTCAGGGCCTTCCAGCGATTGCACAAGTCAGTGCATACCAGATGGCAGGTGCTCAGAGGATGTGAAAGGTTTGCACTGAGTCCAGATGCAAGACAGCTCATCGTTCATGAGGCAGGATTCAGTCTGTTTAAGTGTGAAAGGGAGCATGTGTGAAATTGCCACTGCCTGAGAGCATCACATGTAAATCCCATTGCATTTAGTGCAGGCAACCCAAAACTGCTCCGCAGCAGCAACATAAGCCTGTACACATCTGTACAATGGACCTATGGCCCTTCCCCTCCCAGGGTGGAGGCAGTTTGGACTGTATGACCTACAAGCTCTGAGGAGGGCTGTTTCTTCAAGGAGAAGTAAAAGACATGAAGGCAAACAAGTGATCTTACTTCTTCTATGCCATATGAAGGCAAAGTCAGTGCTGCACAAAGTACTGTGCTTCACCCTTGACAGCAGTGACTGTTTTCCAGACAGGCTCAGTAAAAGTCATTCTGTCTCCTGATGACCTCACCTGCACACAGAATTTGCTGAACTAGAAAAAGCTGTGTGGCAAGTGCTGGGAAAGATACGAACTCTTACAGAGGGAGGCTAACTATGAATGCTATCAGCATGCACTTGAAGGAAAATTTTGTACTGCTTTCCCTTACCCATCTACACTGATGCAAAGCTGAGCAATACGAGCCACACCATGACTGATTGCCAAGTGTCCATCACAGGGTCATCACAAATGTGTTTAAATAGGGCTGGGCCAGGACATCAAGACGAAGCTTGGTGAAGGGCAGCAGGGTCAGACAGCCTCAGGACAGGAACGTGCATCAGTGTCCTTAGGGCCCAGGCAACTGCCTATTGTATTACAACTCAATTTCGTCCTCTTGTCATATCAACAGCAATGTTTTGCAACGTTCTACAATTGTTTTACAACAGTTAATTTTGAATACATTTGAGAGGGTTTTTGTAATAAGTAGAGGTAGGAAAAAAAACAAACAGTATTCTTCTGAAAGATATCACGATTAGATTGCTGGAAATTACCTGCTGCATATATCAGGTGCCATAGTTCTGTTTCTATTCCTAGGGTCTGCCTGCAGGCAGCTAGGAAAGAAAACCTTCCTACTTGCAGGTTGTTCATTTTTCTTCATTACTGGCCCAAAGCCTGGGGGATGAGAGAACTGGATCATTTTGCCCTTCAAGACACACTTTTCCAGCCAACACATACATGCTAATGTTCCCAGACTCAACACACAGGCTGCAATTACATGCCAGTAATGTTGAAAATGCAGTATTAGGAAAGTCCCTATATAAAGGCTTACAAAAATGGAAAGTGAAAGCTCTGGGCTGTCCCTTGGGGGTCCACTGGGAAGGGAAAGCATGCTCAGCACCATGGCTGGTGCCTCGGGGACTGCTAGCAGGCCCTAAGAGAACGATCACTTGTGGTCAGCATCAGCAGCATGTTACCTCGAGCTGCCAAGGCAGTTATCTGGGAAAACAGCCAGCTGGTAGTGTCCAGAGTCAGCCAGCCTTTGTGGGTACGACAGAAGAGAGAACATTTCCCATTAAATGTACATAGATAGATATATATGGGAGCATTAGAAATTGTGTGGTGACATTAACGAGAATGATAAATTGGGCCTGTTTAAACTCATAAAGCAAGACTGGTCCTCCCTAGCAGTACGTACTACTTACCCCCTCCTCCCCCCATCCACAAATAATGCTGCACAACATCACACTCACAGCAGCTTGTCCTTGGCAGTCACATCCTGCCCCAGCTGCAATTGCAGGCAGCAGGGTTGATGCTGGCAGTCCGGACTGCTGGCCACAAGGCTTGCTGGTCCTGTGGAAAGAGAGGAAGCTCTCTCAGGGAGTAAGCATGGAGCCAGGAGTTTTATCCTCTCCAACACCTCTGTACCTTCTACTTTCAGTAGACGTGTGAGTTTCCAGACCAACCCCCACTCTTGTCTTCCACCCCTACAGTATATGCTGCATGGTGCTTGCAGGGCAGAGGGGGTTACTTTCACGGGACACAGAGATGCTTGTCCTGTCTCTTCCCTCGCTAAACTGTTGACTGTCTGCTGGCCTCCAAGGCTTCCGCTTCAGCCTGTGCCGCATCTTTGATGGGTTTTGCAGTTATCCCATTTTTAAATCACAGCTAAAGGTGCCAGCTGCTGAGGTCTGCTTTGCACAGCGTACCCCTGCAGTGGAAGACCAGCCTTACAGCAGTTCAACCAAAAGCTGTAAGCAATAATGACAGAATATTTAAAAATGAAATGTTTCTTCTCCTAAGCAGATCTGCTTAGAAGAGGAAGAGGTGAAATGAAGTTACCTTGCAGTGCACAGTGCACTGAAGAATTAGTTGTTAAGTGAAAATGGCTCGCTCTACCCTTTTGCAAGTATTTGGACAGGAAATCAAAACACCATAACCAGTATGTCCAGCTTTCTAGCATATTCCAGAAAGGTACCAGGACATCACTGACAATTTCCCTAAATAATGTTGATTTGCTTTCTGAAATACATTCTTGTACAGAGGGAATTTTTACCTCACGTGTTGAAGTTTAAGCTCCCTTTGCATTTTTATCTTCAATAAGATGCATAGAAAAATCTTTAACCTCTATCCATCAGAGCAGAAGATAAAACCATCTGGTAAAGAAATTCAGCTCGGAATCTTTACTTTTGGTGAAATTATCATATTCAGAAGTACTAATTGATGAGAAAAGCCAGGTTCAATTAAACATTCTGGTTTCGGGCAATCCCTCATACAACTGCATATTAGTCTCGAAAATGTTCAATGCTTGCTTTATCTCTCCAGGGCAGAGGAAGTTAATTCTAAAATTCAAATACATCCCTGCAAGAAGACTGGAGTAAGAAGAGGAAAAACTCCTCTTTAGCTAATCGGGGAACAGGCAGCTGTCCTGCACTGGGAGGTGCCAGTCCCTTATAGACCCAGTGAGACACACACTCGGGCTCTGCAAAATATCACTTAAAACGCTTGTTTCTGGAGCTAGAATCATAGAGGGAGGACGGTGTAGGTGGTTTTAACACCCTTTCGATGCCAGCACCTGCAAGCCGTGCGCCATCAAGCAGCTTCCACCCAGCAAGCCCCATCCTCGGAAAGGGTTGTCCGTTTGAGCTGTGACAGCTCTCTTCTCCAAAACGTCCCGCACGGGAGCGGCCAAGTCCTCCGCGTCCTCCAAGCCTGCCGCCGCTCAGGGCGGTACGTCGCGCTCACGTCCGGCCGCGCCTCGACGGCGGAGTTCGGCACGCAGCCCGGGCAGGAAGCTGCCGCTTCCCTTTCTCGCGGCCGCGCGAGGTCCCGGTCGCTCCTCGGCGACGCGCAGCACGTCCGCGGGCAGCGCCCGATCCGCCCCTCGCTGCTCGCCGGGCTCCCGTCTCGCTCGGTGCTTTGTCGGCTCGTGACATCCCACGCGGAAGGCCGGCCGATCCCCAGCCCGGCTCGCACGGCAGCGCACAGCCGCGTACGGGCGCCGTCCGTCGCTCCCCGAGCTCCGGCGGCGCGCCGCCCGCGGAGCTGCGCAGTCCGGGCACGGCCCTTCCCTCAGCCCCCCGGCCCTCCCCCGCCGCGGCCCGCGCCGCTCCCTCGGCCGCCGCCCCGCTCTCGGGACGAAGCGGCGAAGCCCGGACCGCCGCCAACCCGGCCCGAGCGCCAACCCGCGCCCGGCCCGCCGGGAGGGGTGGAATGCGGGGGCGGGACCGGAAACACGTGCTGTAGGGGGCGGGCCGGACGCCGCCACTTCCGGCTCGGCGTGTCCCGGTGCGGCCAGCAGTGAGTATGAGAGCGGCGCCGCCCTGCCCCCTCCCGCCGCCTGCCCCCGGCCCGGCCGCGCTCCCTCCCGGGCCACCCGCCGGCTGCTCCCGGCTCCCCGCGGCTCCCCGCGGCCGCTTTCCGGCGGTTCCCGTGCTGCCGGGCCCGGCTCGTTGGCCGGGTGCCTCCCTTCCGCCGCGGCACTCCCGGCCCGGACCTCGCGTTTCCCCCGGCACGGGCCGGGCCGGCTCACGCGGCGCTGCCTTCGCGCTGTGTGGCTGTGCCGGGGCCGAGCCGAGCCTCCCGCCCCGCCCTGCCCTGCCCGCTCCCTGCGCGCTCGCACCGCTCGAGACCCGTCCCCGGCTGAGGACGTTGGACTGAGCGGAGGGAAGAGCCTTCCAAGGGCCGGCATAACTGCGTTTTGTTGTACTCCGCTGTGTTGTGTTTTTGTTTTTGTTTTTTTTTCCTCGATGGTCTCTGGGAGGTGTAGGTCTCCTTTTCCCTTTTCCAATGTTCTGGTCTTTCCTTTGGATTCGTTTGCAGCGTGTGTAAAGAAGTGACAGGAAATAAACGTTTTCTCAAACACAAGTCAACGTTAAAAACAAAAAGAGATCAGTTTTCTGTCGGCATAGAGCAGTGCACGCCATTCTCGTGAGAAACGAGTGGCTGAATTTAGCTGGAAATAGCTGGCGAGGGAGCTTTGTGATGAATGCTCTGTCTTTCGCTCTGTCCTGTTTGTAAACGAGGCAGCAAGTGCTGTAGGCCCTTCTCAGGGCTCACTTCCTGAAAAGCTGTGGGTAAGGAGTTCAGGCAGCTGTTCTGAAGTGTTTTAGCAGCAGGGCACTTCTGCTCTGCTTCCAGTGCGCACGTCCAGGAGCTGCTCTGCTGTCTGGGGCAGCACCTCTCACCCCAGGCATCCAGACAGAGCTGTTGCTTCCTGCTTTGAGCACAGCTGGGTTATCCCTGGTGCCCAGATGAGAGCTGTGTTATGTACGCTACAGAAACATGGTGCGGGTGAAGAAAAGAGCCCACTCCCAACACTGAGCTCTGATAATGACTGTGCGTTGTTGTGGTGTCTATTTGGCTTTTGCGTGCCTTCATAGGGCACGCGAGAAAAACAAAGATATGATCTTCATTTTGATGTTGTGCTTCGTAAAAGTCGATGGTTTTGATTGCTTCTGTCAACGACAAGGAGGTGTGCTACTTCTGAGGGAGGGCCCAGGAACACTTCTCGCAGGTGAAATGAAGGATTTCACTTTACTGTGCTTCTAGATTTGAATTCTTTATCAATTTTGTGCCGGCTGTACAGGCACAGTGCCCTAACAGTCTGAAGTACTGGTCAGTTTGCGTGTTACAGATATGACTAAATAGGAAACCGGAGAAAAAAAATGTTTTGCACAAATCTATACAAACTGCTGATGCTCCCGTGCTGATATCTTAACCTCTGTTCTGGTACTGACCTGTGATTTTAGCAAGTTTTACGTATTTTCTTCAATATATCTTTCTTTTCCATTTTTTGTAGTTGTCTCACTCTGTATCAGAGATACTGATTATAAGCATTTGTTTTTCCTTTACTCCTTAAAATACCAAAGAATATATTTGTTGCTGTATTTTCAGTACAGCCTCTCTTATAAAATATTTTATATTACTGCACAGGCCAAGCAGAAAGCAAGAGATATATTGAAATGCTGGAATTCACTCATGGTTTGTGATGGGAATACTGCACTTATCTGAAAAGTAATTTTTGCAACACTAGAGGATGAAATAATCTCTTTTTTTTTTCGTTATATTTATTTCTTTGTTTTCAAAAAAGACTCAGTACGTGAAGTTAGGCACTAGGTGAAGTTGAAATGGCAAGAGGAGGAGAGAAGGAGGCTGTTGTCCTGTGAGCTCTGTAAGTGTGCAGGAGTTGATGTCAGAGAGCAGAAGTAGTTAAGGAGACAAAAGGAGGAGATGGTGGGAAGAAACAAAGCAGATGAAGCAGAAGTAACATGGGAAAGACTGGCCTGGGAATGTTACTGGCTCTTATTGGAAGCATCTTCTGTGTTCACCTAAAATCTGAGCATTCCAAACTGATTTGAAGTTTTGACTGAGAGGGTAGCTTCCCACATGCAACCTTATCACTGCTCTGATTAGCTAGCTGGTGCTCCTTCTCTCTTTTTGCCTGCAAGTCACCATAAGCATCTCATTTCTGACTGCAGCTGTACAGCTGCCAATGTTTGCTATTTTACCAAGTAAGGAGTTCCATTTGACTGAACTAAACAAAAAGTGCTGGCGAGCTGTCCTTGTAAATCTCCTGAGAAAATGCCATCCCTACCCCTCAGCAATTTCTAGATATAGCCACCTGGAGTTTTGTTCAAGGATGGTTGAAAGAAACTCAGATTACTGTGGTTTGGATTTTGGTTTGTTTTTCTTTTTTACAGTATTAGCCCTTCACTTGAAGTTCCTTCTTAAGGCCTACCAAAGAGGCAGTCAGATGCTTTTGAGGAAACACGTGCAGCGTGTTCAGGTAGCAGTAGGATTCCAGTTGATGAAGGAGCGGAGTTCTCATGTGACCCAGTGATTTAACTTGTTTTGTGGTTTATTTTTGTCTTTGGCTCTGTTTGCATTGCCCATTACCTATCCTGTGCAAGTGTTTGCCTAAGTCTCTGTTATGCTCCAGCTGTAGCAAAAAGATTTTTACTATTGCGTGTTGTCTAAGTGTTAGTAAGAAATTGCTGTACTTTGTCAATCAGAAAAACAGCAAATCTTTCTGTTGAGCTTCTTTTCTCGTTCTTGGAGGTAGTGTTTTTGCTTGCTTTGGTTGTGCTTGACACGTATTTCTCATGCTGAGTAAGTGGTAGGGCACAGCTTTTGCCAGAATTCTACAGCAGTGAATGGTAGAAATTGGTATCTTCACGTTATTTTGTTATGCTGATGTTTGATGTTTCTCATTTCTCAGTGTCCTGACATAGATGCTGGGCAAGACAAAGAGCCTTTCATAGTTCCATACCTCAAGGACCTGAAAGGAGGACGAGCCATCAACTCTCCTGAGACTCAATAGACTGGGGAGTTTAGATCACAGTAAGTGTAGTGCAGTGCTGCCTCCTTTTATCCTTGTCCTTCACTATGATGTGTCTGTAAGTAAGCTACGTGGATATTCTTTGACACTTCAGATCCAACAGTCTTGTTTTGATGCACGTATTCAGATATTTACGTGGTGTGACTTTGTACAGTGGCTGACAGGGGCAAAGGGAAGAGTGAATTAAGTTGTGTTTTCTAGTATCACTAACATTTTTGCATGCTTCAGGTGGATTCTTTGATTTCCCACTATGCTGAAAGGTTTTTTTTCATCATTTCCCATAACTGTTGACTAATATTCTAAGTTTGCTTTATTAGTTCCAGCTCTGCTTTTATTCTCATACTGTGGACTGAAGCAGGTAAAGATCTATGTGGAAGGGTGATCCCACTTAAAAATGAGAGAGTAGGGTTCTGATGCTCTTTGGATATGATCAAAGTGAGTGATTGTAAAAGTGACTTCATCAGCTATGCAGGTGAGATTGAAAAATGTATGCTGACTATCCTGGGAGGTGTTAAAGGCCTGAGTACATGGGGCCCTGGGCAGCCTGGACTAGTGGATGCCCATGGCTGAAGGGAGGCTGAAGGTAGATGATCTTTAAGGTCTCTTACAGCCCAAGCCATACTGTGATAGCCATTACATTTTCCTGCTTTGGAGTCATGTCTTACATGTTTCTTCCTTTTTTTGTGTGTGTGGGGGGGGGGGGTGGAAGTTTTCCTCTGACTTTGAGTTTGACTTCTGATCTAGCAGGAATGCAGGTGAGGACAGGTTTATCATGATCAAGGTGGAACTCTGATGGGATGCTCACAGAAAGCTGCCATAGAGAAAGCTTTTGGGTTCTTTGAGTACCATACGAATTATTTACACCTAGGACTCCCAAATCTAAGTATTTGTACTTGTGTGTCTGTATAGGGTACCATGTCACTTTCATAACCATAAAACTGATGTCTGGCAGTTTTTCATTCCCAGAAAACGTGCTGGCTTCCGTAGGGCTAACTGTAACACAGAAATAGATGGACTTTTTAGAGAAAGTATCTTCTTTCCTCTCCTCCATGCGCGATATGTGCATGTAAATTAAATTATGCAGCCCACGAAATAGACAAAGTAACTTCAGAATACCTTTGAATTTTATGTCTGGCTAGGGGATATATAGTCAACTCCAGAAATAGCTTTGACTTGGTCAGGATCACAGAACAGATGATGCTGAAAGGAAATTCTAGAAGTGATCTAATCCAACTACCTTGAGTCAAAGCAATGTAACTGGGTGAAGTTTGTTCAGAGTCTCATTAAATTTTGAATTTAATTAACGGTAGAGCTTCCACAGCCTTTCCAGGCAATACAGTAAAAAGGTTTTTTCTTATCTTCAAGAGAAATCTATATTTTATTTTGTGCCTGTTGTTTCTTGTCATGTTGTTGGACACAACTTGGAAGAACCTGGGTCTATTTTCTTTAGTCCTCCATCAGGTTCTTATGTACATCAGCAAGACACCCTGAGCCTTCCACGCTGAACTGTCCTGCCTATCACAGCCTCTCATGTGGCAGATGCTCCAGTCCCTTAATTGTCTTAGGCACTGCACTCACTCTAATACATCCATGTTTTCCTGCTGTGGGAGAGCCCAGAGTCATACACAGCACTGCAGGTGTAAAGTGAACGAGTGATAGAATATTCCGAGATAGAGGGGACCTACAAGGATCATCAAGTGCCTGGCTCCTCAGAGAACAACCCAAAAATCAAACTGCATGTCTGAGAGCATTGTCACTTCCTTGGACCTTCTGTTGATATTCTTCAAGAGCCAAGCATACTGGCTTTTTGTAAAAATATTTTGGCTTGTGGCAAACTTACACCACTCTGTGGTCCTTTTTTGCAGACTTGCTTTTCCAGGCAGTTGGCTCCCAGGCTCTCTCTCTTCCCAGGTGCATAGGCCATTGTACTTATCTTCATTCAGGAACCTCTCTGCCCATTTATCCGGGCCACTTAGATGCACCTGAATGACAGTATGACCATCTGGTATATAAACCACTCCTCCAAATTTTGCTGCATCTGTCCCATCATCCAGTTGTGATTGCATCTTGTTTAAGAAGCAGTACTGCTGCCTTCAAGAAAAGAGACATTTCGGGCTTTAATCCTAGATCTGCCAAAAAAGCCATTAAAAGTTGTAGATAACTATTGCTGAACTGGTAAGAATGTGGAGATCTGGCTCATGATGAGCTGGGCAGATACTGTTTGCAGGTATACCTTCCTCATGTTGAAGTAACTCAGTCTGGTTCTGACATTTGGTTTGTATGAAGGCCACGGATTTGTATGCTTACCTTTTTATACTTTTTTTTTTTACTGCCTTCTGACCTGAGCTCATTCACACTGCTTTGGGGTGTTTCTGTACCATGCTGTGAGTAATTCTTGTCCTGGGATTAAACAGTGAACTGACAGCTCAAGTGACTTTGCAGCCCAGGTGTAGATATGCTCCAACTTACTTCTGTAAAACATTGCTGCTACTTGCCAATTCCTTCAGAGAATATATGTATATAAGGCATTTCTTAGTAACAAGATTTGCAAAGTGTGCAGCACTGATACTGACTGGAGGAATAATCAAAACCTGGATCTGAAACTCACTTGTCTCCTGATCCACACAGAAGCCTTGTTTTTGAATGGTTGGAAGGAATATGAGATCTTCCACAGGTGTGAGAAGTCAAAGTAGTTTAGGTTAAAGGAATAGGTAACATGAAGCAAAATGCACCCTTGCTTAGGTTCTGCTGTCCCTTTTTACAACGTTATTTTTTGTTGTTGTGAACTCTGCTGTATGCTGTCTGCTATATGCAGAGCACAACTACTAATCGTAGCAATTGCAGAAGGACCAAAGGTGTCATTTGAAAGATATTTTTAGGCATATGTTCATGAGCTTACTGATAGAACTTTTGTGTTTCTTACAGATAATTTGGTTTCCAGAATGTTTTATGAATCTGAAGACACGGAGGAGAGTGATGTATATGAAGATGAACTTTACCGTGAGGATTCATCCTCTGAGCCAAGTATTGATAGTGAGGTGGAATTTCATCTCTACAGCCAGGTCCACTATTCCCAAAATCTTGCTGAAATCAGCTCACTGGAGGTGTCTGAAGAAGCAGAAGATGTTGCAGAATTCACAGACCAGAGTCCAGGTCTAACTGTGGCACCACTTGAAGACAAGAATATTGTTGAAGTGCACGACTGTGATGGTCAGATTTCAGATGACCCTGAGATCATTATCTTGTCCGATACACCAGAGGAAGATAGCGTTTACAAAAGCAAAGCGCGAAAGTCAGCAAGCTCTTTAGCTGAAGGTAAAATACAAATCCATGGATCTTCCATAGCAAATCGTGCCGAAGCCACTGAACGTAATGCTCCATACGCTGCAGGATCAGACACAGAAGTTTCGAGGCAAGGTCGCAGTGGGAAATGCACCTCCGTTGGTTCTGGACCTCTCACCGTCCAAGAGGTGATGGTAATAGATGATAGCTCAAATGATGAGGAGGAGAGCATGATATCTGAAAGCGATAATGTTGAGAGCTGGATGCTTTTGGGATGCAGTGCAGATGACAAAGACAAAGACATAATGCTGAACCTTGAAGGCTGTGGAACTCCCATTGGGGAAGGTTAGTACTTTATTTCTCACTTGTTTACTCTTCTGTATGTGAATTGATTTGTCTGCAGCAAAACTGGTGTTTTAAAAAGGTGTTGTAAAATGCACTGATGTTTTTGAAGGATTAACAGAAATCAAATGGAAGGGTGCAATGGTGGACACAAATGATGGAATAGCCTTATATAACATTGTTATTTCAGTAGTGTCATATATGTAAGCATGTACTTTTAAGGAGCTGTGAAAACAACATTTTTGCTGGTGGAAATTCAGAAGCCATGTCAGAATGATGTGAACTTTCAAGGCCAGATTGGATGGGGCCCTGGGCAGCCTGGTCTAGCATTAGGTGGGAAGGTTGGTGGCCCTGCATGTGGCAGGGGGGTTGGAGGTTCATGATCCTTGAGGTCCCTTCCAACCCTGGCAATTCTGTGATTCTGTGATTCAAACGTTCCTGCATATTTCATAGTCATGAATGACAAGTATGGTATGAGATAAAAAGGGAATACAGGGGTTTATTATTGTAAATGAAGCAAGTAGGAAAAAATTATTTTGGGAATGAAAGATATAAAATCAGCGGCAGGAATGGCATAACAATAAAAAGTTTACTGAAAATACTGTAGTGCAGGAAAATAAATAGTCCTTATAATCCAGTGTCATTTCTCTTCTTGTGTGTTGAGATTTCTGCCCATCTGACCTGTCTCCTTTGCCTCACTGCCTTAAGCTGTGGAGACACAAATGCTTTTCAGGGCTTTAGTGTATACCAAACCAAGGATATTTCAGCTGTAGAAGTGGATGAACTGTAACAGGAGATGAGAAGGAACAGAGGGGAGACCGGTGCTGAGTCAACTTCCCAAGAACCAGATTATGTAAACTCTCCTTTCAGGGTCTGGTGTAGGGACTGTTCTCGTACGTTTTCTGCATTGAATAATTCAGAGTCATTAAGATTAATACCAAGCATTTTAGTATTTTGTAAAATGTTCTTCCTGGGTACCGTACAAACAGGAGGGGAATCAACTCTTTGAAAGGGTAGATAACAGCAGGACAAGGGGATGTGATTTGAAGTTGAAGGAGGGAAGACGTAGGTTAAATGTCAGTGGGAAGTTCTTTACAGAAGAGAGAGCGGTGAGGTGCTGGAACAGCTGCCCAGAGAGGCTGTGGATGCCCTGTCCATCCCTGGAGGTGTTCAAGGCCAGGTTGGATGGGGCCCTGGGCTGGTATGAAATGTGGATGTTGGTGGCCCTGCATGTGGCAGGGGTTGGAGATTCGTGATCCTTGAGGTCCCTTCCAACCCTGGCCATTCTGTGATTCTGTGTAGAAAATGAATAAATGTGGCTAACGAGACAGATTTTAAATACATGTTTGTAATCATCATATCTCTGGCTGTTAGAGCACTGCTAGATTGCTGTTTTTTTTTTCCCATATACATATATGTACCAGAATTTTTTTTAGAAATGCATATAAATGAGAAAGTTTTGGGATGCAGGGAAATGAAGTGTTCTGTGGTGCTAGTGTGCAGGCTGAGACTGGTGATGTTTTTCCTCAAGATAGCTTTATAAATGATGTTACTGTTCGTATGCTGGCACTAAACTTGTTGAGAAAATGGAGAAATTCTTTTCTTCTAAAGCATCTGTTCCTTGCCTGTAAATGTTCACTACCATTTTTCTTCTCCATTTCTCTCATGTGTGTCTTTGCATAGTTATCCTGGTCTGCTGCTAACTAGACTGTGTTGTGCCTTCAGTCTCAGGTGATCAGTGACTTCAGTGTGATTGCCCAAACTTCAGAGGTGGGGGAAATTTCCCAGTGTGATGCCAGAAGAATGGCAGAGCATGCAGTTACCATGCCAGAGCCCCAGGCAGCCACATTATATTCAGAATGTATGTCACTTTTTCTCCCTATAAATCATTTTAATTATTCTAAACTGCAGTTGCTACTAGTTATCTTGAAGTTGCTTAAATTCCATCATCTTCTTACATTTTTGTGTTCTGCTTTTTTGTTCAAGACCAGAGTGAATTAGTTTGTGGGATTTATTTCTTTAATTACCGTTGGGAAGCAAGTGTTTGGGACCAAATGTTGACTTCTGTGGCAGCAATGCTGAGGTTCCTAAAGATTCTTATGCAAGGTTAACATCAGCAGAAGGTTTGTGTGGTATGTTTATTAGCAAACGTAATACTATGTTTGATGATCACGTTCTTAGATGCTGACAACAAGCAAGCCACATCCTAAGAAGATGATGGTAGAGTTTTCCTTTGCTGTATAACCTTGCCATAATCTTCAAAACTAGAAATGCTTCATTTAATGTAGGAGATGTGCATATTTTTCTGAGGTGCTTGAATTTGAAGCCACAGTCACACAAGCAGCTCGCAAATATAACTGATTTTTTTTTTTTCTCACTCCTACTGCTGAGCTTCTTGAGAATTCCCCCCTGTGCCTTGCCTCACCCCAGTGATGCGTTACAGAACCCTTGTGCTTGGAGAGCTGAGACATACAGAACTGATGGGGTTTGGTTTATACACACCTCTTTGATTCCATTTAAGCTTCTTGCATTCTGCACCTGTAGTACTTTGCAGAACATCTTAACACTTGCATGTTTCTTTCTAATTTTGGCCAAGTTAATCATGTATCTACCCTAAGGAAACCCAGAATGGTGTGGCTCTGATCTTGAGCCCTGACACAAGCCCTGATGTGTAAAAATACAGTGGTGAGCTGAACTCCAGCTTCATCCCACATTTTTCAGCAGTGTTTGAAATTCCAGTGAGTGTTATTCAAGTAGCTCCAGTGCAGAGAAGTTTTGCTCAGCCATTCTTCTTTCCAGTGCACGTAGCGATGATGATGCAGGGACAGAGGTTTACAGCAACAGTGTGTTTTGTATATACGTGTGTATGTAACTAAAAGCCCAAACAGAATTGAAATAGGAAATAGGAGCCATAACTCTTCTTAACGTAAAGTAACAATAATTTGTATATTGAGCTTTAGACTGCCTTATCTCCCAAAGTCTAAAGGACTCCTTTGTTGAAACTTAAACGACTTAAATCTAAGGAAAGAAGGGAATTAAAAAAATATATCTGTGCTAGCAAATTATCCTCTCAAAGAGAATCTTTGCACAGCCCTCTGTTCTGAGTTTCTCAAGAAGATCAAATCTTCAGCTGACTGCACAGTGTACAAATCACTGTTTGAGCCCCTTGTGACAGGATGTGGACCGCAGCAGCTCCCCAGGAGAGCGTGTGAGTGAGTCAATGGACAGACCTCCAGCAGCAGTGTGCTAGCATGTGCAGTGCTCCGTTTGCCTCTCGTGGAAACGGGGACTGAAACGTGAGCAGCGATTGTAGGAGCAGCCTCTTGCATCCATCGCTGGAGGAGTCTGCTGCCTTGTCTGAGTGCCTGAAATAGAGGTGCTGAGGCTCTGCTCTACTCCCTACATGCTTGCCTTGCTCTAGTCTAGCAGCCTTGTCATTTTCAATATTCTTAACCAAGAAATAACATAATTTCTCATGTCCTGCAGTGCTCAGAGAAATCTGCTCCCTGTGTGGCCTTCTAGCTTCAGCCGCTTTCTGCTGTAACAGGGAGAGACAGCCTTTCTCTGGCAAAATGAGCTCTGGTTTCTGAATTGTACCTGGACATTCGCCCTGTCTGTCTTCATTTAATAGTTTGAAAGCTATTGGTCCACAAGCAGTGCTCTTGAACAGAGATGAAAGCTTCTTCTCCCCTTCCTGTTCTTTTCCTTTTTGAGAGGCTTTATATGGCTTTCACTTGTTGTTATTGCTTGCCTACCACTGCATTTGTCCCCCTATTTCTGTGAAATGCAACTTTGTCATACATTAGTAGTTCTCTGAGCAGATGTGGCCACGTCTGCCAACTTCACATTTCTTGAGGTGTGAAGGTGAGTGCTAGCTTTCTTCTTCCAGTACAGAGAAATACTGGGGAGTAGGGGAAAGTCCTCAGTGTGGCTGCAGGGATTTTTACCCACTTGGACCTTGCTTCCCCGTGGTCAGGTAGCACCCGGCTTGGGAGTGAATGAGGCACCCAAACAACCGCACCAGGCCAAATCTGAAGGCAGCACCCAACAGCTGACGGCATTACTTGCACCCTGCTGCTCATCGTACGGCTTCCTTGCATGGCCTTTACAACAGCAGACTCTGCTGCAAAGCCATCTGCTTTGCAGAAAGCACCCTAACCACCTCCTTGGGCACTTTAAGTGTGGGTCGATCGGAAGATCCAGTTCTTGAGTATGATTTTTCCTGAATTTTTAAATGATTAGAATTCATGGGAAAGCGTACGATTTCTGCTGTTTATTAAATGTAATTTAAAATAAATGTAGAATTCGTTTATAAGTGCTGGGAAGTTCCTAGGTCTGTGAAGGAGAGCTCTCCCCTCCTACACCTTCCTCCACTTTGCAGCAAGAGTATATTTAGTAAGAATGTTAAATCTGCCACAGCTGGAAGACTCTCATCCATTCCTTCATTAAAAGCTTCCTTGTAACATATTTCCTCTCCCGTCTGTCACTGCACTTTTGTCCTCGTGGCTTTTGGAAAGACAGCTGTTGGAGCTGCAGCATCTTTGTCCAGCTGCCTTCCTGTTCCTCGTCCTTTGCAGCACCTTTTGGAGTCAAGGGGCTAATTCTGTCATGCCCTGTGCCTGGCAGGTTTGTGCAGGGCGCTGTGCCCGATTGGTTTTGAGTCTGTAAAGCTGAGAACAGAAGGTACAGAAGTCAGCTGAAGTTTGCAGGTTGTTACAACAGCTGCTCAGATGTGTTTCTCAGGTGGTCTGCCTGAATACCGGAGGTGATTTCTCGATGGACTGCATTCTGGCACTTGCTTAAATGCAAATGTTCTTAAGCTTAAAGGTCAATTATAGTTAGGAAAGGAAAAGAGCATTCAAGGAATAACATATTTTACTTGAGGTATTTTACATCAAATTTTGTCCTGTTAAAGTGCCCCATGCCACATGAAATGAAGTGTAAGCTAGTTTTTCCAGAGCAGGTTTTCCCCCTTCTCATTTTAGCATCTCTTTCCATTTTTACTGAGCCTAGGCATGCTTCTAAGCACCCATTCTTGTCTGTAGTAAACAAGTATCTCATTTAACATACTTTAAAAAAAAAGAAACTGAACATTCAGTGAATGAAAGCAAAAAAAAAAAAAGCCTAATTTTTTTTTTTTAAAGGAATTTGAAACAATTTTCTTTTTGCCTTTCCCTATAAGTTGGTGCAGGATGGGGTTTTCTGCAGCTAATGGAGTCAAAATGGAAATGGGAGCCTGGTCTAAGTTTGGTGTGTGCTTTTATCTCCACCGGCCATGCTCAGGGGGAAGCATCCTTTGTTTGCTATCAGTGTTTTGAGTGGCTTCTTTGAGACACAGGGCCATTCATTTCCTTTCACCTCCGCACAGTCCTGTGCAGAATATTCAAAAATCTGACTCTGAAGCTTTGCTTACATGCGCCGGAGCGCTTTGTGCATGAGTTACTGTAACAGAATGCACCCCAGAGCTGTAATAAGCAGTGGGAATCCACCTACGTTTGGGAGATACAGCGCATGCATATGGATATTTTGATTAAAGGAAAAAGCTTAATCTTCTTTGCCGTGTAATGTGGATACACTCGAATCTCTTGATTATTTAAAAAAAAAAAAAATTAATAAAACTAATAAAGTTCTTTTGGAAACCTGAGAATATCTGACTAACTCTACCTGCAGCCTTGGCAGCCCCTTTTATCTGTGTGGATTTCTCTGCCTATTGTAGACCCTGGCTCTAATTTAAATTTCCCATGGCTTAGGATTGCTGACTAGGTTTTCTGCAAGAGTGCCCATGCTTACATGGTCATATATTCTGAGTGACTTTTTTCCTTTTTTTCCTCCCTTTTTTTCTTTCTTTCTTCTTTTTTTTTTTTTTCTTTTTTCTTTTTTTTTTTTTCCCCCCTCTGTTCTGTTGATTGTTGTAAGGGTGTTTTCTCCCCCTACTTCTGTCATCAGTTTGATCTTTCTTCCTTGTCCCTATTTGTTTGGGTCTCTGGAAAACCCCTCGCATTGCAGCTGAATCTTAAAGGCAGATGGGGAATTAATTCAGTTCTCCTAGAGGAGAAGTTTGAGATTTTTAAGTAATTGAAAAATAAAAGTATTTCAGAGGCAGCGGAGAATATACTGGGACCCAAGTTTACAAAGGGAAAGAATTAAGTGGAGGTGTGTGAGCCAAGTAAATGTGGGCCTGGGACAAGGGTGGGTGAAAAAAAAAGATCTATGAAGTTTAAAACAGAATGAAAATCTGAAGGTGAGAGGGGGAATATGGTGGTCGTATGATGGTTGTGTGCTGATGCTTCGTTATGTGTCTTCCTGCTTACAGTAGCGCCTCGTGAAGGTGGTTTGTGTTTCAGAGCACTGAGCAAAACGGACGTGCACAGGGATTTTCAGGAGTGGCAAAGACTTCATTTCGTGAACCCCTGGGCTGCAGTTTTCGGTGTGTTTTGGAGGTGGCAAGGCCTCTGCTGCAGAGCTCACTCTGCATCTTTGTGGTGTGCACGGGAGCTGCTGTGCAGGTTTAATCTGTTAGCGTGCTGGGCTGCGCTGCAGATCCTTTTGTAAGTTTCTTACTCAAATGCAGAGGAGACTCGTGTTGTGATACCATCACAGTCACCACTACATCTGTGACAGTTGGTATTCAGGAGCTTGTTTGTTTGTTTTTGTCTGGAATAACAAATATAACAAATACCTGCTATATTACCTGTGCTGTGCATTGGTGTAAGAGCAGGTAACATTCTGGGTGACTAATGCTCACCTGTGTGCTGTGTTGGAGTATGTAACCAGTTCTTCCAATATGCTTGTTACAAACATTGCATGCATTTTCTTACTGTTTTTCATACTGAACAACTGCCCTGCAATAGCTTTTCTGAGCAATGACTCTGTCCTTGGGCAGGGAGTCGGTATGCGTGGAGGCACATACGATGTTATTCACCAGCAGTGAGCCAACAGCCCGGTGTATTTCAAGATGAAGGCAGTCCTGAGCTCTCTTCCAGTTTCTCATTTCACTTCCTTTCCCTTCACACTGCTCAAACAGCTTCAGATCTCCAGGTGTAAATGGAAGTAACTCCTCAAATCTCCGGCCAAGCTCTGCACAGGTGAGAGTTTGGCCAGAGCCCTCCCTGCAAGCCGGTGCTGTTGACTCCAGTACATCCTGTGCTTCCCACAGCTCAGCCCCAACTGCTGCCTGCTCTCCTGCTGTGCTAGTGAAGGAGCAGCAGCATGCCCATCCCGGAGGCAGGAGGCTGCTGTGGGCATGGCACCTGCAGGCGGATGGGCCAGGCGACGGTGTGCTGCTCAGCTTCTGTCCTTAGGCTTTTCAGTTAGTGCTGGTGCGTTCCCATTAACGTGAAAGTTTTAGCTGTTGTTTAACTACAAGGTGATTCTTTTTTGGTGATGAAAATTGTTTGCACCAGTGTTTCGTGTCCTCGAGGCTGACCCTTTCCTCTTTCCTCGCTTTGTGTGATGGTGGTTGCGTTCGTCTCCCTTTTTGCATTTGTGCAGCAGTGCTAACCTCCTCCAGTGTGCACAGGGGAGTGATGACACCCACAGAAGTGAGAAAGTAAGAAAACGAGCACCATCTACTCAGCTGGACTCCTTGTGTGTATGGAAATATATGCCTCATGTTCTATGAATGGTAAAAGCCATCGCCCTCACGTTTTATAAAAGAATGTGCCAAGTGCATTTCAAACCTTTGTTGAAAAACATTCTGTCACCATTTTGGTGCTAAATCTGTGAATTATTTTGCTGCCTTGTACAATGCCAAATCTGATACTTGCCTGCTGTTTTTGTTCCCTTTGATCGTTTCTGTTCTTGAAAAGTGTAGGCAGCGGGAAATACTTGCAGACACTGAAAGAACCTTGCTGGATGCATCATTTTTTTTGTGATAGGGCTGCCCTCCAGTCATAGTGGATAGGTTTCGCTGCACTTTGTTGCTGAGCTTGCTGCACGGGCTGTTGTGGCATGCTCCTCTGCCTGGAGACCCGAAGCATGAGAAAAGAGCGAAGCCCTCATCGGGCAGTCTGAATACTTGGTAAATATTTCTCCATGGAATCCTCTTTCTTAAAAAAAAACCCAAAGCACCAGAAGAGGAGGAGAGGTGCGGGGGGAGGGGGGCAGGGCTGGGCAGGCACAGACCCTGCCAGATGCTTTTTTCGGTCTCTTTCTGAAACCGTGTGATGAAACTCTTGAGTTTTCTCTGCCCTGGTAAAGCAGAGGCTGTGATGTGCTGGGTGCCCCTCAGCCTCTGTGTTGACAGTAGTTCTCTGGCATTGCACTTGCTGCCCTGAAGGTAAGCCGGTAGCCGATAGCTGTGTATCTTTGCCTTTTAAAACTTTAGCAGCGGAGGTCTGGGGATTCCCCCTCCCCTCGCAAGGCTGGGCTCAGTCTGGCATGAAACCGGCTCTGTGCTCAGCTCTGAGCAGCTCTGCTGTGGGGTTGCGTTTAAGCACGGCTCTGACTATATGAGAGCACGCGCAGATGTGCGAACATATATAAATGCATTTATTGGGGTGCTTAATTTTAGATCTGCAGGTCGAGCTTCAGCTTTTCTCTTTGCGTTCTGTCCGCGTGGAATACCTGATGCATGGCTTTCTCAAGAAAACCAAAGTGAAAGCAGTCGCTGAGTATGAATACGGCTTTCACTGACGTTTCTCTGCGAGACGTGAAGCGGTGTTTCCAGCCTGTATGGGGATCAGTGACACCCGTGTGATAGGCTTCCAAGAGCGGTAGTCCAGTTTCAAACAGAACTGTTCCCAGCCTCCTGCTTTCGGGGCATACATCATTTCCTAAGTGTTTTAACTGCGCTGCTGACGTTTCTAACAATAAAACCGAGCGGGTAAATACTAGAGGTGTACAGCCTTGCAGGGTGAATTTCTCCTTGGCTTTTGGTGCTAATAGTTTCGTTTTAGCACGAAATTTAAAATAGCAAAGAGGAATATTTGTTTGAGAAGTGAGCAGAGTGCGAGTATCGGCCATCGCAGCAGCAGAGCAGCTCAGCTGGCATCAGTAGTGTGTGCAGTTCAGCTCCCTGCAGGAGCTGCTCTGTGCCTTTCTTTTGGTGAGTTGCTACTGAAGAAACTTTGTTCTCTGTGTGGTTTATTTTATTTTATTTTTATTTTTTTTTGAAGTCTGTCGGTGCTGGTAGTGAGAGTCTTTTTTTTTTTTTTTTTTTTTTTGGAGCATCATTTTAAGAGCAATGTGTTTTGGGAAATTTTCAATCTCTAGATATTTAAAAAGAAAAAAAAAAAGTTTGCAATGTTCTAGGCACTGTGCAGTGGTAAAAAAAACAAATTGTAAAACTGGGGACCTGTTTGTGTTTTCCAGTTGTTTTATCTTTCTGGGGGTGCGGGGTTTTGTTTTGTTTTGTTTTTTGGAGCAGCAGACTTCTGCAGGTGGAACAGGTGCTGTTTTACTTGCAGTTTATCTGCAAATGGAGTGATTTCATTATGGTTTTTCTTTTTTTAAAAAAAATAAATAAATAAAGCAAGGTGAATAAGCCCAGCGGAGGAGGGACTGTGGAAAATAAAATACTTCCCAGCAGGGGAAACCCCTGTGCTTCTGTGCACAGCCCCATGCCACAGCCCAGCACCAGCGCTGCCCGCCCTACCGGGAGCCTCTGGCTGCTCTGCCCTCCTGCCTGCTTGCCCTGCCCTGCCTTTGCCCTGCATGCTGTGCCTGCTGGCCCTGCCTATCCATCCTGCCAGCCCTGCCCTGCAGCACAGCAGCCGTGGCCGCAGTGCCACTCGCAGAGGAGCACGCCAGGCTGCATGCAAGGGCTGTCCAGGATGCAGGAGCCCAGCCCTGACAGGGCAGTGCTGAGAAGAGCCCAGCCCACGCTGGCCGGGACGGGTGTCCTGCTCTTGGGCCAGGCTCTGCCTTGGCTTTGTCGTGCTGCGGCTCAGCCTGCTCGCCCACGGTGGCTGAGAAGCGAGCTGCTGGCTTGTCCTTGCTGCGGTGATTAGCGGGATTAAATGTAAGCTGCTGTGTACTTTGTACCAATTAGTTTCTCATCGGAGAGGTTCATTATGACTTCTTTCTCTCCTTGCGATGTTTTCTCGGCGTTTGGTTACGTACGTGGCAGACTCAGATTGCTGGAGCTCTGTTCCTGGGCGTGTGACCGCTGTCAGCTTTGTTTTCATGGCCTTTGCTTTCAGGGCAGAAACAACACTGCTCATAGAGAACTCTGAACCCAAGTACTGGCAATTTACCTTCAAAACAACCTCTGCTCAGCAATGGCCACAGTCACCAGGCTCAGAAAACAGAACGGTTGGAAAAGGCCGGTTTGACTCGTTTTGTTCAGTCTCACTTTCCCTGAGGTCTTAGCTGAGGGGTGTACACACTGTTCTGTATCTGAGCCTTCATGCTGCAGGGGCTTCCGAATAAGAAATGATGCTTCTGTGTTGTACACCAATGACAGAATGGCGCACACACATCTCTAAGGGACAAAAGCTGAAAAATGCTCGCCCTTGTACGAGAACGTAGGTTGGAGAATTGTTACTCAGTGGGCTCTACTTGAAAAGAGCAGATGAAAGAGTCTGCAGTGCGTGAGGATGTAGTGAAAGACAGTTGTATCAGCTTGGAAAAAAGGCAGAGCTAACTTCTTTTTGGCTCAGGTTGTTTCAGCACAGCGAAGGGCAGTCGGTGCAGGTGAGCAAAGCAGGGCAGATTGCTGTTAACCATCCAACGCTGCACCGGAGTGAAAAGGTCGGCACAGAGCAAAAGCACAGTCGTGGGACCCACGCCTGGGTGTGCACAGACACACCAGCCTAGGAGCGCCCCTGGAATCAGAGGGACTTTTCATTAATGGGACAGTAGTCGTGAGATGTTAACTAGCAGTTGCTAAGTATGTTAGTTGATGACTGTTCCTAAGCAAGCAAGTCAAATACTTCTGATGTATTTATATGACATAAAACCTTCTCAGACGGCTTGCTGACTATTCTCCATACGTTATTGGAGAGATCATCCTCCCACCTCCTTTTTATTTTCTTTCTGGATGTCAGAAATGGACTAAACCTTTGTTAATTTGTGAGGCTTTCAGTCTGTCGTGCTTTGAGGGAGGGAGCAGTCTTCTCAAGAACCCAAAAGACAGGCTTTTTACATTTTTACTTTTCTTATAGTGTCATTAGAAAGAAAAAAAAAACTTAAAATGGATTGATTGATTACTAAGGATAAGTTCATTAAAGCTTTTATTTCTCTTCAGTTTGGCTACTGTCTGCTTTTCAGCAAGGAGGAACTTAAAAACACGAAGGAAACCCAGCATTGGTGGGTTGTGGTGCCAGCAGTACCTGCTGCATACAGCTCAGCTGCCTGGGCTCAAATAGCAAGGGTCTGAATGTCCCTGCTGTGCAAACTGTAGGTAGGCCCATACCAATCTGTATTACACACAACAGCGTTAGCACTGTGCAAGTATTAAAAAACCACGTTACCAGTAACTCAAAACAGCAGGAAATGTTCTGTAATAGGGCAGCGTGCCTTTCTGCTTCTGAGGTTTGCCAACAGAGGTAAACCACACTTTATAACTGATCTTCTCTAAGGTGATTACGTTAGTTTTAACTGCAGCTGTACCACCCGAAATCAAAAGGAAAAGTGGGACAGGACTGCTGACTTGTGGTGTTACCTGCAGTGAAAGCTACAGTCATCTGCATCCGTGTGACTGAGCAGAGCAGGCCCATCAGCAGTCTCCAGGGTGAGTCTGGGACTGGGGGTAACAGCAGTGAAGTCACCATCGTGTCTCAGAGGAAGAGGGTAGCTCTTCTCTTACGCCACATTAGGTGACTTGTTCTGAAATGGCATAATTATTGTTAATGAGGAAATCACGAAAATAATTGCGCAGGGCAGTTAATGCAAGGATGTGAAAGAGAAGGAAAAAATGTTAATCCATTCCAATGGGAAAATTGGACTGTCAATAAAACCTTTTCAGTTTGTTCTCCAAAATGTAAGTCTATTACTAAATTTGAGGTTTTTACTAAATTTGAGGTTTGTCAGCAAAATGGAATCCTATATAGGGCGCAATTCTGTATGCAACGAATGAAGGACAAGAGTCTGTTTTTTCTCATCCAGGAAAATGTGAGAAGAAAAAAGGAAGGAAAACCAAAATGACACGAAGGAATCAATTTCAGACTGCTATAGCTTGCTCACGTGCTTAAAACTTCAAGTTCTCGTTGCCATCCAGTGGCAGTGTGGCTCGGAGCTGGCGGTTCAGACAGGTGATCAGAGCAGAAATGTTGCTTACAGTTGAAAACAGTTGGGGAATGATGTGGTTGATCCAAGCAGCATTCAGGTCACAGTGTTAACCCTCCCCATATTCAGCTGTATAGTCCACACACGTTAACTCTACTTATACTCTGTGTTTAAAAAAAAAAAACAAAAACTTTTTTTCAGCTGTTTGGTCAAAGCAGTGGAATACAATTTGTATGTTAAAAAATACACTCAGTTCTATATTTTCCAGTATTCTTGAGACATAGTGAAAGAAGTAAAGAACTGCATATTTCAGTGGTATTTTATGCATTGTCACAAATCACTAATACAGCTTCTCTCTGTGATCCATGCAGAATGCATTGTGTGCTGGACACCGCACGTCACACAGGGGAGAAGAATTGTGCTGAACAGTTTGGAGGAGGATAGTACAAAACCATCAGTGATTTACAAGTGGTTTTAGTTCAGAAGTAAAACTGAGAGTGGGGTGGTCTGAAAAAGACATCAGAGAAAAGATGGGAATTTTTGCAGCCCACCTGAAATGCAGGATACTTGCTTATTCATGTTTTAAGTTTGAGCTTTCTGGAACTGTAATTTCTTTTGGCACAGTTACATGGAGAGCTGCGAGCCGAGCAATTTCTGTAATATTTATACAAACTGTAGGATCAGTCTCGAACTTCAGAATGAACTGTAACTGTACCTTTGCAGAAGCAAATGTTACCTCTGTGGATTTCAGCTCTTCATGGACAAATTTTGTTAAACGAATTAATCAGTTTGCACCAAAACCCAGGCATTTGTGCCTTTATGGCATTTGCAAACGTGCAGATGTTAAATACAAAACATTTCAGGCGTAGTGCATAAGAAGAGATATGTTTTAGTTTTGTATTAAATTTAAACTCAAAATAGGCAATTAGGAAAAAACAAACAAAAAACCAAACCAACAATAGAACAGCCTTCAAGAAAAACCCTGCAGTTGTGTTAAGCTGTTGTCCAGAGACTGCTGGTAAGACGTTAACTCCAGTAAGTTCAGCTGCATTTTGTCCTGGACCAAAGTATCAATGGCTTGTAATGCACCAGAAAATTGGATGAAAGGAATTTGCAAAATATTAAGCTTCTTGCATTTAAGTAATCTTCTTAAACCAGCAAAAATGGGCAAATATAAATTCCAATTTTATTTAGTTCTCATTTTCTGATGCAAAAAGAAAGATAAGTTTAAGAGGGAAATGTTATAGAATGTACACAGGAACAGAAGTGTGCTTAGGGGATGATTTGTAGCAGGAATAGCTGTTAGCACGTGTGTATCGAAACACACTCCTTCAAAGCTGGTTTTAACACCACAATAGCTGTCTCATAAATCTTCTACAGAAGTCATGGTGTGATTTATCAGGACGTGAGCCACTAAAACATATCTCTTCAAGTAACCTCTGCTATTTCTTCTTTGGTTTAACTGCTGGAGAGAAGACAGATTCCTTAGAACATGTGATGATCTTTTAAAAACCATAAATAAAAAGCAGGGAGGAAACAGATAAAATCCTGGTTTGACTGCTGATTATTAAAAGTGCTTACAGTGATGGTGACCGCTGTGTTTATAAGAAAACTTTTTTTTGGTCACGTGTAAGAAATTAACGAGTACTCCGTGTGAATCATACCTGGGTTATTCTGAAAGTTGAATAATGACTGAATTTCTAATATATCCTCTGTCAGAGAAATTTAAGCTCTCACACAGCGGTAGCAAGATGCAGATTTGTAAAAATGTTTGACATGTTTCTGGATGGCATCAGAACAGCTCTTGTGTTCATTTTGCTGCAGCGATGCTTCGTCCTTCGTGTATGAAGATAAATGAGAGAGGAGGAGGAAATAATACAAGTTGTTGGGCTGTGCTAACTGCTGACATTTTCTCGAAGGTTTCAGCTCCTTGCATTTATCAGCAGCTGCACAGATCAGATCTGAGTGTTGAAGGCTTGCTCTTACTGCTATACCAGCGCTGTAAAGCAGGGCTTGTTTAACGTGATGCAGAGGAGCTGCTTTGGATCAAAGGAGCAGGCTGGCATTCAGAGGCTGTCCCGGACAAGTGCTCTTTCCTCCCTGGGACACAGGGGAATTTGTAAACACACTGTCCTGTTGGATTAAATTCTTGCCACAGGTCACATTCTCTTGTAAATGCTCAGTCATCTCGTTGACTTTCTTTAAAATGAGATTACTATCACTTTGTGCATCTCAGAATGGTGGCATTTTAACTCGTTTTCTGTCTGGGTTCTTACAGCCTAAACCACTGCTCATCTCTGTGACAAAAAGCTAAGGCTGCTTCAAAGAGTGCCTGATCAATCCTGCTGCAAAGCGCAGGGGGAGAACCGCTAGTTTTTCCCAATTTCTAATTTATGTGCTTGCCTGTATAGTAAATGTGTTGTGTGAAGACCTGCAGAGTTTATTTGCTTTTCACCAATTTCCTGAGCCGTTCTGTGGCCCTGCAAGGAAAGGCACCAAATATTGTCCAGACTGCATCTCAGGGCACTCCACTGCCAGCCCTGAGCCCTGCCAGCAGCGCAGCATGCTCTTCGGTTGCCTCAACTCACTCGGTGAATTTTTATCGAATGCCATTTTCCAACAAATACTGTCTACAGCTGTCCTATTTTAATGATATTTCTCCAGGCACGTGTCTTAGGTTGAACTGCCTGCTTGTAAAAACAAGTGCTGCTTTCATCACGTCTGCCAGCGCTCAGCAAAGATCAGAGTCGAACAGAGAGAGGGACTGCTGGCTAACAGCACAGCGTGGGACAGACAGACAGGTTGTCCTGTCCCAAATGTCAAATACTTATTTTTGATCTTAAGAGAAGCAAGGTGCTACTGCCAGTTTGTCTTATGTGCTCTTTTGTAATGATTATTGCTGCTTCCAATTAAAAATCTTCCAAGTTTAACCACAAAGGTAAAATACTGCATAGAGAAAATGGCCTTTACTTATCTTAACCAAAAGCCTGTCATTTCCGTTTCCTTAACCACACCACAATGCCTTTACGCGGTTTCAAATGATGAAAAGTCATCTTTGGAATTGCTTTTGCTCTGTAATTGCAGCATTTTTGGTTGCGCGTGTGATGGTTTGAAAGATGTGGTGGAATTGCTGTTTAGTTGGAACAGTATTTTCAAACAATTCATACATTTTGAAAACTAGTCTACAGCTACGAGAGTGGACTTGGTGGCCATGGAGTTTGTACAAGTTATCACACCCAAGTTGAAAGGGGGGAAAATAAAAGTGGGAAACAACAGTTAAGTGACATTTCATGACTACAGGTTGTTTTCTTTGGCCAAAGAAGGGGAATCTCTTGAATTCTGGTGGGTTTATGAGATTGTGTTGACCATCACAATGCTGACATAAGCGCTGCGTTCAGCTGCAATCCGTGATACTTGTGGAACGGAAGGAAAGAAAGCAGGTTTTTGTCTAGCCCTTCGAGTGTAAGCTGGTGCCATCAACTCTATCATGCAGGATCTGAGAAGATCACTGGTGTTTAAATAATTCTGATCTCTGGTCATCTGAGCCGTAGTGCTTTTTGTCTCTGCCCTTGCAGAGGACGGGCTGGGAGGTGAGCAGAGCTGCAGGGTAAAGCTGGTAGCCCCCGTACGAGGGCCATGTCGGGTTGGGTGTGTGGTTGCTGTGGTTTCACTGGCTGCTGTAGCAATACTTGCAGTGGTTTGGAGCACAAGGGTACCTAGCATGGCTCCTGTGTTAAGCCCAAGGTCTTGCAGTGTACCTATTTCCCCTTTCAGGAAGCGAGGAGAATGGAAGCCCTTTTCTTTCCTGCAGATTTGTGAAAAATACAGCATTTACTCCTGTCCAGAAAGGAGGGAGGCAGGGCCATGGGCCAGAGCTCAGGCTGAGGTCTGCTTTGCCTGGGGCAGCTGAGTAGGGTTTGCTTCGCTGCTCTGTCCCTTCCTCAGCCCCCTGCAACAGGCAATTAAAGTGAGTGAGGATACTGTTCTGAGAATTGAGGTAGGTACATCAGCACCACGGGGCAAGGCAGCGCTTCTCTTTCTCACCATGCTGGGCATTCTGAAGGCACAAGTTACCTCTAACAGAAAGGAGAAGATCATTGCAGCTGCAAGGAAAGGGAAGGTTTGCTTGGGATGCGTGTGGATGAGCAGAATGGCAAGCAGGGCAGGAACCAGCCCAGAAAGTCTGAATGATTGTCACTTTTTCTTGCCCCACTGCAGCCATGTGTAAGATGGCTGTTTGGATTACATGAAAGACGAGGTAGCCAAGTCAGTAGAAAAGCCTGGAGGTGACGTGTTGTGGAAACCAAATGAAGAGGTGCTGCCTGTCTACTGGAATAACAGTGGACAATTTCTGGTCTACTGTAAGGTATTCAGCGATAAGTGGGCACTAACTCTGTGCTAGGGCTCGGTGCTCCCCTTCTGTTCAACGGGAGATGTCTGAACACTTTCTCTCACTTTTTATCTCGTACTGCATGTGTGTTGCTATTATGCCGTGCCTAAGGACACGTTTGTGGTAAATATGGTGACATGTGTAATTCATACCCGAATAAATTTCCTGCCAACAGCCAACTAGCGTTTGGTCAAACAAATGAAGAAGCTGGTCATGGTTAGGATTTTGAACACAATGGGTCTGTAGTGTAACAGCGTAGCAGTTTCTTGCATTTATTCATGTTTGGAAAAGCAGAAATCCAAATCAATAATCTCTGATGTCTTAAAAATCTGTTTTGCTTCAGGAAGAGCATGCTTTGGGCTGGACTTCTTGTTACTGCATGGAAATGAGCCTGCAGTCAAAGGAATCTTGGCAGGACTGGTGTGATTTTAAGGCTCTAGGATTTTAAGGACATGTGGAGATTAAATTTCCTCAGTAATTACAACCCTGTAGTACAAAAGTTCTTGGTGTATTTCTGATGGGCATCACTGACGCAGCATGGATACTTGTGCAGGAGCTGTTGGTTGCATTCGAGACTTGCAAGAGAAAGGTGTGCAGTACCCAGAAGGCAAGTTTTACAGTAAACCCAGAAGTGGTTAGAATGTTCTTTTACACAGGTCTTTTTTTTTTTTTTTACTGCAGGGACTATACATTGAGACAGTGCATTCTGTCTATATCTCTTACGTTTTAAATAGGAATTTGGAGTACATACATGCTAAATGTTGTCCCCTTTATGGAACAGCCTGGCTCATGCAGTTATTATGGTGAAGTAAGCATATTCACTCCATCTGCATGCGATAAATAGTAATAAAATAGATGCCACCAGATTTTAGGTTTTGAGGAGCCACAGTCCTTTTCCTCTGGCTTTCTTCTGTATTAGCAATCATTTTATTTCAAATGTTGGAGACTTAATGTTAGTTAGCACAGCCTTTCTTGCTTTTGCATCCGTTGTGTATTATTTTGGTGAAGAGTACTGCCAGGTTCATAAATTCAACAACCAACAGACTGAATATACACATATTATGGTAAAAAGAGCAATGTATGAATATTAAATCAAGCTGAGAAACTTCTAATTAGCCTGTAACTATGATATGTGCATTTCGTGGTACTTTGTCAAAAAAAAAACCCTGCTTGAATGTTGTTTTTCCCTTTGGTAGTGTGATGGTTTTGGTGGAATCCAGGCCTCACGATCTCCTGCACTGTGCTATAGGTGGTCTTTGTGTCTGCTGGAACAGCTGCCGTGTTTTGCGTGTGCTTCATTCATTCTATACACATCTGTCTCCCTTTTTTCCAAACCACCTGTTAGGAAAGAATTCTGCTGAGAATGAACATCTCGAGAGTGGAACACAAAGCGCTTCTCAGGCAATCCATACCAAGTGATGCAGACTGAAGTTTGGAAGATAACAGTGTTTATCAAGACCAGAAACGTAGATGTGTCAGCAGTCAAGGTACAAGACGCTTAGGATTCGGACAGTGTATTTGTGGTCAGAGGCAGGAGCGTGCTGTTTAAGTGGTGGATATTAGATAAGCTAGGCGTAGCTTGGAAACCCGGGTGCCTGGAGCACTTAGGGTGATTCCCAGGGTGCTAGCAGTCCTGTCCACAGAGAGAAAGAGCGAGACATGTGAAAGGAAAGAGTAAGAGCCGTGCTTTGGCCTTGAGCCGGTGGCTAGGTAGCCTTCAGGAAGGATTCAGAGCAATAATTCGATCTGGGGGACAGAAACCCAAAGCTCGACTGACTGAGTTTCCTTCGTTTGCTGTTGGCTTGTCCTGTATGAAGTCCCCCTCAGCTCAGGCAGAGCCAGGGAAGCCCTCAGTCTTGTCCTTCTCTCTAAGCCATGCAGAGCTGACTTATGGGTGCTTGCTAATTCAGGGGGAAAAAAGGTTTTTTGTTGGAAGTGGGTTTTGGTATTTCTCAGGTTGCTGCTCTGGTGCTCATCTGATGCTTTTAAAAAGTTAATTTGCTTATTTATTAACAAGACCGTCTTACTGCAAGCAAAGACCTCATGGAGCTAAATATATACCTAGTTCCACTAAAACTCTGCAAAGATTTTAGCAGTGCGTAAGTCTTCCATGATAAACTAACTACAGAAATTACAGAGGCCCAGACTTTTTTCTTCTGGTTCATTTATAACTTACACCAACTTCATACGTTACTCACAACGATGGACTCAATTCGTGATGCAGTTCTAGGTGACACTGATTTGCCGTGTGTTCCTTTATGCTGTCAGCTGCTGATAAAAACAGATGTCTCTGAGCATTCTCAAGGCTGGGATCTCTGTTCTACGTATGCTGCCTGCCTTTTCTATCTCAGATGAGACACTGAAGCTACAGGTTGCTAAAGGTTAAAAACAAATGATCACCTGCTGATGCTTAAAGACGTGGGGGAAAACTGGCGGAATATCACTGATAAAGTGCACCGTCTTTATTAGTTTAACTCTTGAGTACGTTCTGCTATTCACTTTAATACCACAGCTGGTGAATTGGATGTTCCTCAAGCAATGCTATTTACTCACTTTTGACTTTCTAATCTGAAGTATATTACTAAAAATGTTGACAACATTTTTGCCTTGAAGCCAGCAAGGTAGTAAGCTGAGGAGAAGACTTGAGCTCAGATTTTCATTGCAGTTATTGCATCTATACTGTTGTTTGTTAATACTGTAAGGTAAAAATCTCTTGCAAGAGAAAAGCTTCAGTGCCTGTTTTTTTCCCCTTACTTTCACTGTTATTTCTGAAATCCTGCTTGAAGTGGGACAATATGGGTAAGTGACAAACACGCTGATAGTTTTTTTTCAGGAGGTGGGCATGAACTGTTAAATCAATCAGACAGTTGAATGACGTTCTCATTATTTTATTCTACGCTGCAGAGCTCTCCTTAAGCTCCATAAAGAACCTTGGAACTAAAAGGTAAAAATGCTGCGTTGCTCTCTGCAGAGAAAAATGTCCTGTAAAAACAATGGTGCTGTGAGGGAAGGGCTGGGAGGCGCTCAGAAGAGCTCTGTGCAGACAGCACAGGTTTTGCTGAGCTGCCTACATGAAGAGTATTCTTTCAGGCATGGCCATGACTGTATAGTCAGAGTAGTCACCTGCTATACAAAACTTTCCTCCAAAGTCTTAGAAGATGGTCTGATGCTATACTGCAATGCTCAAACGCAGGTTCTAGAAGCTTAATGTCTGATAGTAACTCTCCTATCTTCACACTTTATTTGCTTTGTAGCACAAATTAATTTTGCATGGTCTGCTGGTTTTACACTGGTTGTTGGCATAGAGGAATGATGCAGCTGTACTACTGAAACACCCGCAGCCAGATCTCAGCATTCTCCATGCATAAGATGGGGAGGTCAGTGCCAGAGCGACGGCCTCGCTCATTTCTACAAGTGCTGTGCCCTACCTGACTTACTCTTTTCTTCTTCTCCGAAGCTCAGACTTACAGGAGTGCAGGAAAACAGGCTTTTGGTGTTATCTGTTTTTGCCCAAATTAGTTTCTAAAGGAAACACTACATTCCTGAAAATGAGGGTAAGTGTGAAAGCCATGGGTAAGTTTTCCTGGGACACATCAAATCGGTTTTGTAAGTCTGAACAAGATGCTTTCTGGAATGTGACGCAGGTAACTGAAATCTTCCCGTTAGCTGGAACCATTGGTCCCAGCTCCGATGTCTGTACATCTCAAGGTCACCTTTCCTCTCTCCTCTGCAGTTTCAGTGGGAGCCCAAGCTTCGTGTTTACTGATTGGAAATGTGTACCAATCAGAGCAACTGCTGCGCGCCAGTCTCTTCCAGGGAAACATCTGATTTGTGGAAGAATAACTGTGAGAGGTTATCATTTTAAACCAGTGAATCTTAGAGCTTGGCAGAGGTTGGTTTTAGTTCATGTTGATGCTAATCAAAGATACGTTTTATTTTGTCACAAGAATGTCATTTTAATGCTCTCCTGTTTGTTTGTTTGTTTGTTTTCAAAATTCATTTTCAGATTTTGGGAAGGAACCAGTGTTAAGACACAGTAAATATCAGAGGAATTACAATATATGCAAAGCTTAATTTGTGCAGTATTGCAACATTTGTAGACACGAAAGATGAGAACGGAATTTTTTTAGTTTGCTGGAGTGTATGGACTTACATCAGCTGTGTGGGTTTTTTTTAACTGTGATATTTAAGGCTTCGTGCTCATCTTTAGCTAGCCATTGCTAGCTATTCACTAATGTGGCAATTTGAATGTTCTGAGTGTCTGTTACAAGTACTGCAGATTATGCCTCGTCATTTTCTAAATCTCAGTCCCAAAAGCCACCTCAGTCGCTGATGTGGGTGCATGAGGTTTTTAGTGACTGAGATTCTGCTACTGTGCAGGTAATAAACGTGGTGAAATTTGGAGCCAGAGGGAAATGAGTCTGTGCCCAGAGCAGCTGCACTCCACAGTGCTCTCAGTACCCGCTGTTCATTGTTGCTGCAGCCAGGACTGCAGCAAGTTTGTCCCCGTGGCTGTAAACCATGGAGGAATTTTGGTTTTCTGAATGAGGCACGTGAAACTTCAGTGCTGGTTGGGTGAAGTTCAAAATTTAGACAGCTGCAGATCTTTACGTTAACCTGCAAGAATTTGTCCAAAAATTTAGTCTCTACTGTGCAGGTTTAAAACTTGAATACTGATTTTTATTGCTTTTTTTTTTTTTTTCTTTCAAATCTAAGTTTATTTCTCACATAATAACTTGATGTGAAATTTAGTTTAAAAAAATGGTTGTTTCAAAATGGAATTAGGAATACGGCGTGGATTTTTTTGTATGAGGTTCATCGCAGTGTATAGATTTCTGCCATTGCTATACAGTTTAAACATGTTAAATTTTTTTTTTCTTTAATAAATGCTGGAAAAAATTGCAGGAGTAACAAGGAATATGGGGAAAAAAAAAATTGAAGTACGTAAAACAATAAAATCCAGTGTTAAAATTGCCCAGGCATTTAATTAATAATTTGAACAGTGTGCACTGATTGAGACAGAAATATGCTGGAAGGCTTTGGTTCAGCAAAACGTGCTTAAATTCAAATGTATGCTTATGTCATCTGGATTTAGGATTATTTTGGCTTAAAGCTAAGCACAGGCTTAAACGCTCACTTTGTTATGGCTAGGGCATTTCAGCCTGGTTTGTGGGCATACACTGTCTGGAACTTCCACGGTGTAACTCTGGATTACGAGAGGAGTGCCTGTCAGTATGAGGAGAAGAAATTTCATTCATGTGACGCTACGAGTGCAAGAGCGGCGTGGTCATGGAGCAGTAGGTTTTTAAAAAGAGGGTATTTGCTCCATTTGTCACACGTGGTGCAAGGCCTGCAGGAGTGTAGCCACGTAACTGCAGGTTATACCTCCTTGTGTTCCACGTCAGGCAATTCTAGAGCCACACAGGCAGGCTTCAATTTCACCAGATCCTGACTGATGGCATCTGGCTTTAAATTCTAACAATTTTCCTTTATGCTCTCGCGTTTCTATAGAACTTCTTACGTATTTATTTCATCTTTGCTAGTGAATATCCCTTCTGCCCCTCCGATCAACACCCAGGTACCAGAGACACTCAGTTTTTGTTTAGATGTAGCTATCAGAATCTGCCCCGGGCAGCACAGCACAAGATCCAGGGAAGCTGCTCGATCAGCTTTTAGGCAGTGTGCTGTCCTTTTCACATCTGATGAATCACACCAACAACATCCAGAGAGTAACCTGCTCTAGATGATATTTTGTTTGTTCCACCTGCTTGGTGTGTTGAATGCAGAGTAGTGTCAGTGAAATCAGAAGCAGTACTGGTAGTGTTGCCCTTTTCCCAAACCATTTCTACCTCAAGTTGATAGAATCTCAAGAAGATCTGTCTTCTCTTCAAGACAAATAAGCAAAGTTCTTTTTATCATTTGGACAGAACTTTTTCAACTGGTACCGAGTGATTAGTGTCCTCATTTAGGAAATAACAGTATTTTTTATCAGCTTTTCAGCAGCAGCTGAAAGTAACCTAATACCTCTTTGACTGTATTCAGTTCCCTGGCTCGGCGCTCCCATACAAGATGTAGAAGATGAAAACCTCTGATTTGTGCTTCATCTGATAGTGCAGAGAAGTCCCAGCACCCCCCACAGGCATTCTGCTGTCACAGAAAGAAGCCAGCTCACGTGGAGGCAGCTCGGGAAGTAAGACAGAGGTCCTGTGGCTTTTGAGCAAAGCTGCGTCTACTGGAAAACAGCAGCAGCAGGGGGAGAAGTGTGCATAAATTCCTGCTCAGCATATGGATGCATGCATGCATTTAAGTTCTAAATGCAGCCGGTAGCTCTGAAGGCAGGATTTTCTGCAGCTTCCCACTTTTTGCTGACTTTCTGATTGATTGCACCTGAAGCTCAGTGGTAGTGAAGGACGTGGATGGGGCACCTGGCTGGGATGTGTCTTTCAGAAGCTCCATCTGTGTCCCAGCAGGCAGCAGTAGTGTGGCTGACCAGAGCTGGGCACCGAACCCTGTCTGAAGTACAGAGCTACCTTAACTGCGGAGATGGTGTAAGTGCAGCAGATGCTATGGCGTGTTTATTGGTCCCGGAGATCCAGAGATCAACTGCAGAACTTAAATTTGTCATTCTGAACTCTTAAGGGTTTAGGTGTTTTGTTTAACAAGATTTTAGCTTTAAAGCTGCTGCTACAGTGTCAAAAAAAATTGCAGTGGTTAAGACACGCCAACATAAAATTGTTGCATTGATTTTTTGAAAACAACTTTTATTTTCCTAATCTAGATTCAAGACTCCATGGTGTGTGTAAAGCTTGCTAGAAGACGCCATGCTGAACCAGCCATTGAACTTCTTGTTGTTAGAGAAGCAAGTGTTTAACAAATGGAATAATGTGCAACGAACACACAGTTTGTTAGGGAAAAGTGAGTCTTGTCGTTCTGTGAGTAGGAACAGAAATGAAGAACGGCTTTAGAAATACCGTGCTTCTAAACCTGAGTTTCTGTCACTCGCTGCCTGTCCTCACAGTGGTAGAGCCTCGTGTCCAGTGGCAAACTTTAGCTGCAGTCTGAGGAAGTGCTGACAGTGCTGGCTGTCACTGACACTGACAGTGTGGCTGAGGGCACGGAAATGGGCCACAGAGCAGTGTGCTGTACGGTTTACGCAGTACCTGTGTCCCAGCACCGTGCAGCAACGCCACATGCTCACAAGGACGCGTTAGATGATCACTGCAGTTCGCCGCAGGCTTGGTTTTGCTTTTTGGGAGCAGTGCTGACCCTCAGAAGAGCACCGTCTGTGTGCTGGGTTGGAGTGGCCGTGCACAAGCTGAATCGCCACCCGAAGCTGCACCGGATGGTGCGAGCCTGCAGTGCTGCGGTCTGCACTTCAATGTCAGAACTTCCGCATCTGTAGCTAAAAGACTAAAAGGTGTGAATGCTTTAAAACAAGAATAATTGACAGTGTGCTGTCAGTTCCTATTCATCTTGACATAAAAAAATTGTAGCTATGCATAATTTATAAATGTCATGCATAAGACTATATGGATCTCATTTTAAAATTAAGATGAAAGAGATTCATTTCTGGAATTTTATTAAAATGTTTTAGGGTGTTTCTTTAGGCAGCAGGTAGTTGAACACTATCTCATCTATTTAGATGTGTGCTCCTTCTGTCACGGCAGCATTCGCATAAATAAACGTGCCATAAATGAACGTAAAAGTCAGTATGTTAATACCAGTTTTTAAAAGTGAGTGAGCCAGCACCGGGTAAATGGCCTGGCAGAGCGTGTGACGTATTTCTGTAGGAGAGCCAGGAAGTGAGTTAACAAAAAATCACAGTTTTTTGTTTTTTGTTTTTTTTTCCCCTACAGTATTTCAGATTTGCTCGGTCTTGCTTTTTATTTTAGCGTGGAATGAACAGGAGAGGTTTTTGTGTTATGCCCTGATCTCAGCTACCCAACAGACTGTGTGCGGTAGCATGAAGCAGACAGGAATAACCTGCGTACATTTCCTTCAACTTTTTTTTTAAAAGAAAGAGGTGGAGTCTTTTTTTTTTTTTTTCTGTGTTCCTAAAACATGATGGGGTTACAAAGATGCTCAATGCACCTTTCCTTGTTTTGTCTTAGGGCTTTGCTTCTACCTGGCAGGTGTGGTTGCTAAACAATAAGCGGTGTGGTTGACAGGTGAATTTCACAATTTACCTGCCATCATCGCCTGCTCTGTTCTGCCATTCAATCATCTTGGAATTTTGCTTGCCTGATGAGTTGAGTGCAGATTTTCAATTTAAATGTAACTTCATCTGCTTGATTAAAAATGTAACAGAACATTATCCGTTGCAAATAAATTTCAGGGGAAGAGATGATTTTGCCTGTTTAAAAAAAACATCTGTTTATATTGGCTGGGAGCAGATGATTAATACCTCTCTAATTTCGAGGTTTACCAGTCCAGCTCACCTGTCTCTTTGCATGGGTAGCTGAAATTGATGGCTGTCAGGTATAAACATTTACCTGTTGATGTTTATTTGATGGATTTCTTTTTTAAGGATAATATAGAATCCCATCATTGGGCATTCATTTATTTGCTGTTCATCAAGATGATTGACAGTTTTGCCAGCAACATAGAAAAGGCTTTCCTTCTTGGCACATGCGGGAGAAATATACTTCCGAGCGATAAGGGCCTTGAAGAATAAAGCAGATTTTCCAGATTTTTCACTTCCAGCATTCATTGTAATTTCTTGAATGGAGGCTTAAGGTTGGCACGAACTCAGTGGGATGTAGTGGGAGGTGGATTTCTAACAAGCAGGACAGTCCTGCGGCTGTTCTTTGTGAAGTGACAAATTGTTCGAGCTTCAAAGCAGCAGTGGGGAACTGCCTGCAAACCCAGGAGGCTGTGATCTCAGCCGGCGCTCGGCTTGTGAAGGTGAACCCGCGGCAGCATCGGTGTCACAGCGGCTGCGGGGCACGGGGCCTGCCCGAGCTGCAGGCACGGCCGGCGGTGCGGAGGCCTGCTGCTAACACCTCCGGCCCGGCCGCTCTGCTGGGGCGGCTGCTCCGTGCTGCGTGTCTGCCTGCTGCTCCATGCCTGCCCTGCGTCCGTCCCCCTCTGCCCGCGCAGAGCCGTGCTGCTCAGCACCGTACGTCACACCCGGGCTCGTGCTCTTCAGGCACGCACGCTCCCGTCTTTCGCTGCTGCAAGTTATTTTCCCATTGACGTCACGTTTTGAAATGTTGTTCTAAGATGCTGTATGCTTGCTTGCTCCCAGATGAGAAGATAGGGCTTGGGTTCAGAAGGAGGGAGGAGAACGATGGTTGCACTAAGTGTGAGGAATCACCAGGACTGGGTGCATGCCTGGCTGGTAGGAGAGCATCCCGGTTCTCTTCACAGCATGAGTCCTGCAGTCTTAGCATAAGGAGAGCTGCACGTGGATCCTGCTGTGGTAGCGTCTGGGCTGCGAGACGGGGCACCAGAGAGCTGATCTGCGCCCATTTTGTGTGACGAACTTCTCTGCGAGACTGAGGAAACCACTTAATTTCTCTCTTACCTTCCTGAGCTGTAGATGTGAAAGCGGCTTCCCTTCTTTGTGAAGGATGCGTGCCCGCAGTTCTGCTAGCAAAAGGGCAGTTTGCTCAGGCTTTCTTTCGAAGCGCAGGAATTAGGCGTTACAAAAAAAAATCTACAGTCATTCGGTCTTGCTCCTGTCCTACAGTGCTGTGAAAGATGATTTCTGCGAGAAATCCAGATGCGTTTCAATTAATTTCTGGGCAAGGCAGCTGAGGAAGACAACTGGAGGGCTGATTTTCTTATCCCCGAGCCAAAGCTTTGCACATACTGAGGGCCTGGTCCTCTGCTGTGTCTAAAAGACATCCACAGCACCGTGCTGCTGAAATGCTGACGTAAAAGTCCGCACGTGGATATTTCCTTGTGCAAACTGCAGCCCCTGGTCTTTCCTCTTCGTGGTGTGTGCTAAACCTCAATTATAGCTTACTCAGGAATTTATTTTCGTTTTTACTTGTTCTCAGATTATCTTGGAAAACTCAAATTGAGCCACATGTTTAATTTTTATTGTTTTCTTGATTTTTTTTTTTTGATTGGCCTTTCTGTTACTGAGATTTCTTTCATTGAGACAGAATGCAGCATTCCCTGCTGCAGAACCTGTCTCCCAGGCACAGCTTATTCTTGGCCAAAATTAATTATAGATTAGGAGGAGAGCAACCCTTGCTATACATTTTTTCTTCTGCACATGCTTAAGAATTTCTTCTGGATCTGATTTAGTGTGTAGCTTTGTTTGCTCCCATGTTCTCCTGAAGGTCTGCTGAAGTTCAGCCTTGGCACTACTACACACCTCTGCATCTGTCAGCTCGAGACATGAGTGCTGCGTTTTACAGTACTGTGAAAATGGCAGACTGCATTTGAAGACCTTGGAAACACTGTTATTGCTGGTTGATTTTTTGTTTGTGGGTTTTTGTTGTTGCTGTTGCTGTTTTTCTTACTGCCATATGTTTTGCATTGTTTTGCATTCTGTACTGTAAACGCAGAAGAGGTTTATTTGCAGGGCACGTAAATAAATCTGTTATGTTTTTATATTTTAGTATAGTCTATTTCTCCTTATTATATATGAGTGAAAGGGTTATTGTATATTTAGGTCTAGAAGCTCAAGACTAATCCAGGCTATGTGGAAAACAAGGGGATGTACTTCAGAGGATTTGCTGAAGTTCTGCTATTGTTGGTCTGTGAGGTTTCAAAATGCTGTTTCAATAGGCCTAGATGACCTCACCTTTCGCTGTGCGCTAATCCACAACCTCCATTTGTACAATGTGTTAGAAAAGTTTATTTAAGGAGACTTTCACTGTAATAATAGGTGATGCTTTGCATAAGTCATAAAGTCGAAAGTTAAACAAGGACATCTTCGTTGAGTGTACTTTGTATACTCGACCCCAAAGGAAAAGCAGTTACCAAAATTGCTGTTTGACCAAGTTCTTTTAACGTATTTTTATGTGACAAAACTTAAAGCAGCCTCAGAGGATCCATAAGCAGTACTTCAATTTAGTATTTGTGGTTCAATTCTCCTTTTTTAAAGCATCTACTTACTTCCTTTTTCAGTCAGTGCTGAGAAAAAAGCCCCAGTGAATCTCTTTTGGGGGATGCCCTCCTGTCCACGTTCTTCCACTGAAAGCCTGTAGGACACTTCTGTCATCTGACAGCGTTTTGCTTGCTCAATTACATGTAGAGCTGCTAAGCTCAAGCTGCGAGGCGAGCTGGATTGCAGAGCAGGTTTACACACACGAGCGTGAAATCCTTCTCCTGGCTTGCTGTGATTGGTGTTGGTTGGGCGTGCCGCCATGTGGACATCTCTCAGCTACCGCCATCAGTCCCACGGAGAAGCCCAGAGGAGTTTGAAGGACCTTGAACTTCTTCTTATGCTTGTGTGAAATGGGTCTGTCTGTCAGCTGAGTAGGTCCCAGCAGCACAAGGGGCAGGAGGTGATAGCTGCTGTTTGCTGGGCCTGTGTGCCGTTCCAAACCGCTTCTTGGTCAAAAAAGAGTTTTAAATCTGTCGTGATGCGATCCAGTTGTGTTATCACGGCTGTGATCACACCAGGGGTGGCTTCCATGCAGCACAGTCTGACGAGTACTTTGCAATCATGGCATATATTGCTCATGTCAGGGGCATGCAAACGTGTATCTGACTGTATCTGGAGAGGAGGAAGGACGGGAGAGGATCGTTCTTCTGGTGCTGCAACCTGATTCAGCACCCAAGGAGGACTAACTCCTCCCCTGCCAAAACGAAGTCTCCAGGGTCAGTGTTTGCTCTGCTCAGCGGATATATGGATCAGCATTAAGAAGCTTCAAAGATCTTTCTGTCAACACCTGGATTCGTCGAGCAGGCAAAATGTTTTTGTAATCTTACAGCAGGTGATATTTATGAGATACTTTTCAGACTGGTTTTTTTTTTTTACCACTGTTCTCGTGCTGGTGGTGGAAAGCATGGCAGTTCTGCAGTCATCCTCTGCAAGATCAGTGTAAGTTGTCTCTGTGGACTCAGAGAAATACCATTCCTCTCTAATGATGGTTAGAAGAACGTCATTTTCCCTCCTTTAATTGAAAGCTTCAGTTCATTGCAAAAAGAAGAAGTAATGCTCTATAGGTGTCCTTTTAATTTTTTCAGAGCTGGAATCTAGCTGCGTGCCATGTAAACCTGCCTGTGAATTAATTACAGAAGAGAAAAATGGCAAACTTGACCAGCAAGATATTTGTATGGCCTTATCCCAGACTATAGTTTAAGATGGGATAAAAAGAGGTGCGTGGGATGTGGACTTTAACCAGTCACAGGGCCATATAAGATAGGATCTGGAGATTAAAAAGCAGAAGTGGCACCAAATAAACAACTGGAGACAAATGTTTATTCCCTTATGTCTGTCATACCACTAACTTCTGCAGCCATTGAGCTGGCAGTTGGATCGTGAGACAGTGGTATTTTAATTCTGATGAATGCCCATAGCCAAGTAAGAAAGGAGTCTGCGTGTCTGTGCACCACACCGAATTTTCATATTTCGTATGAAATCTGGGAGAGTGTAGTCCCATTTGTATCCCTTCCTTTCGCTTACATTTGCTTTCCAGGGCATTTTTAATTGTATTAACTCCCCTCTTTTGACGTCAATCAGAGAATCAGTTTCAGGCTGCCACGATGATAGCCTTGCAGTACTGCACCAAGCCTGAGCACAGACAGCAACCAGGAGTGGTGCCCTAAAAGCCTGCATGGCAGAGGGTTAGGACAGTCAACTGACCTTTCACAGTGAGCTGCAAGGTGCTGTACTGGGCAGGAGCAGGAGCTGAAAAGTGTTGAGACGCAGTGCAAGTGCATCGAAAAGCTCTGCAAACCATCTGGTCTCAACTTCTGCAGCGGTGTTGCGTTCTTTGCTCCAAGTCTGGTTTGTGCTGCACGCAGACAGGATAAGAGAACGCAGCTGATTGTGCAGATTATCTTCCGGTTCCTGCAGTCGAGGCTCCATTTTTTCTAGCTTGGGAATATTTTTTTTTCCTGCTTGCTGGAAAACAAGGCTGAGATTTGCAGCGCTCACCTCTCGTGCTCTCGTGCCTAGCTCAGTATGTCACTGCAAGGGGCATGCACTGTGTGCCTGCATCGGTGTCCGCGTGGGGAAGGTGGAGAGGAGAGGCAGCTGCTCAGGGACAGAAAATGACAGATGTCTGGCTGCAGCAAAAGCATAATTTTCATTGAGAAAAAGAATTTAAAAGCTTAAATCCTGTGAAGTTGAGGAAGTTGAGATGAATTTTGTTAACTCCCCCATTCAAAGCTTCGTGATGCAGACTCGAAGATATCAGATTTTTTTATCTCCTAGCTATTAGTGCAGTTACTCCTTTAAATTGAACTACAGTGTGGAAGGTGGGGTGAACACCATAACCAAGTTATTGGCTGAATCACCCGGTTATGGTACAGCTTGTTAAAATGTCGTCGATGAAACGTTTTTGTTGAAATATTCTTGTGATGCTGTTTGTTCCGAGTCTACATCAGTGGTAATAATGAGTATACAATTACTGTAGTAAATATTTGTGTAATTTGAATTTCTCTACTTGGATGTACATATCTGAGCATCTAGGGTCAGAAGGGCTACCCTGTAATACCAAGTAATTCATGGCCATGGATTACAGTTGTTTGTATTCTTTCATTATTTTGCAGTTTGTGTCTGGCATCCAAAGGAACCCATTTCCCTGGTGTTTTTTTGCTCACATACCCCTGATCTTAGGAAATTCTGAACGTCACAGAAGGGTTTGTTTGAAAGTAATCTTATGTATTTTATTTTTTTTACAATTTTACTGTTAGAAACAAATAAAGAAGGTTACATTGAAACTAGGATTTTACAACCCTTAACATGTAAAACAGCATGCCGTCTCCTATATATTCAAATCACAGTTGCTGACTTCTATTCCTTAAGGTTCATTCCCTCGATTGGTTTGTAACTATTCTAAAACTTAATGTTATTTGCTAAGTAAGGTTCTTCAAATGAAATTGTATTACTTCTGACGTTGTTCAGAAAGTTGCAGCTTTGCAACCTGACACCTACAAAACCTTGCCCAGGAGGCACTGGCATGGCTTTGTGAGATTTACATTCGTTTCCATGTTATTTATGGGGGATCGGGAAAGCTCATTCAGCCATTGCAGAAAAGCTTTTCCAGGTTCTTCCATTTAGAACCACAGAAACAAAGATACTTTTTTTTTACACAATAGTACCTTATAAAGCTTTCACCTTTTCTGTTTTCCTGATGTCTTGACATGAGAAGAAAACAAGTTTTCAATCAGGGAAGCTGTACGCTGAAATTGCTGAGCCAACTTGGACCTCCTGCGCCTCAGTGCTGTGCAGCTAACAGAGATGTAGCACTGGGAGGTGTTTGTGGACGTGCTCTATCAGCCTTTCCTTGCCCCTGCAAATGCTTGTTGTCCTGTGTTCATAACTCTGCCCAAATTCCAGGCAGGAGGGAGGACAAACGCACACCTTTGCTCACATGCATCTGGGTACCAGACCTCTTTATTTCTTGCTAGCGTGTGAAGTGCTGTGTGAAAATCCATAAAGGCTAAAAGGGAAGCGGGTGAGAAAAACACACATCTCAAAGGCTGGCTCTCGCAAGGCAGCGGATTTCCAGGATAAACAACACATAGTGTGTAATAGCTATGAGAAATGGGTTTCCATAAACTCCAAAATAACAGAATTCTTCTATGCAGTGTAAGTGGTGTTATAAAAATGTAAAGTTCATTAACAAGCTGTTTATTGTTTTATCCACTTGAATGTAATTTAGAGATTATATACTGTAATAGGATTTATAACATTATACATTTATAATCTCTGTGGTTTTACAAACACATCAAGTACAGCTGGCAGAAACTGCCATTTGCCTTCAAAATAAAAGTGCTCTGGCATAAAAAAAGCAGGCAACACCTGCTTATCTGAAGAACTTTTGTTTGGTTCCACCGGTATTAATGGATTTAAAGAAATCTCTGTAAGCAGTATAGAATATGAGCCTAATGAATTCAGCATCTTACTTTCAAGGATAAGGTAGTCCTGGTTTAAGGGAAATTTGTATGAGATATTGAGGGTTAGTTATTTGTGTCTTCATGTCAGCGCGCTTCTGTGCTTGAGGATATATTTTATAAAGGAACTTAGAAAGTACTTCCATTACATAGGAAAGACCACATTTCTCCTGAACTAGAGTAATTTAATTTTTTTTTTACTCTATTGCAGCATATGAAGCTCTAAACAACGTGGCTTGGGCACAGGTAATTTCTCATTTGCAGTTCAGACGATGTGAGAAAAATGAAAACAGGAATTGAGAAGGGCAAATGAAGGGAGAGAGCACTGTTTTACAGCACACTTTTAAATGCATATTAAAATGCTGGTCCAAGTCAAGCTAGCTTTCCTCAGCAGAAAGTGCCTTCAGCCATTATTTTTAGGCTTTGTCACTTTCTTTTTTCTTTCTTTTTTTTTTTTTTTTAAGCAGTAGGCGGTATATCAGATTTTGATGTAACCCGACTCCCTTGATTTCAGCTGGATGCAACGCACACTTTCCTGTCTTCCAGCCCTAAGCAGCTGCTCCGAGATTGCCAACACATATAGATGCTGTTGCCAGCCATTCTCTGCCCTTAATTATTTCCTGCCCCGCTTTGTGAGGAATTGCAGTAGCCAGTAGTCATCAAAAGACGCTGAGAAGCTTCATTTGTGGTTGCTGTGTTGAAGTTGGACTGTCTTGCTGGGGGGAAAAAAGAAAAAAAAAAAAAAAGCAAGCCTTCTTAATGCTTTTGGTGACTGTTGTGTTCTTTGAAATTTTGATAAATGTGTTAGAGAGGGGGGATGTAAGGAAATACGCTGAGGTCAGCTCGCTGCACTGGCTTTCAGTGGCATGCCATTGATGGAGGATACCTGGGTGCTGGAAGAAATCTTATTTGTGCGCGAGGTTCTTAATCTGCTAGAAATAGAGCGGTAATGTGGAAATGTGGAGACATGACTTACGTTCTGGCACTGCTGTGTTCTCGCAACGAAGCGGGCACAAACCCTGAAAAGCTGCAATTTTTCACCAGTCTTAAAACAGTGCTGTTTCTTACCCTACTTTAGGTTGAAAGGCAGTAATGGTCTTCTGAAATGCAGGAATAGTTTTGGCTAGGAATGGTTGTGTGCATGACAAGGCGTACCTCTTACCTCTAAAACAAGGCTAATTTTAACCTCATCTAATAAATGTTAATTCATCGGGTACTACTGATCCTAATCTCTCTGCTATGGCAAGGGCACGTCGGTGCCTTTCATGAGAAAACAAGACTTGTTTGCTCAGCCCAGCGGGTTTTTCTTACGAAATGGGAAAAATTAACGAAAATAAATTGGTGGTAACTTTTCTTCCGAAGGAAGTAATTTACAGTTTGTGAGCGTCTCCATTTATCCGTAAAACGCATCTGCAAATATGTATACCTCCACCTATTGAAAGTAAAAGTCGGGAGCCTTCCTGCACAAAAAGGGGCTCTGTGCAGTGCCGATGCTTGAAATACGCAGAGGAACACCTGCATGCCGAACCTCGCAGTGCTGGTGCCTCTGCTGCTTCCCTTTCCCTTTTACAGTAGCCTTCCACTGGCTGGTTTGAAATGGAGGCCAAGCCTCACGTCTGCTTTCCGTAGGCAGTGCATTTAGAAAATGACTGCCTTTCATTCCCCCAGCACAGACCATTGTCAGGAGCTTACTGGGGCAGCCGGACCCCTGGAGCTATGGAGTATGACAGCTCCCTGCTTCTATAAGAAGTGCTACTTTTGCATTGATTTGCACAATAACTTTTCCTCCTCCTTCTCTGAGCCGTATGTTTCTCAAGCAGGTCTTTTCATCCTTAAGAAAGGTCAGATGGGCTGAGGATAAGCTCCCCGCGCCAGGGAAAATTTACTGGGAGAAAGACATCCAGAAATAAAACTGGCACAGCAGCGCAGCTCCAACAAAGATATCCGTTTGTCAATTGGTGTCACCCATAACCCTATCTGAAGCTTTTCTTTCTTTCATTTCTTCCACACAGCTCTCCTGTATTTTTTTTTTTTTTTTCACTCATTAAACTTTTTAGCATTTGGATAGTCCCTCGGAACGGCTCTTTTCTTTGCGTAAAATGGGCTTTGGCTGTTTATTTAGATGTCCAACGAGGCTGTGTGCAGGACGGTGATTTGTGTCGTACTGAGGAATTAATCCATTTAGTCACGGAAGCGCCGCTCGCTGCTTTGATGTCACTGGCAACTTTGGGGAATTAGAACTTAAATTTGGAAATGTAATGTTAGTGATGATACCCGTGGCCTTTCCTGCCCTGGCTCCTTCCACACGTCCGCTTGCTTTCTGGACGTGCTGCTTTCACTGACACCGCGGAGGCTGCTAAGCCAGCTTAGGGCACGTAGCCTTTAAGCATATAATTGTCTGCACGCTGGCGAAATAAAGTACGTATATATCTTGCCCGTTAAAGCGGTCATGCTTGATTTTCTTCTCTTTTTTTTTGTCATCTCCCTGAATATTTTCAGGATCTCACTGTACGGCGCTGCCGCGTGTGTTAGCAGCGCAGCGGGACACCATTTGTTTACTGGCTGTTAAAAGCGTTTCCGGAGAAATTTCAACGCGTCTTCATTCGCCTCTGGAGCGTCGGAGGGAGCAGCTGCGAGCGGCGCGGAGCTGGGGGCGGGCGGGGCGGGGAGCGGAGCGGGGCGGCGGAGGTCGGGGCGGGCGGGAAGGCGCGGCATGAAGGAGCCGCGCTTTGAAGGCGCCCCTCAGCAGCGCGGGCGTCGTGACAGGAGGCTCTGCTCTCTGTCGTGGCTTTGGTGTCCCGTCCCCCTGTCTCCCCCCTCCCCCCCCGGTAGAAAACAAAGTCGTTATGAATCTGTTAATTGTGCTGAAGGAACGTGAGGAAGCACTTGCGGAGTTTGCGTCGCCCGCTGTGAAGCTGTGCGGCCGCGCTGCCCACGTCACAGCCCGCCCAGGGCGCTGCCCTCCGCGCGGGGGTCCGCCGTCCTGCCGGCAGCGGGACGGGGCGGCAGCCCCGCGCTTTGTTCCACGCGCTGCCGCAGCCGGAGGCGCGTCTGTGTGATGGCGTCACGGGGGCAGGCCGAGAAACGAAAGGAGGAACTTGTTCGCGAACTGCGTTTCCCTGACGTGAAACCGATACGCGCAGTTTGCCTTCCCTAGTCGCGATCTTTCGTTTCCGCTTTTTTATGCAGCGGTTTTTAGAAAAGTTTTACGCTGACTGGAAATGGGTTAGAAGTTGTAACACCGGCAGCGTTTGGAGCTGCTGAAGTACGGGGGGCTGAAACGCGGTGGACATCCTTCCACCGCTGCCTGCTTCCCGTCCCGGCTTCTAAAGCAGGACACAAGCGGAAGAAAACTGCTGGAAATATTCTGGTGCCTGTGTTTATCAGCTGGCATAAAGCTGATGGGCTCGGCAGTTTTCCTGTAACATCTCAGTCCTGCAGAAGAGAAAGCTTTTAAAACGAGCTGCAGCCAGGCTGGTGCTGTCAGCCCGGTGCTCCTCACACCACATCCTCAGTGTTCAGAACCTTTCCAGCATATCATCTCTGTTGCGGCTGCGCAGTAACGCAGCGTGCAGCAACGCGATTTGCATTGCTGGAAGGGTGGAACTCCATTAAGCTCAATGCGAGAGCACCAACTGTTCTCCAGCACTAACTGGCGAGAGCGGGACAGGTAATGAAAGGCAAAACGTGCAGCACGACTTTCTGTAGAAGGACAGTCGTTTTCATTTCATCGCCACTGAAGATCACTGTATTGATATTCTTGGAGACGCAGTCTGAATTTGGGGCATTTAAACTGCGAATGCAGAAATGGTTTTAAATGTTACCATCGTAGGAAACTTTAATTTGTGAATGCGCTCAAAGCTGTGTGTGACACTCTTTGGTCATCTCAACTACTTGTAGCCGCTGTTGTTAAATAAGGCCTTCAGCAGGGATAATGAGATGAAGAGCCACTCTAAAATCATGTCTGTGTGGATAAATTATTATTTTGAAAGGCATTTCTTGTCTGTTTGGTGCGCAGGTGGCACCAGACTTAAACAGACTTAAAAGAAAGTGCTTCTTCAAGCTATGTTGTTAAGCTTGTAACTTCGTGCCACGGAATGCGTTTGTGCTTACCGCTTCATGAGCTCGTAAAACAATTGGAACAGCTCATAGGCAAAACAGCAACCGATGTGAGGGCCGCTGAAAGCACCCCAGTCTCAATCAGAGGGAGCTGAGGGCAGTCAGAGCAGTCGGGAGACATTTCAGTGCCTGCTTGCCCTGCCTTAATGCATCCGACTGCGTACTAGCTCTTGGCCACGGCTGGAGATGGGAGTTGACCAGAGGAGTTTTTGTTCCAAGCTGTGCAGCCCTATTTGTGCCTAGTAAGCAGTATGCAAGATGGCTGGGGTTGGAGATCATCACAGAGCCATAGAAAGATATGTCAGAGGAAGTGGGTAGCGCCAGCCCTTTGGAGGTGAAATAGAGCAACTGCAAACAAGTGGTATGGTTTGCTGCTTTTCACTGCTACTCTGTGTTTTGACTCCGTTGTGTTCGGCACACGTGGAAACTGGTATTTCTGAGGCCATCGTCTTTATGCCAGTGGGCAGCTGGATTCAGCGTATGTTTGCGGTGTACTGAGCACACACAGTCAGTGAAGTCCCTCCTCCTGTGTCTCAGATGCTCCTCGTGACCCCTCCCTTGTGCCAGCACAGTTGCTGTGGGATCAGGTAGTTAGCTGGGTCACCAGAGCTGCTGCAGCTGAAAACTGGCCTGGCAGTGGGGGGCACTGGCACCAGCCAGATGGTCTGCTGTGAGGTAGCTGGCATGGTGCTGGGGCAGCTCGGTGGCAGGAGCAGAGCCAGCTGAGTTAACAGCTGCGTGATTCCAGCCCTGTGTTCCCATTCTGCCTCCTGACCAAGGCCTGTGCTATGGCTGACCCATGTTTTCAGGGGTTTGCTTGAAATGGAAGGTGGTATTTCATTCAGTGAGTCTTGGATTCTCCTGTACCAAATCATTTGTGTTGAAGTCTTCCAAAAATGTTTATCCTATGAGCTCGATCACTGTATTTTATCTCTTTCTCTCTGCTGGGATGTTTTCTGTGCCCAGAGACTGTATTTAAGTCTGATGTTTGCAGGTTTTTCTACAAGACCCCACTGCTTCTAAATCCGGGGGACAAGAAGTTTACATCACGTCCAGAAGTTTTTTTGAAGCTTGCATCCGAGGAGGCTGAGTAAAAGGAGTTTGTGCAAGTGCCAGTGTGGTTCTTGGCTCTGGAGCTGCGTGAAGCCACGTCCCAGTGAATGCAAAGACTTTTTCAAGCAAAAGCTGTGAACTGAGGAGTGGCGTTTGGTCGCCCTATTGAGACCATTGTTGCCTACTGGCTACATCAGATCTTTTCTGTTTGTCTTTCATAAGAAATTTGTTAATGTTTCTTTTGCACGCTTCTCCATGAATTGATTTAAATGGGATTTGCACAGCAGTAACTGTAAGGCCTGCCAGTTAGTCTCAGCAATCTAATGAATCCTGGGCTCTGTAACAAAGCAGCTGTGGTGACTCATGGTGAAAATACAAGCTTGTCAGTCAGTCTAGCCGCATTTTCAGGACAGCTAGTGGAACTTGTGCTTTGGGTGGGAAAAGGGCAGACCTGGGACTCCTGGTGTATATCCATAGCGCCTAAATTTTGGAGCTTGTTTTAAAAAAGAAATGCTTGAAATCAGGCTTCTTATTATTTGGGTTGGTTTAAAGGTTTGGCAAGCATTTAGAAATGTAGTTTCCAGTGCCTGTTTTTTACGTACCTAACCATCAGGTCTGGCTGGGTAGCTCTGAGTATCCAGCACTACAGCAGCACCTCTGCTTCAGGGCAGGCCTGCTGGCTGTTAGTGCCATCCCACAGAATGTCTCGTTTGGAAATGCCCGCCATCTACTTCAGAAACACACAGGCTGCTTGTAGGCTTTATTGCAAACGCTGGGACGTGCATTTAATTCTTTTTCACTGTTTCGGCATGTCCTGTTCTTCGGCTGATTTCTTCTGGTGACTTCACCTTTCAATTTCCTTGCAGTCAATACAAAAACCTGTAGACCACTTTAGCGAGCTTCGGGAAAATGGCTTCAGGTTCAAAGAGAGACAACTTCGGAAGCTGTCTCAGAATCACAAAAGCTTGAGGTTTTCTCCAGCTGGTATTTGCTCTTTACTCAAGGTTGGATTAGCCTCAGAGCTCCACTGATTGCAACACTTAGGCTAAGTGCTGTACGCCTGCTGTGAAAAATAGATAGGAGGAGGTTCTTTGCGTTCTCTCACTGCCCCCAAAATGGCCCACGTCTTGTTTTAAGAGATGGTGCTGGAAAATAAGCTATGTACTTCTGCATAAAAGCGGAGTGAACTTGAGAGGGGGGCACCAAATAAGGTAATAAATTCTGTAGCAATCACATTTGCAGTGCGGTGAGGAGCACCTTATCACAGAACCAAAGGGTAACTTTGCAAAACCCCGCTTTAAAAGTCTAAGAAATCGCTGAGAGTTCTTCATTTTGAGGCATCTGTTTGGAAAGACACGCCAGGAAGTCACACCATTTTTTCCCCCTTTTTCCCGCTGTTTGTTTTGTCATCATTAATATTTCCTTGTAAAAATAATGTAATAATTTTAAGAGCCTTTATTGGTTGCTTTTAGTTAGCTCCCTGTTGGCTGTCTTAGAGAAGCACCAAAAAAATGATGCAGCTGCAGCAGGAAATGAGCAAAGCGAGGAGGAAAGAAGTGTCTAGAGGAGAAACTGCCAAAAATCTCTGGGCAGGGATTGTTTCTGCTGCTAGGCCAACGCAGCAGAGGGCATTCTGTGTTTGTTTCATTTATTTGTCTGCAGGCTTCAATTTGGAACAAGTGCAAATGATTTAGCAATTCCCTCATTTCCTCATAATGCCTAGAAAAAAATTCATGATGGGTTTCTAATGTGTTTGAAATTTAATGCCTCTGACAAATGCTTTTGATTCTTCACTTGCACAGAAAACCGTAGACGTTCAGACTACCTAACCCTGTAGCTCCTCGCACGGGTCGTTTTACTTTAGAAATTTGGAAGAATTGCTTCTTATGAGTGCCAGTAGTAGAGCGTGTCAAAAACTTTGATCCTTTCTACCATGTCCTGTTTTTTATTAAGCCTGTGTACCAAGGCCGTTCACCGTAAACTCCATGTGACTTAGGGGGTTCCTCTTAGCCAGAGAGCTGCCATCAACGTTCAGTGATGCTTTGCTTTTGAGAAGGGAGGTCACGCTGTTATTTATTCTTCCATTTATTTTATTTTATTTTTTTCGGAAGGCAGCAAATTGTAATTGAAACCAAGTTGCAGCGACTTGTTAAGCACTTCAGGACCAGCCCTCGTTTTTACCCAACACCAATATTTAGAATGCAGCTGCAGCAGATAAACGGAAGGCCCCAGATGGTGGCTGTCTAATCCTCATGAGAATTCATGTCCTAGAGGCAGCTCTTATCTCTCCAGACCTGACATTGTCTGCAAGTCTACTATAACGGGGAATAATATAAACATGCTATGCATGAGTTTCACTTCCTTGAATAACACAAAGACACAGGAAGTTAAGCTAAATGTTACAAGAATAGAGTTCACATTACCGAAAGTCTCGTTATTTGTGTTACTCTAATGGGTAGCCAGCAGTTTGGGGGACACGGTGCATACTCCAAATGCCGCACAGATTGTCATGTGTTGCTCAGAACTCTGGTATATAGGTCTGCTTGAAGAACATGCTCGCAGCTGTTTTCTACCCGCTGCTGCTCACAGTTAGGACATCGCTGCAACTTTTCACTTTCTTCGCTGATACACGGGAGGTCGTGGTAAAAATGTTCCAGCTCTTCAGTTTTCCTAGTAGAAATATATCATGGGTTTCATCATGAAAAATACCAGAGGTGGACAGGTTTCTGATGTTTCTTCCTGCTGCTGAGTGAGAGTCTCTCCTTGCCTGATACAATGACTTGTGTCCAGTGCTCCAGGCAAAACAGTGAACATCTCAGGTGAAGAGTAGAACATCTCAGGTGGTTCTGCCAAAACATACAGCTAAGTCTCTGTAACACTGCAAATGAAATGCTAAGTTTGAAGTTGTCTGCTTTTTTAAAAAAAGAAAGAGCACAAATCCCGAGACTTCATTCACAAGAAGAGCTGAAATTTAAACTCTCTTTACCATTGGAAATGAGGACAGAAATTATTAACCTAACTGTTATTGACAGGTTTGATCTAGTTTAGGTCCAGCTGCACCCAGAACAGAGAAGATGTGTGTTTCTGTTTTATATTTTAACCAGCTGTGTCACAGACAGTAGGGCGATGGCGAGCAAGTATGTGTGCTGAAAACTGCATTACTCCAACTTACTTCACTTGAAACTGTTAAACAAGGAGCTATTTTTCTATCTGTCTGGTTTAATTATTGCAAAAAAAAGACAGTACACCATTACAGAGCCTTACAGAAGAGCAGTGTTACTGCTCTTACTGAGCCGTACCGGTAAGCTCTTACAGATTGGTTCTGCTGCCATGTAAGTTGTAATTAAGTGATTAAATCACGATTAACAAATTTAAAGCAGTGTCCCGAAGCTGACGTTGAGCTGTGTTTTAACTCTCTACAAAAAGTATTGCTGGCTTTTCTCTCAAAGCCATCATCTTCCTGCTGAGCGATGTAGTGCTGTAGTTGGCATGTCCAGATGTGCTGACTCAACTTGGTAGTGCTGGATGGGATGTTCATGTGAGCCACTCCAGGTCGAGCGGGAATGCTGGCACACTTTCATGGTACTTGCCATAATATTTTTCCATACAGCTGGAAAATTGTGAAAATCCTGCAGTTGATTACAGTCGTACAGTCTGTTTGTCAGTGATCCGAGGTCAGAAATAATGACTGCTAGCGTTGTTTGTAATGCCTGCTGGTTTCCTGGGCGCACACTGCTGCACTGTAATGGCAGTAAGAGCAAAACGGAAGGGTGCTGTCTCGAGAGGTGAACATACAAAAGATGTTTGGGGTGAATGTGCAAGCGGTTGAAAAACAGGGGAATTGGAAGGCACGCCGTACGCTTCCTGAAGGTGGCATTTCTGTGTAACAAGACATTCGACACCGAGAGAGGCAAATGAAGTTAGCTTTAACTGCTAGGAGCGCGGGCACGAAAGAAATTATACAGTTTTATTATGGAAAGTGAGCCAGGTATAGCAAGGGTTTATTCCCGATGTAACCTTAGAAAATAGTTTGCAGGAGGAATGAACTTCCCTGTTTACACTTGATAGATTTCTCTGTGTTCTCTTTAATTTTAACAGCATTGATATTCCGTTTGCTTTATGAAACCCTTTATTACAAACAGTTATGAATATGAACATCTCATTTGACTGCTGATGAACAGAGGGGAAAATCTAAATTAAAACTTTAAATACCACTATTTAATTACCCAAATGGCTTTGACTGTGTTAAAGAGTGCCTGGGATTATTCTGTTTTTCAATTTGTTTTAATGCTTCCTTGGTAAAAGCTGATGGATTCCCAGGCCCATTGCTGTCACTGATGAACTATATAAAGATAAATGACATTATGGTAAATTCCACTTAATGACACATTTTTAATTTTCAGAACACAGACATTTTCTGGCTAGTGAATGAAGGCTAATTACCTCAAGATCAGAACGAAATAACTCCTCATTTTGAAAGATAATAGAAAAGAAATGTTGCAGATTAATGATGCTATTTATCTTTAAAAGAAAAAAATATCTATCTTTATCCTGATAGTGCTGTTCCCTGAGGTACACGGTTATAAAATGAATCTGAAGTCGCAACTTAATAGGTTATTAAAATTATTTGAGTGCGGGCTCCTCTGGTTCAGCCTTTCCATAAATTTAAATTGAAGGTCTGCTGTATTTCTAAAGAAAGCAGCTTGTTTACGAGACCATGGGGAGAAGATAGGTTACTGACAAAAGATGCACTTAACCTCATTCTGTATCTCCTTTTATTTCTTAAACCTGAATGGAATAGATATGTTTCAGAAATTGTCGAGATAAAAGTTTCGAATGTCTGAATTATCTTACGGTTCTGTCTTGTCCTCGCAGCATATGTCACTGTTAGAAGAGTAAATAGGAATAAACAACCTGGAGGTAAATTAGCCTTGGGGACATGGCAGCAAACAGTACCAACTATTTCCTGGAATCAGCTCTTCTAACTGATATCCTATTACTGCTTGCAGAGAGAGTCCTGGCAGTACTGTCTTATGTTCGGAAAGTGTAGGTAGAAGAAGATGATGAGCAGTGCTGTGAGTACTCCTCGTGCTCGTGCCTCTTTGGGTCACTCTGCTCTGTTTGTCGTTACTCATAGCTTGGCACTGGTTGCATGTCTTCTGTTGCAATCAAGTTACAAGCGTGGAGTGAAGACGAATTCCTGTCAGGCACTGTTCTTCTGCAAATAACTCAATTTTTGAAGTGTGAAAATGCAATTGAAAAAAAAAAAAATCCATGAAAATAGCTTTCATGTAAAGTTGCCACCTAATCCTGAGAATCTGAGCTCTTGCTCATGTACTGATAACCACATCAGTACACATCAAAAGTGCTGCGTTCCGAGCAGCATTCCTTCTTACACCACTCCTACGCAGGTTTCATGCCATTCTGTCAGATGGACTTTGCTGCTGACTGTCAAGGTTTCCACTCAGTAGGAAGGTGACGTAGGTGTCCTCAGCCAGCCCAGCTCAGATGAGAGGTTCCTCGGACTTTTGCAGCGTATGGAACTCAGGGGGGAAAGGGAGAGCCTGTTCACTGAGTTGAAGTACTGTGGGCTGTCAGAACTTTGTTTCTAGCTACTATTTCCATTCCCACAGGAGAATTTGTTGTTGTTTTCTCCCTGCTGAGCTGGTGAGTTTTTGCTGGCAGCACTCTGCAGTCTGGGTGCTGCTGACACTGCCCCATGGGATGCTGAGGGCAGTGGGGCCGAATGTTCCCTCTGATGTTTGCCCTCCTTGGCTGCAGCCCAAAGTCACCTGAATCTGTAGTGCTTTCCTCGTGTCCCATCCTTGGACGTCCTCTGCTGTCTTTGGCAGGCAGAACAGTTGTGTGCTTTAAGTACATTTTGCATTTCAGCGAGTCCTTTCCGTTACGGCAGCTCCGATGCCTCCCATCCCTCCCAGCACACCGCCTGGCTCAGTCCTGCGATCCACGCTCCGTGCTGGCAGTGCCCCGAGGTGGGTTCCACTGCACACCCCAGGCCTCCTAGGGTGAGCTGCGGCTGGGCTGCCCTTTCTGCTGGCCTCGACTCTGGCATCGTTTAGTTTAGTTTCACTTCGCCTCTCTGTCAGCTGTTCAGACAAAAGCTGTGCTGATTTCTGCACTGTCGGTGCTGGGCTTGCTCGCAGCCCAGACGCAGTGCCTGCTGGCCGCAGCCGTTGCAGTCCCCAGGGCTCATGCCCTTGGCAGAGGCAGACCCAGCAGGCCTGCAATGCCGGCACCCAGTGCTGCCCTCAACACCTTCTTCTTCCTTCCTCTTTCCAAACCTGTCCCCGTAGGACTGACAGCTGTGTTCTGCCTGCTGCCTGTCTCTCGGCCCAGTAATACACGTCACTGCATGGTGAAATTAAGAAAAAATTATCTTGGTGGCAGCTGATGTATGTTTGTGGTGCTTAATATGGTTCTGGCATTTGGTTTGGTGGAACAGAGTGGTTTGCGTCTGGGTTTAAGCACAGGACGTTAACAGTTCAAGATTCAGTTAGATCACTTGCTCATAAAATCCATTCTTTGGAGGGAAGGCGACAGGAAGAGAAAGCAGTTCTAGCTCCTCTGTGTTTTGCACTATTTTCCATAGTTCTGACCAGCTATTTCTGCTCAACTTTGCTCTCTGCCTGTAGCTTTCCTTTTTTTGAGGTGTCTGTCTGCATTGCAGGTGCGGGGCACTCTCATCACTAGCCCTGCTTTGTCATCAGCAAGAAAGACAAAACCACAAGGAGGGATTATGGCACAAGTAATACGTCGTGCCAGAGCAAAGAAGCGAACACCAACCTGCCTTATCCGAACTGAGCTTTTTTGAAAGCTGTCTCTGAAAAGGTGTTTATTAAAAGATGTCTTGACTAAACCAAGTTCAGTGCTTTCGGTTCCTAGTGCCACTGTGGATATTTGCTGCCGTGGATAAATCGGCCGGTTGTACAACATTATTTTCCGAAAATTAGGGATCTGTTCCAAAAGGTGTAAAGTGAGCATATTCTCTTTCCTGCAGGATTCCTTTTGGCGTTTACTTACGCCAGGGGCGCGGATGGCCAAACCGCCTTCGGGTGTCTGGAAGTCAGCCAGGCCTCAGTGCTCCCATCTGATCGTTCAGGCCGGTTCTTCTGCAGGGCTTTGCAAGGAGACAGCAGCGTGAGGGCAGGCCGTGCTCCCAGCTGTGTGCCCGGGGTGCTGTGCTGGGGTGGTCGTTGGGTGCAAAGCAGCATTGCACAGCGCCAGGCTCTCCAGCACTGGAGAGCAGTGTTCTGGTTTCTGTCTGAAATATATAGACATTTTCAGAAAAAACAGATTTTTCTGCATGGGCTCGGAGTTTTTAGGCGTGCTTCAGGTGGTAACTTCACGTGTGCTTCTGTGTTTCTTTCAGAAGTTCAGGAGGTACATAAGAAGTGGTCACCGGGAAAAGCAGCTGCTGTGAGAAAAGTTTTGATTTTCAAACTGTTAGGGCCTGAGGACGCGGATGTCTCATTTTTTTGAAGTATTTTGAAAACACCCTACGTACGGAGTCTGGTTTGTCTTGGGAAATTATCCACGTTCGTGTTGCTTTATCATTGTACTTTGTGGAGAACTGTGGCTTCTTACGCTGCCCTCAGTTTCCTATTTTCACTGAAAGAAACGTTCTGTAGGCTTGAGTTTGAGAGCTGACCGTGATGTTGTGCTGGCGTGAGGGAGCATGCGCTGCGTTCCTTCAGTAGGATTTGTGAGGATTCTGCACCTAAGAGATAAGGCAAAGCGGGCTGGTCCTACACAGGACCAGGATCTGCTTTTACTCTCTTGCACTTGTTCTCACTTTCTTCAATTTAAGGTTTCAGAGACTTAGAGTAATGAGGAAGAAGGAGGAGGAACTTCTTGTAGATAGGCAGGGATATCAAAACGATATGTGTTTAATTATCTAATTATGACGTTATTTGTATGAGAGGTGAATGATACATACTGCTCATTTTGATAAATAGCACAGTGTTTTTTTTGACAAAGTTTTCCTCTATTTTATTGCAGCATTGCACAGGATGACAGATGCGTACGTCAGCATTTTGCCTGCAGCTCCGTGTGCCATCCAGCTCCAGAGGCTACCATTTGTATTTTTAAGTTGTGTGGCTTTGAGATTTTGCTGGACGATTGCTAATGCAGCCAAGGAGATCTTAAAAATAAGTGAATAAATAAGGCCGTTTGCATGATGTTATCCATAGGCACAGGTCTTAAAAATAGCTGACTTCCATGGCCGCTGTGGCTCATGTCTGGCATTAATGTATAAATTCTTCCAATTGTGCTAATGGAATTCTAGCCCCAGCCAGCCGTGTTTTACAGCCCTGTAGCAAAAAGCAATGTCTGAAACTAGTAATGTCTCTAAGAAGTTCTTTCACGTCCGAGCAAAAATGTGCTCAGCAAAAAGAAATGTAAATTTACGGAAAATCTCCAATTTCCTATTCTATGCAAAGCTTTGATTTTTTGCTGACTCAGGCAGTAGGGTTGACATTGGAGCTTCTCATTTCGTCTGAAATAATCACTTTTTACTTTGGAACAGTCTTTCATTTTTTGCAGCACTATCTTCTGAAACAGTCCACTTTGTATGTATGAATCTGTTTTTCTCCAGATAACACAGAAAGTAAAACTATTAGAAACAGCTTCCCATCTATTACCTTCTTGAGTGCATAGAGAAATACCGATTTTCAGTGGTGCCCATTTGGGGACTTTACTGATGGTTTTTTTTAACCTTTCAAAAAAGACAAAAAGAGGAAGAAGGAAATATATCTGTAGTCTAAATTGACTATGCCAAATAAAGCATTAAATTTCAGAAGGAAATTTTAAAGGAATGTGGTTGATGTTAATAAAGCTGTCGGTGAAAACCCAATTTCTGCAAAAACTCTGCCTGAGCTATTGCTGGAGCCCATAGAAAAACACTGGATAAGGTGGTGTATGGAAGCAGTGCCTGGAGTGGTAAACTTTGCCTGCTGGCTAATAGCAGAGTTGTTTGTTCCTTTGTACCTCACCTAGTTAAGATTTAAGACATGGCAGCTGTGCTTCGCGTTGCACCGCATACTCAGAGGCCAGAATTCGGTACAGCATAACTTACTGTGAGGAGGGCTGGTGTGGCGGGGTGCCTGTTTTGGAGTCAAGAAGTTTTACTGGGGAGTGGTGCAGAGCTGATCCTGCTGGTGTGCAGTGATGGTTGGCAAAATCCTGGCCCCACCGCACAGATTATTAACTGGTTTATTTAAAAGGGAGACTGCCGCGTTACAGCCGTACAGTCAGCATATTCTGAGTGAATCATTTTCGCTTTCTGCCTACAACTCTTAGGGTGTGCTTTGTTCTGTCACCTCGTGCCAGCTCCACGCTGCAGCAGAGCTTTCCGTAGCAGTGCTTTGAGAGGGACTGCACGGGAAGCTCCACACTGTCGTTCAGCTCAGCTCTCCTTGCCACCCATGTGTGACTGTGGTGGAAACGCACCATTTTTGACTGTTGATTTCGGCAGCTGTTACGGCTGATGTGACACCACTTCTACTGTTACCACCCCAGGAGAAGTGAGCTGATGTAAATTCTTTGCTGCGTAGCTTCTTCCCGGTGCGATCTCAGTTGCAGTAAGCTTGAATGCTGATCTTTGCCAGAGCTGGAAGAAACCTCCGTTGGTGGCAGCCACATTGTGCTGTGTGGCTGGACCAGCCCATCCTGCAAGTGTCTCTTTGTAATTCTGTCTTTTGCTTTAAAGGTAGCACGTGTACCAAAATGTGATGCAGGTAGACTGCGTTAGAGACACAGCCCAGGATTGTTCTGGGCACAGTGCAGCCTGGAGAACAGTCACTTGTTAAATAAGGTAGGACGGTAGTGCTGGAACTGGGAGAGGCAGGTTACGTGAGAAGGATCAGATAGAGCCAGCAGTGCTGATGCCTGCGTGGAGCAAACTTCAATAAGAGTATTTAAAGCACTTCATATGGGGAAACTAAATTTCTCAGTAGTTCGTGTTGATGAAAATAGCAAATGTGACTTTCTTGATGGCTGGCAAGTGAATGCAGCTTTGATGATTTGTCCAATTCTTTTTTTTTTTTTTTTTTTAAATCCCCGATTAGATTTTCTCTTTGTAATGATTTGTCCCACCAAGGAACTGAGAAGAGCAGGGCTTACACCGCGCTGCTTCGTACAAACACAGCTAGGTTGTGCATCTCTGGTGTGCTATGAAGGAGGTTGTTGTTGTTGACTTTTTCCTCTCTTGTAATCACTGCTACTTGCTCTGTATTGGTCTACGTGGAAATAAAATCTGCAGTCATCCCTTATGCTGCTTCACTGCAGAAGTCCCTTCTGTTTGGCTTTGGGCTCTTCCGTGGTGATACCTTAAGTTCTGTGGCATTTTCTGACTTTTCTTTCAGGAGAATCAGGTGATAATCAACCACTGCCAGGCAGCTTGGGTGAATGTTCTTGGCGGTCGCTGGGAGGACACCCAGGTGCTGACAGCAGGAGTCGTGCCTACAGCCCGCGTTTCTTTAGGATGCCCTCTTGCTGCTGCAAGTCTTTCTGAGCCAGAAGTTCAGCAAGGTGTCGGATCGCAGCTGTTTGTTCTCTCTCACAAAGATGCGACATACGTTCGAAAGGCAGATAGCTTCTTACTACGGCTGCGGAAACAATCACCTCTTCCTGGTGAGCAATTAAGGTTTCCTCTAGCAAACGTCGTTTTTGGCGTTTGTAGTTCAGTACCGTTGCCTTTAAAGTTAGCTTCGATGGCCGAAGTAAAGAAACATCACGAAAACCTCCTGCAGAAAGCAGTCTTCCTTTAAAAGACGTGTTAAGTATTATTCTTGTGCCTCCCCCCCTTCCCCGTCCGCAAAATTCAGTTCAATAAACCTTAAGGAGCAAATGATATATCTACCATTCTTGTCAATGTCACGGCCTTGTGTCACGATGCCGAAAGGTATCTCCTCGAATTATTGTTCCTCAGTGGTTGTTTCTTTCAGAGCAGGCCTGTTGTATAGCTATTTGTTGAACTGTGTACCTACTGAATTAGTCAAAGACCTGGCTAAAACTATTTTTTTCTTTTCCACTCTACCCCTCCCCCAGACTTGCTTTTGTTATGTATTGGCTTGCTAATCCTTGTGTTGAGCAGTATCAGACATCACCTTTCTTGGGGGCACTTAGTCCACTCTTCCGCTTTCTTTGTCGAAGGGCTCCCTTAATAGGAGAAGTCAACAGGGAGGACAAAAGGGATTGAAAGTTGTATTTAATCGGGGTCAGAGAGGTGGTGTTCAGAGTGACGGGCCCACAGGCAGGCTGGCCTTTTATGCTTTCCGACGCAGATGGTCCCAAAGCATTCAGCTAAGTGAAGAGAAAGCTGCCCAGTGAAAGCTATTGTAGGGCAGCATCGTTACAGTTGAGAAGGGTTGCCAAGGGTAACTGGAGAGTATCACCAGCATCCTGTGATCACTAGTCTGTGCCATTGAAAACCTTAGACTGAGGATTGCTTTGGGTTCCTTAGCATCCCGACACTCGTGCGTAAGCGGTAATATCTTCTGCTTCCATTTAAAAAATTAATATCATTATTTTTTACTTTGAGGCACGCAAACTGTAGAATCATTTGCATTTCTTAATTTCAAAATAGCCACCTTCTGCAAAACGTACAGCCACTCGATTTAGAACATATTGCTTTTCTTCCCCTGGGGAACAGTCTAATAATATTTGAACTTATTAAGATAACACCGTGTTTACAGAAACTTAATTTTTTAAAATTTGTCTGAGTGTAAGAACAGCCGAATTCAAGAAGAGAAGAGAGAAAAAAAGAAAAAAAAAAAAAAAGAAAGGAAAAAAAAAAAGGAGGTTCTATTATTTGACGGCGGATAAAGCCTGCAGTCATGTGCAAAAGCTTTGGAAACTGTGCCCAAAATAACCCGGGGGATTACTTTAGTACCTTCTTTTGTCAAAACAAGTAGTACATTGCAGCAGGTAAAATGTGCTCCTGACAAAACAGTTGAACGCTTTTTTTGTTAAACTGGAACCCCGCTGTTTTTTTTTTTTTTTTCGTTTTGTTTTGTTTTTTGTCGAAGCCGTAGATGTTCAAAATGATAACTGTACCATAAGTCTTGCGTGAAACCCCATTTGGAAGCGTCAGCGTGTGTGTAAGCCTTCAGTGAGGGCGCGAGGAGCCGGGCACACGGGATGAGGTGAGAAGCACGGCTCTGGACACACGTGCCAGAGGAACGCCTGGGCTGCGCAACTCAGGCCCTGGAATGCCCGGATCCCAGCTTTCAGCCCAGTCCTCAGCTGGGTGCATCCGGAAGGGCAGAGGCCGTCCCAAGCCCGCTGTGCCACTTGGTCACCCAGAGCCCGTCGGGATCCAGCTGATCTCTGGCCCCGCAGCCGCACGGTGCCCTGCCGAGGGCTTTGGCTGGGAGGCGGCTGGGCCACCCACCAGTGCCTTCCCGTCCAGGGGATCTTCAGCCTGGTGCTGAGCCGGCCCTGCAGCTTATTTGTTCTGCCCGAGAAATGAAAGGGGCGGAAGTGGGAGACCACAGCCTGCCTTTGTTTTATTATTTATGTTTTCTCACAGCCATTATTATCACGTAGTCCTCTGCAATTTACCGTGGAAGGACCGTAAGACTTCCGCTTATGCGTCGTCAATCATACTGGGTGTATTTACACAGCGAATCGGCCAGCGCTTCTGTGGAATTCCATGTCTGCTTCATAAAGCAAATGGAGACTCGACTAAAAAATTGGCCGTTATGGATATTGTAGCACTCTGGTAGGTTTTTAACAGCGGAAACGTTGCATACGATCAAGCCATTTATATTCTCTTCTTGCGCTTGCTTTTGCTCCTCTCCTGCAGCAGATCACCAGCGCATCCCAAACTAACTGTGTTCCCCTTGAAATCCATATCAGCACTGAAATCTCCTCTGGGGTTTAAGCGTCCTCCAGTTGTCAATTCCACGTCAATAGAAAAATACATTTTTCTTATTTTATTTTGTGTGTGTGCGTATTTTTTTTCTGGGAGGGTTTGGGTTTTTGTTTTGTTTTGTTTTGTTTTGTTTTGTTTTGTTTCCCTCGACTGCGTAGCAGTGGTGGAGGGGGAGGAAATATGTGTAAAAGGAAAGAATGTGAGAGAATTTTTATCATAGTGCTCAGATTGCAGTGAAAAGAAAGGGTTATGTAGGATTTTTTAACGGCGACAAACCTTGGAAGTCAAAGTGTAATCTTCATTATAATGAAACAAAAATAATGAAGGCTGGAGGCAGGTATGTAATTCAGAGAGCATGTCATCAGACACAATAGCAAAAAAGGAAACGAGTGTTTCTACAACTCCTTAGATATGTTCTTTTCAAGCAAGCAGTTGATTTATCATTCTTCATATTTCCAAGAGAGGGAGGTGAGTTGTGCCTTCCCTTCTGAGATTAATAGTAGGTAGATGGCCCCCCTCGTTTCGCTCATCGTAATAACGCTGGTGAATGGTATAAAGTTTTCTTTAAATAACTGGTTTGCTTAGATGCATTTCTGTTCAGTGCCTGCATTTCTAGTTTTGTACCGTGTTTTCATTTTCTAAAATCATTTTAGGAGTTTTCGTGGATCACAAATTCCAGCTTGTCACTCTCTTGTACTTCCCTCTGCACTTTTCTTTGGAAAAAAAAAACATTTTAAAAGTTACATTTTTACCTCCTTCATCATTGAGCTACAGATCTAATATGAACACAGACTAAACTGAGGCAAATGTACAAGCAAGGGATTTCGTATTTACTATCTTGAGATTTTCTTGGCAGTTTATATATGATTTTCAACCTCACACAGTAGAATTTTTTTATGCAAAACATATTTCTGAACTCAGTCATACCAATTCTTCTGAATCACCAATGTGCCTTAAAAGAGGGGACAACTGCTAGCACCCAGGAATTTCTTTATTGCTCATGTGTCAAGGATTTCAAATACAATGATTTGAGGGTATTTGTAGCGCACATCTTAACCGCCATACGTGTTAGCATTTTGCTGTCTTTTGTCCTGCCTCCATTTTGCAAGATGAGTGTATGGGGAGAGCCTGCTTTGTAATTGGTGTGTTTTTATAAACTGTGTACTCAGCATCAGAGCCAAACCTTCGGGTAATTCCTGGCCACCAGAACTGGGCGTGTGCGTAAAACCATTTGAGTGTGAGGTCACACGTCGCCGTGTAGATTAGCCCATTTGGACTTGGTTATGTACTTCTCTGTTACTAATGTAATGAAGTGCCATTCCCCACCAATAACTGTCTCTGCTGACAGCAGTCCCTGGACTTTTACTCCAGCCCAAATCCCTTCTACATCTATAGCTTTTGAGGTTCAGGTGAAGACGTCTTGACCTTGATTCACTACCAAAACCAGCAGCGTTGTTAAGAAAAAAAAAACAACAAACAACAAAAAAACCCACTTTTATAATGTGAGTATTTGGCAGTCTCATAAAGCCACAGCAAATAAAGCCTCTCAGATGTGGGCATCATCTCATTATGAAGACATGACAAATAAGACAGGACTGCAGCTCTTCTCTTTGGAAATCTACAAACATGAATACTGCCTTCATGCAGTGCTGGCCTGCAGCGGCGGCTCAGCACGCTTGATGACTCGTTGAAGACAAGAGGGTAGATACCAGTTGTCTTCTCTTTTACCTTCTGACGTCTACCTGCTCTGTTCTGAAGTTATCTGTTAAATGCTGCCATCTCCAATCATGGGTATCTCTTGCAAGGTTTGTCTTGTGTTTCTGGCTCTCAGCTCTTCAAGGCTGCATTAGAAACTGGATTCATCTGCATGAGATCCGTGGTGACTCCATTTCCCAGTTCAGAGTCCGTACTGCTGAGGGGTTCGGTCTCAGACGTGACGTTTTGTTGCTTTTCTTGTCTCTTTCCTCTATACTTAGAACCTAATGAAAGACAGTGGGAGTTGGAGAGAGTGTCTGTATTATTTGTTTTTAAAGGAGCAACGAGTTACTACGCTGCTCAGGAAATTTGGTTGGTTGCACATTTTAAATGAGGCATTGATAATTTTCTCCAGCGATGGGCTAGTTTTTTGTGTGTTGCTAGGTTGAAGCAGGATCTGTTTCACAACCAGGCTTTCGTCATTGATTCAGATATCCTTTTTTTTTTTTTTTTGTGCAGAGAACAGGGGAAAACCTGAATCAAAGATTTCAGAAATTATTGCCCTGGCTTGCAAAACAGAAAGTATATGCAGTAGTGTTGCACAGGAAAATCATAACTCTACTGCGGTGAGCACTGTAGGGGACTTTCACTCGATGTATGTGGACTAAACTGATTAGTCTTTATCAGAAAAGGTTGACTTAAATCCAAACTTAAAAGAAAAAAAATCAGCATGCAGAAATTAATACAGATATTTCAGTCCCAGGTGTGAAATTATCGAGCTGATTTAAACAGACGCTTATCCTAAAGAATATTACTCTTAAAAAGTGAACACTGAAGCATAAGAAATCTGCTTTAATTGAAGAAGATACTGAGAGTTTTTTAAAAAGTCTCTAAGCATGAACTGCGTGGATTTTTTCAAACAGGGCTGCAGCAAGCTGAGAGTTGGAAGCACTCTGAGTTCAGGTGAGAGCAGTCTGCCTGCAGCCCTCCTCCCAGCTCTGACAACCTCAGGAAGAATTGTCATTAACTTGTCTCCTAAAAAGCTGATTTAAAAATAATTTTACTCAACTATTCAGTAGTTACGCTGTTTGATTCGTTTTCATCGAAGGGTTGCTGAACTCTCAGAATTGAAATGCAAAAAAAAAGAAAGTTAAAGAGATTTGTGAGTTCGGTTTGTTGCAGCGCAGCTGTGAACTGCTGAACGCAGCCATGGGTCATGGAAGTACTTGAGCAGTGTCCACCAGGGGTAATGCGAGTCAGGCACTTCTTTCTTGATCTGGTGTTTACACACCGTTGATTATTTATCCAAAAGTTGGAAAAAATTGATTTTTTTTTTTTTTTTTTTTAGAAAACAGGACTTTCGAATGTTAATGGCAGTTGTTTGCAGCACAGTGATAAGGGCAGTAATTACATCCAACACAGATTATGTTTATTTATCACTTCTTTCTAAGTGTAAATCAGAGCACAGAGTACAACAGAAAGCACTGCGGTTCTAGTTTAATGGTTGTTGGCTGTTGAAACTTGGTTCGTAGTGCATTCAGAGCACCTGCATTGCTATTGTCTAATTGCAGTTCATTAGAAACAGGGCTTACTTTTCCTCTGACTTCTGTTGCATGCCCGTAGCGTTACCAGAGATGCAGGAGTTCAGGATCAGATTATATCATTTTTGGTGTCAGCATTTTGGAGTAGTTCCCAGTGAAATGCTTCAACCAGTCCTTGGCATTAAAAGAAATAAATAAAAATAAGATCTGCCTCCACCTTTCTGACTCAGATAATCCCGGGCTAGAACAGCACAACACTTCACCTTCGTGACTGGAAAATTCGTAACAACTGTCCTGTACAGCTGAGTGCATGGGGAAAAAATGAATTGCGGGGATAAACGTCTGGCACTGGGAGCCACACTGGTCAGTTCCAGCAGTGCCCTGAAGCCCTGGTGACACTGGGTGCAAAAAGGACAGCTGGTCAGAAAGGAACCGTTCTGCAGCAGCGTTTGGGAGTGTTGGGACTGTCTTCCCTTGCCTTCTTTATGATGGAACTTTGGGAAGAGGTTATCAAGGACCTTAACTGCTTGAAAAGCTCTCCTTGTTAGAGGGCCTCGCATGTCATAGATCTGGAATAAAGTTGTCCTTTTCACTAATGTAATTAAAGCCCATATTGCGTTTGGTAGCAATTTGGAGGTTTTTCCTATTGCTGCGGTATCTGCGAGGAGGAAAAAAAGAAAAAAAAAAAAAAAAAAAAGAAACCAAGACCGTAAAAGCAATCTGAAAGCATAAATAAGTACCTTTTAGATATTGCATAAGACACGTTTGACACAACTGTGTAAGTGCCAGCTGCAGTTACTCCGTGTTCTCCTCCGCAGGCGAAGGACATAAGCTTTTTTTTGGAACAAAGGGAAGATATACCTGGTCTTTTAAACCGTGGGAGGTTCTGGAAAAATAACATTATGTAAGGAGCTGCATTTCTTGATCCGTTGCAGGCTTCATGAGGGAAAATTGACTTCATTCTGTTTTACTGTTGGGCAAAGACCGAGCAGGGAGAGCCGGGCTGTGATAAGAGATTTGGAAACTGTTTTAGTCATGCACCCCCTATCAGTAAAAATTCAGCCCTCAGCCCCAGTTTATGTATATCTGTTTGCTGTTTATGTATTATATATATATATATATTTCTGTGTGGATATATTATTTACACTATAAATCGTAAATAAAAGAGGTAAGAAAGGGTGAGAGAGTTGAGATAAACTCTTAAAAATACATCTCATTTTAATTTATTAGAGGTATAAAATATGTCGGTTCTGTGTATGTTCCTGTTCCTGCATACAGTGCCTGCTGCACCCTCTGGGCAGGGTGTGTGCCCCCCACTTTGAAGACCACCATTCCAGTGTTCAGGGGAAAAAGAGGTGAAATCTTGGATCTCAATTTTATTTCTTGTGGGAAACATTAGCAGGAATGATATAACCTCGTTGAGAACTGCTGTTTGCTATCTGTGAGCAGAGGTTACATTTCCTTTTCCCCACTTTCCCCCTCCTTTTTTGGGGGGTAGAAGGGGAAGGGAAGAGTAGGAAAGAGTGGCATATTTTCTGCTTTGGTCCTCAAGCAAGAATAAAACCATCCCGCTAGCCAGTAAGAATTGTTTAGCAAGGTCAGCTCATCCTGCATTGCCCTGTAGTTGTATTTCCTAGTATGCTGTTTTTCCAGTATGAAAGATTTCTGGGGAGCTCCACGCTTCCCATTGCAAGCAGAAGAATGAAGTTCATCATAGTTATTTTCTGTTGGAAGTAAAGGATACTTTTACTTCATACAGAGCAAAGTGTACCAAAATAATGGGTTCTTCGTTGCATTTCAAAGCATAATATAATTCATAGGAAGTTTGAACCCCAGCTCTGCATCCTCAGCATGCTAATGCTGCTTGGCACTGTTCAGTCTGAAGCATTTAGTGATCCTCTCAGCTGTTTGAGAGTGGTGCACATCTCCTCCAGGACCAACTACAACCTCCGTGATGGTGACTCTCAGAAGAATCGCAGAATCACAAAATGACCAAGGAAAAAGATTTCCAGGGTCATCCAGTCCAACCAGCCACCTACCACTGTACTGCCCACTAACCCAGTCCCTCAGCACATCTGCACGTTCCTTGAATGCCTCCAGAGGCAGAGGTGTACGTAATCTTGATGTGCACTAACCACGAGGAAGGTGCTGAGATGACATTTCAGCCTTTGTGGTGAGTGCTTTTGGATATGGGCTAAACTGCAGTCCTTAGAAGACCAGAACAGAACTAGGGATAAATTTGAGTAGATGCCATCTGTCCCAGCTCTCCATATTAGCGTTAGCTCAAACTGCATTTATGCTCTATGAATAAATATAATGTTCAGCATGGTTTTGATTGAATTCTTCAGTATTTGTTTCACCTGGGAGTGAAGGTAGTCCAAACATCTCCACGTTCTGTTCTGCTCCCACTGTTAGGCTGCTGATGATCACTGCTGAGGTCTAAAGTGCCTTTTTGAGACTCGTAAGCTTTTTTGGGGATACAGTTCAGCACTCAGGGGGTTCACACTTCCACTTGCATCTTAGGAAGTGCTGAGGCTTTTCCTCCGTTGTATCTGAGAAAACACCGTTGGAAACTGTGGGCACGGTCTAAGTTCTGTTTTGTTAACAGTCCATAAATTGCTTCTCTTACAAACAGCAGAAGGACCAAATCAAAGAACAAAGGCTGCAGGGTTCATTTTAATGTTCCTGAGAAAAGAAAGCACTGTCCCCTTAGGAGCCATTCCAGCCTGGCCACACCAGCTCTACATCATCCTGGACACGCTTTGGTCTTTTTTTTTTGTGTCCCATCTTCCATCTCTGTACGTGGGAGACTCATCTGACCTTCAGTGCAGGCAGGAATTGTTAGAACCGGAATGATTTCACTTGTCTTCACCTAAAGCACAATATTAATTAAATACTAATCTTAATGAATGTTGAGCCTAAATTCTAGCCCATACTGAAGACTAATAGTAACCCTGTGCGGAAATACATTTGTCTTCTAAACTCTGTTAAGTATCTTTTAGATTTCAGAGCAGAAATAGAGACAAGAGCCCAGATTAAGCTATCTGTATCCCAGATAATCCTCCACATGATTATTCTTCAAACTCAGGAGTTTAGCTCCATGTTTCTTCTGAACAGCAGCATGAAAAGAACCGTGCTGTTTTGCTGAAAGGCAGTTGGTGTTTACAGTTCTCCTTAGGTTTGTGTTTCAGCTGAAGTAGGAAGGAGTCATTTCCAGGGAGCTGTAATTCTGGGTGCCCTCCATTTTGGCGAGGAGCATAATGTTGTGACCACATCTCTTATGGTGTTTTTTTTTCAGGTACAGTAGCTTTGCCGAAACAGAGCCCTCGTTCCATGACACTTCGTGGAATTTGTTCCACCTTTTACATTTGTATCTCCTTTATTTTATTTTGATGCAATAAGGGTGTGATGTGATGCCAAAATAGATTCGCAAATCTCAGCTGCCGGTTTTCCATTAAAGCAGTACTGGAGAAATGAACTGAAGTTCTCTTCAGTCTCCAGTCTTATGCACTAAGTACCATCTTAGCTGTCTGTATGGAGGAGTCTGTAAGTTCATCAGAACAATGGGTGGGCATTGGCTAGGCTTCGGGACTCTTAATATAGATAACTGCAATAAATGCCACTCTTCCATTGCTGATTAAACGGTTAAGATTTAGCATGCTCATACAGCCTCCAGCTTTGCTTGCAGCTGCTTCTCTGGTAAAGGTCTGTATCACCATTTAGCTGGCTGCACGATAACAATCCAAAAGCTAAAACCGTCCTAGTGATGTGCTACAGAACCAGTTCTGGCATCCTGTTGATCACATCAGAAATCACCTCCACGGAGACAAAGCTTTGCAGTCTGCTGTGCCCCCCGACCGTAATGCCCGCGTTCTGCCTGAAAATGGTTGTGTGAGGGGTAGCTGGGAGGAGGAGGTTTGCAGAGGAGTTCAGTTTGATACCGCGGGGCTGTTGTCAGATGAACGGCACCGAGAATGAAAGTGGCTGTTCCAACTTCGAACTTAGAACCGTATCTCCAACGGGCCTTTTCATGAATAGTTTAGATCCAGCACTGCGCCATTTTTGTCAGTAATCTTGCCCAGACTTCCCTTTGTTTTTTGGCTGTACTTCTGATTTTAAGTGTTTTTGCATTTTTTTCATACGAGTTAGCATTCATTATTTTTCTCGTGGCCAAGGATTGATGGATTGTAAAAGGTATTTAAGACAGCTTAATCAAACAACTAAAAAGACTTTGCCTCCAAAGTAAGTTGCTAGTTCTCTTCAAGCATACAGGAAACGGCCGGAAAACGAATTCTTGATGTATCCTGTGGGAACAACAGATTTGTGTTCAGTTTTTCCTTCCCCGAATTAGGAATCACAGTATAGACGTTGGAATTTCTAAGTGATGTATTATACCTTGTTCTCTGGTGGGAATGAAATGTTCATGTTTGCCTCCTTTTCTCTGTTTAACGTTGACTGCTGTGAACACTAGGAAGAATAACCCTGCAGCTTTTCTTTTTTTTTTTTTTTCTTTTTCTTTTTTTTTTTTTTTTTTTAATCTATTCATTTTATACTTTTACAGACAGATTTCTCCCTGGGGTGAAACAAAGGTTAACTGAAATTTCCTCTGTTGTGTACCTGAACGAATCAGCAGTTTGAGAAGGAAATCCCATTGATGGGCAAAGAGAGTGACAGGCTCTATTTAAAGAATTCCCCCGACTGTGTGGTAGACCAACCATGCCATGAATTTAACTGTTCCTGTGGTCCCCATACTTGTACCCACCAAAAAGAGAGAAAAACCTACTTTGTTCCGCAAATGTTGCACTGAGCTTTGAAAATCATGAGCCACAGAGTTTTGCGAATTAACATTTCCAGCAGCGGTCAGGTCTAACAGAAGCAGTATTGATGGCATGAGACAGAAAGGAGGGACAGTTGTGTGAACGCACATGTTAGAAAAAGCAGACTGTAAGTTTGTATTTTAATGTGCGTTTGCATTTTAATCGTTTCGTGCTTTTCAGAAACGCCGTGCTGGGTCGGTGAAAGGCTGCCGAAAGGAAAGCACCGGAGGTGTTTTCTCACCGCCGCACAATGCGTGCTGCTGCTCGTGTGTCTGCACAGACACACACATGCATGGTAGGGCATCGGGGGCAGAGGCAGCAGTCCCTCTTCGTGCTGAGGAAATGTCTCCTGCTGAACTCCTGCCGACGGTACTGGCTGATATCAGTGCGGGAGTTCACGGCTCTCTTGAAGTTCTCAGTGTTTGAGAGGTATTGACCTGTATCCCCTTACAGCAGCAGGTGTCTGATTGTTAGGTAAATCACCTTTTGCTCATCCTAAAACGTTGTTTGTTACTGCGGTGGCGGCCAGCAGCTGTGAAATTATAAACGTTGTTCACAGAGAAGTCTGAAGCAGTCCTTACCTCAGAGGTCTTACAGTGGGCTGTAATTAGGGCTCTGCGTTCTGTAATGTATTAATTATCAGTCAAAGACCAATCTTTGTTGCTCAGCTCTGAGATGTACTTTCCCTTCAGTCTGTACGGCAGATTGTCACAACTTGGAGCGCCCATTTCCGTGGGCTGCTGATAAAATACAGTAAATAAAATGGCTGCATGTATATTCCTGCCGTCAGGGACAACGGGGCCTGTTTTTCCATTTCACAAGAAGGGAGCGTTTCATTTGCAAAGCTGAGCAGCCAGGCTCTACGGTTTCACAGTGGTTTTATATGCAGAAGCCAAGCGAACCTTTGCAGGGGAAGAGAGCCTGGCAATCTTCTGGCTCCGCTAAGTGGAAATAAAAGTGCAACTTTGGAAGAGGTGAAAATTTAGACAAGGTCGTCCTGTTTGCACACGGGGGCTCATGTGTTTGGTTGCTAGGATCAGCAGCGGTACAAGATGTAAGAGTACATTCTGAGTAGTTTATTGTTTATTCCAGGTCACTTTTTGTTCTGCGGAAATGGATTGTTCCTCTGGATAACTCCAGGTTCTGACTGCTCATCATTGTCCTTCCTCCCTGCCCGTCCCCTTCTTGGAAATGAAAGAAAGAAAGCTTGAAAGCATGCTGAACAGTAATTGTGAATCTGGCTTCATGTTGAGCCCCGCTCTGAGATTCACATTTTCATTCCAGTGGAATGATATTTGTGAATCTTAGTCATCTTGGAACATTTTTCCTCTAAATAAGAACAAAGTTGTTGCATACTGTGCGTGCTCTTGCAGAGGACTACAGGACAGCTAAAGATAGTGCTGTATAAAGGAAGACCTTTGCACAGGGCTTTCATTTTAACTTAAATTGCGTGCATGCATCCTGTATGCCATTTTTTCTGGCCTCTGTTTTTCTGTCATGTTGTTCTGTGTTATGCAACTTAACGAGGCCATTTCTTCCAACCATGAAGAAAATAACTTCATAGAGGAGGCATAGCCGTTGATATAATTATTTTTAAAAAGGTAGCTATTAGCAAATGGAGGTGAGAAGGGGGAGTATAACAAATCTCTGAAGATGTTCTGGAGGGCTTTTCTCAGTCCACTCGCAGGACCCTTTACATCATATCAGCTTTGTTTCTGCAGGATGACAGTGCCATCTCCTCGCAGAGCTGTGGGGATCGTGGCAGAGATTATCCGGATCGCTTTTAAACTGCTGCTGCACTGAGGTGCTGTGAAAAGAGGAGGAAAGCACTTCTTCCCTCAGCTCCCGAGGCAGGCAGCCACCCTGTGTGTGTGTTCCTCTCTGAGAACACAGACCAGGTAGCAGGAGTTGTTCACCAAGGAGCACAGCTCAGCAATCACCGCATATATTAGTTCTACATCCGAGCCCAGGTCAAAATTACATTCTTAGTGCCGGGAGGGGGTCTGAGGCTTCTGGTTGGAGTTGTGGAGCATCTTCCCTCGGCAGTGCCCAGGGGTGGTGGGTTGGACTGTGTCCTTGGTCTTGTATCCGAGTGTGGAGGAGTTCAGCGCGAGGGGCACAGTGCTCTGCGTGGGCATCGTCCTGGGAGGCAGGAGCAGGGCAGGGGATGGCTGGCAGGAGGCGGAGCCGATGGAGTTGTAGTGCTGCGTTACACGTTAATGCTTTTCTGAGTATTCCCTAATTTGAGCCGTTTGAGTTTCTAACACGAGCAATTCTTTAATCGTTTTATCAGTTTTCCCAGGGAAGATGGAGATTCTGACAGCAGAGAAATGAAACTCGGTTGTTTGTTCTTAGAAAGGATGTGTCTGATGATTAACGGGAGTTAATTTGCTGGTAATTTTGATCTGTAGCCTGTCAACCATCCTGCATATGCCTTTCTGTGAAATGTGGCATTCGCAGGACTCATTTGAATTACAAATATCTTTTTCTTTATGAATGAATTTTCTTAATAGGCTTCCAAGTAATAAATAATGCACTGAAATATATCAGTAAGTGTGCTTCTTTACTTTTAATGACTAGGCACCAAAAGGCCTAATTTTCCTTTGGGTATACCCACGAATAGCTTCCATTAGAGAGATCCAACACAACACTATCCCTCCCATCCCCTGCTGGAACCTGGGCGGCCTGGAAGAAGCAGTCTCCAGGCCTAGATGGGTGACACCACCTTTTGTTATGGTGATCTTTTCCATCCTGAATGGTGCTCGGGTGAAGCATTTGGATCTTGCGTTGCAGTTTTTTGGATCTTGCATTGCAGTGTTTGCTTTGCCAGTTGCTATCCGTGCTATGAGTTAAATGTACTTAAACATAATGTACCACTCCAGTTGCTTTACAGTTAGGCCAGTGAAGTTACTGTTAATGTCTGTGTGATGTTTGTTGGGATTGTTGGTGTTAGTGCAAAAAATACATATTCTAGGGCATTGTTGAGAGTAGGTCAGAGATAGCTAGCCTTGACTTCGGATGAAGCAGAGCAGCTACCAGCTATAATTCTAAAGCACCCACTGTATGTTCTAGGGACATACCTTGTATCTGGGTACTGGGCTTTGTGTTTCAGCTGAATTTATTGACTTTTTTAGTTTGCAGGTGTAGTGGAGCTTGAAGCAGTGATGGAGCACCTGGTAGGAAGGCAGGGCCAGCCCAGGGGAGCTCAGGTGCATGCAGTGCAGTGTACTGTACTTGAGTGGCTGCAGCCGGGATCCACCCCTTCCCAGCCCTCGCTGAAGGGCGGGCAGTGGAGGCGAGGGAACCTCACTGGAGATCCCTGCGTGCCTTCTGAGGCCTTCTGAAGGCAAGCAGCTTCTTTTCTCAATTTCTGTGCCCACAGCTGTTGCATGTGAGTGAATCCTCGCTCGCTGCAGCCTGGGACCTTGCTGCTCTGTTGTCATGGCTGCACTTTCCACCGTATTAAACAGTTACAGGTGATATTGTATATGGTATGATTTCAGTTGCTAGTCACCCATCTTTTACTGGAAATGAATAATATAATCAAAATTAGATAAATCTGTAGTGTTTTGTTTTTTTGTTTTTTTTTTTCCCTAATAATTGCAATCCTTGCAATTCGTTTTAATAGCACGTACAGATGTTTCAGATTTCAGTTGTTGGTGGAGGACAGAACAGTTGGTGTGAGAAAGCCTGCAGACGTGGGATTTACTCACACACAGGTTGTAACGGTTGCTGTGAAAGTATAGGCAAAGCAAGCTATTCTGTTGACATGAATCCTCTGTGATGGTAAGAAAGATACTGCGGTGCTGCAGCCGTCTTTGCACAGTGAGAGAAGTAAACACTATTGACATGCAGAATTTTGAAACGGCTCTTACTGCATCCCTGTTCTTTCAGGGGTTTTTGTTTTGTTTCGTTTTTTGCTTTTTTGCTTTTTATTTCCTTTTGATTTTCCATTTTTCCTTCCTCCAGTCTCAGATCTGTGTGTCAGAAGGTCATGGTGCGATAGCTGTTCATTCAGTGTGCTGTTCTTGTTTATTGCACCTTACCAGCTCCAGTTCTGAAACAGAGTTGCTTAGATTAGTCTTAGTTGCTGTGGTTATGCATAAAGTCATTTTGGCTTATGGCCTTCAAAAGCCGTGCTGAAGACGTAGAATTTTTGAATTCACAAGGAAGAAGGGTATATCTGGGCTGTGTGTTAACTTCGTGCTCTGTGTGCTCCCACTCGGGCAACCCAAGTACTTAAGCTGGCCATGCTCTGCAGTCAGCTCTGGATTCCTTACATCTGAACAAATTGACACTTGCTTAAATCTGTACCCTAGGGATGAAAGGACAAAAGAGGGTAGCATCAGATATGGTCCAACTGGTAGCTGAGCATATCCTGATTTTCAGGTGGATCAGATTTGCTGACAAGCAGTTGGATAGCATTCCTTACCTGGAAATAGAACTTGTTTCTCTGTTTGGTGCATTCAGAATCTGTTACCAATTTCAGTAACATATCAGTAATCATAATGTGAATATCCTGTGAAAAAATATCTGTAAGTTAAGTATAATTCATTGTATTTCTGTTTTCCAGGAGACACTGATGTGGACTGGTCCATCAGTAATAAAGACCTAGAGGTAACGCAGACAACCAGATTGTTCCGTATTTGTTATATTTGTGTTTACTAACAAGCTGACCAAGATAAGCAGGACTGGAAAATCCATCTGTGATTTTTGCATGGAAGCCTTAAGAATGTCCTTCCATTGGCAGGTTAACCCAAGCACTTGTTCATTAGGAGGACGTTCACTTGTTAGGGAAGGCAGACAAATAGTGGTGGAAGAGCAGGAAGGACAGGAGCTCCTCAGCAGTGAGAAACTCAGTTCTTCCTTTCCAGTCTCTTTGAAGTAATTGTTTTATGACAGCTCAATCCTTATTCCTACTGTGGCATTGGAAGTCTCTTGTGGTTGGTTGGTCATCCTGCAGTTCCTGAGGAAGGGCTCAGCTCAGCCATTAATGCGGTTAGGCTGTAACTTGAAGCATTTGTGGAGGGTACCCTGACACCCAGGAAGAGTAAGCTTCAGCTAGAAGGTCCGTCTCCTGATTTCTCTTTCCAAGATCTGTTACAGTTTATGTCATGCATTCACAGAATGATAGAGGTCAAAAAAGACCTTAGGAAGCCACCTGACCAACACTCCTACCCAGGCAAGTTGCCCAAGGGGACATTAATAATAACATAACTCTTTACTCATAAGAGAACTCATGTTTTTGTACTTCTGTGATTTGCTTGTCACAATGTTAATTCAAGATCGGGTTGTTTTGTTTTTTTTAAAATATCTTTTTATTAAAAAAAAAAAAATCCTTTACAATTGCAGATTTTCTAAACTTAGACGGTATTGTACTTTGCCCAAGTTTCCCTCAATGTGTTCCAGAGAACTTGTGGCTTGAATTTGCCAATGCTATTATTTATATTTGCATTCTGATAAAAATTCCAGCTCATCAAGAAGTTGCAAGTGAGTAGAAGTGTTCCAGCTGACCGAGAGAAAGCAAAACTTCATGACTGTAGTTTTAAACAGTGAAAAAATCATATCCTGGAATGAAAGTTTGAGCCAGACAGTGCCAGTCTGCCTAGAACAGAATTGCCCAGTTCAATTCCAGATATGTAAATTGTGTTTATGTTAGATTACTAGCTGAACACTGCCAGCAATGACTTTTACACATTTCTAGCAAACCATGAGTGGTTTAAATGATACAGGTACTTTTCTCTTTTTTTCTCTGCAGGCACAGATCTGTAACTACGCAAGTGTGAGGCGCACAAGTGTTCGGTACTACACAGCCGACAAAAACGTTACCTGCAGAAACTGTGGTAGACCAGGGCACTTGTCCAAAAACTGTCCTGTTCCAAAGGTAAATGCAATGTTGCAGATTCAGCTGTTCTACTTTCCTGCTTGCTGTTAAGAATTTTGTTTCAGTAGCTTGGGGTTGAAGGGTAGCTTGCACGAGATTGGTTCACTGTATGAAATTAGCCGTCTGTTCTGAGGAGGTCGTTGCTTTTATAAAGAAATCTGTAAGTATAAACAGGTTAAAAAGAGAGCTAGTAACAGCGTAGGTCTATCTTTTTCATAGTGTAGGACTGGTTTTAAGATATCAAATATTTTTAAAATTTATGTTCAAGAAGGAGAGCATTAAGGGTTCCAAAAATCACCTGTCGTAAATGAATGAAAGCAGATTCCTGTATGGTGAACCACAATGCAGATAACGTTCTAGAGATGTGAGGAACATGGAGTTGCTTTAAGAAGCTTGGATAGATGCCAAGCACTTGGAAATTTCCGATTCTCCGTGAGTTAGAGGAGATGGAGATTTAAAAATTGGTCACTGTGTTGTGAAGAAATAGCGGCAGCTGCATGAGGGTCTGGATTTATCAGTCCTTGCAGCAAAGCCTGAAAAAATCCACCCCTCAGTCCTTGAGGCCACTGCCTGCACTGGAACTTTGCATATTAGTACCAAGCAAATTCCTTTAAAGCGTGTGTCCTGTGCCTACATCTCATGCAGTTGAAATGTAAGCTCATGAAGGTGCACTCAATCACTGGGAAAACTGGTTTTAAACAGATACAGCTTTGGTCCCAGAGTACATTTTTTATGTTTGCCAGTTTGTGAAGGCATCCGTGTATTTGCCTGAGTTACAAAGCATGGGGCTAAGCTGGCCAGCGGCTCAGTCCCACCCAGGCAGTCAGTCACCCATACTTGTATAGAGCACTAAAAAGGCAAAAGCACAAACAGGTGTTGGCTTGAGATGAAGACAGCTTAATAGTGATAGGTAAAGAAAAAAAAAACAACCAAAAACAAGTGATGCAAAAGCAGTGTCTACTTTGGTAAACCTCCTTTGCCCCCATTTTACTGTGGAGCATGATGTCCTGTGGTATGGGCTACCTCCTTGCTCCAGCTTTCCTGGCTGTGTCTCCTGACAACCTTTTGCCTGTGTGCACCCAGTCTGTTGACTGCAGGTCAGAGTGGGAAGCTGAGAGATATTTGAGGCCATGCAAGTGTTGTTCATCAGTAGGTGAAAGTGAATGTGCTATCTGCAGTGTTTTTCAGCAAGCTAAAAGACATCTCCATATGGGCTGATATAAAGAAGAGTATCTCCATCCATACCCAGTGTGGTGGTTGACATGACAGAGCACATTTACAAACTATGCCAGTATGTTGGTGTGATGTTCCCGTGATATACTTCTGTTTTTCAGCTTTTGAGAGGTGTCCTAAAAAACAGAAGTGCTCATAGAGAGTACTGAACACTACTTACAGGAGCGTTTGACAAGTACTTGTGATGCAAAGTCGAAATCAAGAGAATGCAGAGAATCTGTGCAGTCAGAAGTTGAACTTTTACTCTTTCTAGTCTTCCTTTGCTGCAGTTTCTAAATGAAGCATAGGATGTCTGCAGTTCCTAGTAGGTGGCAGGCATTCATTTAGGATGTTTTCTTCTTTATTTCCTCTTGTGATGCTTTGTTTTGCTCTCTGTAATCTTTTGAAATGTGCTCGCTTAACATACTTCTTTTTGTATTTCTTCTTAGAAAACTCCCCCTTGTTGCCTGTGTGCAGAAAGAGGTCATCTACAGAACACTTGTCCAGCACGGTTTTGTTTGAACTGCTGCTTGCCTGGCCACTATTTTAGGGAATGTCTTGAGAGATCCTACTGGAATAAGCACTGCAGTCGCTGTGATATGAAGGGGCATTATGCTGATGTGAGTACAGTCCATGACAGAAAACCAAAAGAAACAAAAAAAAAAAACATTCACAATTGTTTTTTTATCTGTCAAAAATTGAAGTTTACAAGAACCACTGTCATTTTAGATTATCGTTCATTTTATAAAGTGCATATCTGTATGAACATGTGGAAATGTTGTTACATGAAAAGTGGTCCAAAGAAAACAAACTGGAGCACTGTAAGCACGTGATATTTAGTTTAATTTAGTTTAATTTTGTCCAGTTTATTTAGGGTGATGAAAAATGTCAATTGATACAGTTTTGTAGTACTCATTGGTCTTAGTAAAAAGGACTTTAGAACCTAGCAAATGCAGTTCCAACAGTTTCGATGTGCTGGTTAAAAAAATCTGGGGAAACATGCTGGAAATTATATGTGATAAATTAACTCTTCAAATGTAACACTTCAGCTTACTGTGTTTGTGTGTGCTTGGAGAACCGTTGAAAATGACAGCAGATGGTAAAGAATAGAACATTTCTCATTTTTGTTGAAGAAAAAGTGCAGGGAAGTTGAAATCAGAAGACGTGGTGTGCTGTAAGCATATTAGAAAGAGGTATAGAGTAGCCCTTTTGCTCTAGGAGTTTCACATGACTTCTTACCATGATTACATATTCATCAAAGAAAAATATTAGAAGCTTAAATTAGCGTCTAAGTGGGTTTGGCATTTATGATTGTTGCATTTTACATTGCAAATGTGCTTTACAAATGGAATGGAAGTGGTATGTTTTTCTCTTAGGTAAGTAGAGATGAATAACAATTTTATCTGACGGTAGCTTGCAGAGAAGCATGTCTGCAACCACAGTTGTGGGCCTCAGCTTAGTTTGTTCCTGTTTGTTGGTAGGGTTCTGTTTTATTTTTGAACATGCAAGATGAAAGATAACGATGAAATCAATTATTTCTCCAATTCCATATCCCTATGAGCAGGCCCATCACATGTGTTCAGTAAGAGAATTAATGAAGTAGTGGAGCAGCTGAAACATCTAATGTCTGGAATCTACTGATAATTGTTTTAAGCCCACAAGAACCACAGTGATGTTTTCCTGCTTCGCTACTATCATTCAAAACCCAGCAGTTCCTTCTAGGCCAGGATAGTTTCTGTAGTCTGAGTGGACACCCTGGTCCTGTAACCAGCTGTGGTACTTCCTTGTTCACATTATATTAAACTACTTGTATGTCAAAACAAGGGAAAAAAGTACGTAGTCCAAATGACGATCTTCATATTTCATACTAAAAAAAAAAAAAAAAGCTTGCACCTGTACTCACAGTAATAATGGTTTCGTTGAATATGGAAATGCTCCTTTCGTGTGTCTGTGAGATGCTTATTACAAGATTGAATGTTCAGCTTTATTTCCCATCAGCTACCTGACTGTTTGTTTAAAGTTGAGCAGCAGAAGGGGAGAGAAAGGGTCTCATTTATTTTGTAAAGAGGTGGAACCCCATGAAACACACGCATTTTACTATTGTTATTTTTTACTGAGCACTCAGACTTGTCTTGGATAAATGAGTGAATAACTTCAGCACAAAAATAGGCGTGGAAGTGTTAAAAAATGTTCAAATATCCGAAGTGTACTGAGATGTGTTAAAGGCCATTCAGAAAAAGTGTATTCTCTATACAGCAGACTAGATGTGAGATGAGAGGTCATGGACATCTGCTTTCATTTGGGAGAGACCTTTTCCTTAAAACTTTTATTATTTTAATCTGTGGCTACAGAAGCACGTTTTTCAGTGTGAAATCTCTTTTCTTAGAAACATTCTTCTGAATGCATTTTGAAAGAAAGAAACTTTTATTACTGACTGTCTGCCTGAAGCTGCTGCTGCTGCCCATGAAAGTTGTTTGATACCATACAGTAAGTGGTGATCAGCTCTACAGACATCAGAAATCCTGGTTGTAAGGAACAAAACCCCATGCATTCACTACTGCTTGTCCTGAAAGAAATCCGAAGGTTCTGAACATCATCATTGAACGTTGCTGTTTGGCTGTCGTGTAGCCCAAGTAAAAGCTTGTCTCAATGTTTCAGATCCTGTCCATAGAGAGATGTATATTAAACATATATATGTAAAACAGAATTTTTTTACAGCAACATAGGGTATTCACAAATCAGCAGCCTTTGTTTTAGTTAAGTACGGTGTATTTCAAAGCTGGGCAGGACAGAGTTTTAAATTTTTCCTTTCTGGATAAACAACCTGAATTTTCAGTGCTGGGTAAGCTGATTTGGCAAGAATGTGCCAAACATGAAAGAAACTGTTACTCAGAAGTATTCTGTGATATTAGCAAGAAAGTATTCAATCCTATAGCAACTGGAAGATTGGCAGAAGAGTAAAAAGGGCTGGTAAAACAAGGAAGGCTTTCATGGCTCACTTCTATCTGTAACATGAAAGATGTGGAGAATTAAGGCAGAATTATCTGACAGTGATATTGTCACTTCATGAAATTAAGTGATACTAGAACAGTGTTTGGAAAGGTCTTCTGTTTGTGCTTTTCTTTGTGTACAAAGTTCTTCACAGCTTTTAAATGTGTGTAGTTCTCATATATGTACATAAACAGTGCTGAAATACATTTAAAAAATACAAACTACATGAAGGTTTCTTAAATTAAAACTCTTCACTGTGAGGGTGTTGATGCACTGGCACAGGCTGCCCAGTGATGCTGTGGATGCCCCCTCCCTGGAAGCACTCAAGGCCAGGCTGGATGGGGCTGTGAGCAACCTGGTCCCACAGTGGGAGGTGTCCCTGCCTGCAGCAGGGGGTTGGAACGAGGTGATCTTAAGGGTCCCTTCCAACCCAAACCATTCTGTGATTTTAATAGGTCACAATTCAGTTTAGTAGGAGCTTTAGCTGTGACTGTAGTGTGAAGATTTCTCTTTTAAGCTCAAAAATACAGGTAAAAAACATGTTGTGTTTATTTTTTAACTTGACGGTGTGTTCTCAGCAGTGCTGGTTATGCTGCACAGACCGATAACTCAAATACAGTCTGAAGGCCTTTTTGTCTGATGTGAACTGCTATGAAATAAAACATAGATGAAAATACTTAGATGTAATTTAAGCACGTTTCTGTCTTTTTAACCTCATATAGTATTATATATCAGGACAAATGCAGTCCTGATACATGTTAATTAGCCTTTTGTGCTCTGTATTGTTCCCAAACAGAAAAGAAGCAATTTGCCCACAAAAATATGAGAAGGACCCACGTTTGACCCTTTAGCTTACCAGTCAAACATGGAAGCTTTCTGTGAAGTGCTGTTTGAGTGTCATTAGTAGACAGGATGAGAGGGACTGTGAATTGCATTGTTCGTGTATCCATCTTGCTCCTGAAGGTCACTTGTTAATGCAGCAGATGTAGGAAGTTAAAGAAAGAAAATGGAGTGTTTGTTACAGGCTTACCGCATACAACACTATTTGGGGTGTGCAGATGATGTTAAGTGTGTTTGGTAGATGCCAAACCATATATCCAGTACTATTTCTTTTTGTATTTGGATGTTATAAACTGGAGTTTGCTCGTCCTCTCTTAGCTGTACCTCTGCTTATAGCCAGTGTTTACAGTGCCATTCCTTTAAAGAACACAAAGGGTATATTTCCACGAGCACTTTCTGGTAAGCAGTTAGAAATGCAACGTTGGGGAATTTTTATTGGACCCCCCTGAGGCAAATTAAACACACGTTCGTGCTTAAACATAAAGCTGTTCAACGGAGATGGGTCTGCAGGAGCCTGTGGATGTGTGGCACCTGGGGACTTGTTACCCTACACTGACTGGCACCAGCACCAATCCTGCGCCACCAGCGCGGGATGCCTCAGCCCAGCGCTGGGCTCAGCCCCAGTAGGCGTTTCTTTGAGTCAACACAAGAAGCCTGTATGACCGACAGATGGTCAAGAAGTGAAATACAGTGGCAGTTTTTAGAACAGGTCCCAGAAAGAGTTGCGCCATCAGCCCTGTCAGCCTAATGTGTGCACCAGGCAAATTAGCAGAAGCTGTAATGACTAGTCGAGTGTTGGGATGGGATATAAATATGATTTGTGTGTGCAGATTCATGATTGCTTTTGTAAGGCAAATCCTGCTTCTTAGAAATCTCTGGATTCTTCACAGGACAGAGTCAAGAAGCGTTTGTGTAAACATGATTCAGTTAACATAGTCTACAAGTTCAAGAAGCCATGTGACATAGTTTCTGACCGAAAGCTTTTAAGGAAACAGAACAGGCATGGATCAAGAGGATAAATGTAGGAGATGCAAGTGTAGTGTGGCAAAAGTGTCAACAAAAGAGTGACAGTATTGGTGAAGATGACTGAATTTAACGTGTCAATGATACGAGCTAAGTCTGAAGAGCTGCACAAGAACTGTAGTAATTGCAGGGAGGGCACAATAAAATGTTGGGTGAATTTTAGTTGTGCTGAACGTAATGTAAGATGCCTGGGAAAACAATCTGCAGTTGCAGATTTACATAGGAAGGAATGAGCTCTGAACATACCATTACTATTCAGGAGTTAATTTTAGAGTTACAAGATATGATTTAAAAAAAAATAAAATCACTTCATCGCTCAGGAGCTGTGGAAAACAGCTGGTGAAATATTAGGAATCATCTGGAAAGCAGTGGAGAGGTAGGCGTTTTGGTCCTTTTCTTCTGCATCCTTCAGCTTACCTACCTCTTCACCCTGAGAAACAGATGACAGGGAGAAGGATCTGTAAAGATTTTCAAAAGCCTCTGTGACTGGAGACAGTGATTAGGGATCAGTTGTTCATTGCTGATCTCAGAACAGTCATTAGGGAGCATCTAATGAAAGCAGGGGGAGCTAGGTGCAGAAGAGGCAGAATGAGGTAAGACACCTGTGAGGTGAGGATCCTTACCAAGAGATGCAATAGATGCACAAAGTCTGCTGAGGCAGGAGAGGAGGCTGAGCCAGCTGGTGGGAGAGAAACCCCTGGAAGGTTATTGACTGAACACACAGAAACTTTATCCAGCTTGGACAGTCACTGCAATGAAAACATCTGTATGTAGATGTGTACAAGGTTCACCTCAACTTTAAGCATCATGAGGCATCAGCTTAAAGTTGAGACAGTGGGCTGGTAGTCCCTGCTCTTTTCATGCTGCAAGCAGATCATGATAAGAGATGTATATGTATATAGCCTCTGCTAATTGCATTCTTTAAGGAGTCGTGAGAACTCTCCATGGAGCTTTATCAAAAACCTGGAAGTGTTTTACAGAGCCCAGTTACTGCAGCTGCTTTGTGTCAGCCTTCCAGTTTTGATGTTTCTGGTGCCCATAGGAGCAGAGTTCAGAAGGCAAATTCTGCTCTATTTCGTGTGGCTAAGTGAGCTCATCATTCCTCCAGACAACCCAAAAAAGTTAAAATTTGTCTTTCCCAGAAAGACCGCTCGCTTGTACTGCGACACAAAGGATGCAGAACAAGCTGTCATGCACACTGTTTCAGAGTGACTCTTCACCATCATGCTTCTCTCAAGCAGTGAACTCGAAGCAACTTAAGGTAGTCCACTTAGTCAGACTCGAAAACGTTCAAAGTTATTTAAAACTTAAAAATTTCAGGCTAATACATTTTTTGTGCACTATGGCATTTACTTTCCCTCAAACAGCTCTGAGAATGCATGGACTCAGATGCAGAGTCGTACTGGAAGCAGCTGAAGCTGATGTGCTTTCATCAGGGAGGCCGTGTAGCTACATGAAAAATGTGTAGCTGAGCAGATCCAGGTGCTGCTCCGTTTGGCATTATGCTGCTCCCCTAGGAGGATGCATATCTCCCTTGTTAAGTGCTGCTACCTTGTCTTGCACAGCTTTGTGTACACCCACATGTGTATATTCACACGGTGTGTATGTATGTACGTGTTCCTATATAGTTAGGCTTGTACATGCATGTATTGGAAATCCAGTCAGTTCTGCAAGTCTGGTGGTGTTTGTGATGGATGTCATGAGGCTTGTGCTCTACAGTCTCATCCTGCTATATGGTGAGAAGGCCTTCCTACAGAGGATGACATAGCAGAAAGGAGGCAAAAAGCATAGACAGAACAATGTTTCCACCTACTCTTAGGAAGAAGAAGTGGACAGATAAACAGTGAGTTGCCTGAACTCCTCACCCTTGGAACTGGCCATCGGAAGTGCCCAGACCTCCTGCCTTCTTCAGTTGTGCTACATCTGGGGAGGCCTGAGTGTGGCCTTCCAGTCCTTGAAGCGAGTTTACAAGCAGGAAAGGGAGCAACTTTTATTATTAGCACCGTCTAATAGTGATAGGACGTGGAGGAATGGCTTTAAATTAAAGAGGGGAAATTTCGGTTAGATGTTAGGGGGAAGTTCTTTACTCAGAGGGTGGTGAGGCCCTGGCACCGCTGCCCAGAGAAACTGCGGGTGCTCCATCCCTGAAGGCACTCAGGGCCAGGCTGGATGGAGCCCTGGGCAGCCTGCTGTGGTGGCAGAAGGCCTACGACAGAGGGTTGGAAGCAGATCGGCTTTAATGCCCCTTCCACCCAAGCCATTCTGTGATTCTAGCTGCGTTTCCTTACGCACGCAACAGACGTGCCCTGGAAGCAGCGCCTCTTCCCAAAAGCCAGGCTGTTGGCAGCCTACTCATTTATCCTGCCTGAAATGGCCTTTTCTGGCTGTTCAGACAGTCCTTCTCTCAGCTGGTCGCTATCAAAGTGCGTGCGGGTGCTTGCCAGCAGAGCTGTGCCATCTCGGGCAGTGCTGGACGTGGCTCTGCAGGCTGGAGGTGTTGGGTGCCGGAAGGGCGGTTGTGTGTTGGCGTGGCGGGCACTGCTGGTGCTGCGCAGCCTCTGCCTTTACACATCCACGGGGCGCCGTGGGAGAAAGCAGCTCTTCTGGCTTTTTTTTTTTCCCCTCGCGATCTCACTCCGCCAGCAGCGTTCCCTGATTTCCGCGCCCGCCCCAAGTCAATTTCAGTCTAATTGTAAGAGTAAGCAAACAGTGCCGTGAGTCGGTAATCCCCGCAGTCAAACACCTCAATCCCGGCGGCAGTGGGAGCGGTGCTGGCACGGCGCAGCTCGTGGGGAAGGGGCCCCGACATCTGTTTGCGCAGGAGCATTTCTGCAGCGGCGCTTTGTGTGTTTTCCGCCGCGTCTCCCATGCGGAGGCGATGAAAAGTGTGTGTTTTGGCAAATCTTTTGTCTTATTGTGGTCGCTTGCAGCGGGGCAGCTCCTCGCAGCCGCCGCTTTGACAAAGCACCAGAGGATTCTGTTAAAAAGTTGTGTTTAGTAATTGTAGTCGTTGTGTCAGACCATAACTGACTCGGAGCTGAAGGATTTTTGTGAGATGAGTAGCTGTGCCAGCAGGGACCCAAGTCTCCTGGGCCAGGCGCGCTCTCATTAAGATTTGCCGCTAGCCGTGGCGGTGTTCGGCAAGTATGTGACGTGCATGCTGTTATTGTATGCTTGGCTTGTCAGCCTGCAGCTTTCTGACACTCACTTATGTCACTCTTTATTCAGAGAGGAAGAAGCTTTTGATAATTTGACAAGACAAGCTCTTAAACGATCTAGGTCATGGCCTTCACTGTCTGTGATTGTGAACATATTTCCTGAAAGCCCTGTCACTCATCACAGCTACATTTTCTCCCGGGGAGCCATAGGCCCGTCCCGGTCTCCTGTCAGCGCGTGCATTTTGGTTATTCATACGCCAAATACAGTGCTGGGGTTTCTCTCAGCATTTGCAAACGCCGCCGTGTTAGTGAGGCTAATCCTTCCCGCGCGGCGCTCCCAGCAGAGCCGCGTCCTGCGGCCGGCCGGCGGCGGGCCGAGGGAGCGGAAAGGAGGAAAGGCCGCTGAGCGCCGGTTTTGTGTTTGCTCACTGTTGTGGAAATATGAGAACTGGTGGCAAGGGCCTTGTCTATTGAGCACTTGAGTCCTGGGCTGCTGTCAGGGGCTGTTTCAGATTGAGTGTTTTATTTTCTTTGATGTTCACATTTGAGAATAGGGAAGTGGGAATTAAACAACAGATGCATTAAGCCGTTGTTCTGGTAAAACAATAATTAGCACCTGATAAAATTCAGCGTGGGTCAGAACGCGCGGCGTATCTCGTCCTGATCCGTCTGGTGTGGCACGCCGGGCTGCTTGGCGTTTGGGCACGAAAAATAACCCTTCCGAGCACACTGAGCGCGCGTACGGCGGAAACGGCCTTATTTCCGAGGGAAATAATGTGTGTGCTGAACTTGTGCCGGCCGAGCGCCCGGACGGAGCTGAACGTGCTGCAGCCCGTGCTGGGGTCTGCCGTCTGCAGCTGCAAAGCGCCGCACTGCTTTTAGGAGCGGTCACCTCTTGTGCTCCTGCATGGCCGCTGGCACGGTCAGGCCGCCGGGCCAGGAAATAAATGCAATTTTATTTCAGTACAACGCATCACGCTGCCAGCGTGCTTGTGTACTGAGAGGGCTCCTCATTAATGGAGGGCCATTCGTGGTTGGGTACTTCTAAATAAATCGCAGCTTTGGTTGCTGTATTAGTGATCTCTCCCATGGCAAACCATGTTGTTCCATTTCAGTATTCAGCAGTAATTCCTAATGATATATTTTTTGTCGTTCTGCGAGGAGAGATGCGGACAATAAGTTGGAGGTAATAAGACTCCCGGTTAAAAGCATCGCTCTTAAAAGGCTGTTGTTTAGCATCTGGTTTGGTCTATTGTATTCTGCATCTTATGTTTCATAAGTGATCATTGTGATGATGAAAAGTATTATATTGAATCACCGTCTGCATGAAGAAATAGGCCTGGCCAATTTCCCCTTACCTCCGTCTTCCTCTCTCCCTTTAGTTCTCCCACAGCCCCCAGCACGCTCAGCGATAATAAAACGCACCTCTTGGTATCACGGCTCAATGGCTGGGGTTTGTTAAGAGCTGTGCCAATTGTCCTTTCCCACTCTGAGTTTCAGATTTTCGGTATAAACAACGTCTTTGTGTCCAGGAGAAAAAAAAAAAAAAAAAAAAAGAATACGTATGTATGTATACATGCATATATTCAAAAAAGTGACTAATATTATCTATTATTAAATAGATGCTGCGTAAGTAAAGGTCATATCGCAGAGTGGCATTTTGCCAGCGTGTGACACCTCCTTGATTGCGATTTTTCAACCATATTAGTCTGGGGACACTGTGGTAATCGAAAACTACCCAGAACTAATGTATAAATAACTGCCTGCTACCCCTGTGCTGAACGAGCAGGAGCCTTATGCGTGGCTGGGGCCTCCTGGTTTTGAGGAGGAAGGCAATATCTTTGATACGTTCCTTTTTTTATGAAGTAGGGAATGTTTATATATTGCATCTCAAAGCCCTGTGCAGGGAGGAAAGCCCTTTTGTTTGCATTTGGAAGCAGCTCGAGTTTGTTCGACCTGTCACTCCTTGCACTGCTTTCCTCTCTTAGAAAAGTGAGGTACTTCACACAATTTCTTTATAGAAACATTAACATGAGGCTCAAATATTTACACGCGCTGTTTGAGTGAGATGCATTACAAAGAACAGATTGTAGGTTTTTCTCCAGAAAATTGTGTTACTCACAGAATGAATAATAAATAATACAGTTTCCATCACATGTGGGAAAAACTTACCATGAATGTGCCGTGGGGTGACTGCGAAAAACTTGGGTTATGTTTTGAGAGATTCGGTGGATAGTATTGATTGTGGTGTGTTGGATTTTTATTATTATTATTATTATTTTTTATTAGCATTCTCCTCAGAATAAAAGAAGGCAGGAGTTGAGACGTGAGAAAAAAATTATTCAGAATCTGAGTAAATGTTGTTAGTGCCCATTTGCGAGTAGCCGAGGGACTGCAGTGTTTGAAAACACAGCTGCAGCATTTATGTTGAAGCCTTGGAGTAACTGAGGTTTCTTCTTAAAATTCTGAAAATCGAGAGTGGCGAACCAGATTGATAATTGTTCAAGTGATTAAGAAGTTGTTTTAATGAAAGTGTGAGCATCTTAAACAAAAGCAGAAGACCTCCATTGAAGTAGCTGTGTACGCGCCCCTAAAGAACTGAACTGCTTCAGAACAAAGTGCCACTGTTCCTGCATGTGCTCATGGCGAGGATGGGGAGACAGAAATGAGCACAATTTTGTAACAGCGTTAAGAACCGTGCAGAAATTGCCCCCCAGCTTCGCTGGTCGTTAACACGTCCTTGTTTTGCTGGAAGAAGGAAATGCACGTTTTCCTCTTTCCTTTCTTTCACGTACTCCTGAGGTCTATTGTGTAATTGCTGTGGTTGCAAATCTGCTCTGTAAAAATTTCTGCAATGGGCTGCCCCTACAAGTTTGTTTGCAAGGCTGGCAAGTTATGAAAAAAAGGAGGAGAAGGAGCAAGCAAGCCTTTGCAAAAATTGAAACATGAAAGCAATCTGCCATGCTTCTTGTTTACAACCCATCTGACATTAGGCTGCTGAAGATTATTACGTGTAACAATTATATTTTGATTAGGACAGAGATTTGTACAAAAATGCTAAAATATTTCCATTTCTCCACGAAAAGAAGGTAGCTTGTGATTTTATTTCCACAGCACTCTATAAATTGAATAGGGCAGTAAATTTGGAATTTTAATTCATTTCCGTTTGCTTTGCAGTATTTATACTTCTTATAGTTAAAAGCATGCTGCTCTCCCAAACTTCCAGCCTTCAGAGAAGAAGGGGAGAGCGAAAACTGTTACTGGCTTTCTGACAATGGCAGGGAGTGTGTTAAACCAGTGTAAAATTCAATTAAACTGTCTAGCCAGGTTTTTGAAGCTGAAATGCAGACCCTTTCAGTTAAGCTTCTTATTTTCCTGTGACCGACACCGGTGGATACTGTGTTATGCCAAAACCAACAGGCTGTAAAGCACCTTGTTTCATGCTCCTAGCTGATCAATATTTTTATTTTCCAGGCTTGCCCAGAAATATGGAGGCAGTATCACCTAACAGTAAGTAGAAACACCTTTTTTATTTTCTTCTACACCCAACCTATTTACTCTTCTGTGAACTGCTGACCAGAAAATATAGACAAGCATCTTCTGCAAGAAGATAATAAACATCTGAAGAGTTTTTGAACTGAAAAATGCAATGAAACACTGTCAGTGTTTTTTAAATATCTTTGGAGCTGAGGATTTTGTTCTAATGACTGCGGTCATTAAATGAGTGTCTTGCAGCATTCTGTCCTCTCAATGACTACATTTAAACATATAAAGAGAGTTAAATTTTAAGCTGAGGTGCATAGCAAAAGCAATGCCTCCATCTCAGATATCCCAGTTTCGAGCAATTACTCACAGTATGACAGAGATCTCTTCTTAAAGGAATAAAATAAATCTCAGCTATTTGAGACATACACTTTATAAACTTTTGTAAATCATTTGCTGTTGCCAAGAATACAGCTGTAGCTTCTCCTTTGGCATGCATTAGGTGATCTTTAATAATTTAAGCAAGAAAATAAAACTTTCTGAACTATAGCAATATATTACTTAAGGTTTTTCCTTGTATGTAAAATGGAGATAAAAATAAAACAAAATGCATTCTAATCTGGCTAGTTAGTTAAACCGGGAACAAAAATTATCTGTCTAAGACAGTATTTAATGGTTTGGCATCAGAAATCTTTAATACATTAATTTCTAAAATTGTCATATAAAAAAAAAAAAAAAAGACTTTAAAGATTAGAATTTCTCCTGTTCATCTGAGTCTTTGCTGCCACTGCTAACTTGTATCTGTTTAGCAGTAATACATATTGGTCACTACTCCCCATTCAAGATCACGTAGAAAAGTTTGTCCTGCACCTTTCCTTACGGGGTATTTGATGTGCATATTTTCTTAGGAGCAATAAATGGGGCATGTGGTTTGTAATTTGTTGCCTCCACCACTTCAGAACAGCGAAATGCTATTTTTTTCTGGCTTTTCTAAAGTTGGTAAATTGAACAATTACAGAAAAGCTGTGCTGAAGACCTCTTGCTTGTCTTTCCTACATAATGATTTTAAAACATTGGAAATTCTCCACTCTCTGAGCACTTAATCATATTATGGACGGATTGATGTACTGTGTATTAAGAGTTGAGCAAAAGGAGCATTTGCTGAATAATTTGCTTGCATTTTTTAAATTGTTTAAAGGCAGAAGGTAAACATTTTATTTCATAATTATTCCTAAGGATGCGTGTAAAAATGATTTCTGAAACGTTTGAGGTACCTGAAGTCTTAAATCACGTACGTATGTTAGATACAGCAGTGTGGTGGGTTCTCTTTTTAGTGAGGTATAGGATTTAGTTTTATTTTATTCCTGCTTTCCATTGATAGTACCTCAAAAAGCCAGTGACGTTGAGTACTTCAAAAATATTTTTGTAAGACATGGAGCAGCTAAAACCTGACCAAGCTGTTGCTGTGAGAGCATTTGAAGCAGCTGAAGTAGAAAATTTTAGCTGCAAATTTTGTAGGAAGTGTTCAGAGTTCTTCACCTCGTGTAAAAGCAACATTTGTCAAAAAGCTCTTGTAGGAAAGCAGAGCAGTTATGAATACAAGTGTGTTATTAAATACTGTGATCAGTATCTGTGCACTGTTTAGAGACACTCTGAAATACGGTCAAACACGGAGACACAAAGATAAATAGTCGTGGAGTCAGACAATAGCTATTGATAAATATTTTATTTCTTTTCCAGCGGACTGTTAATGATCTGCGTATAATCCAGATTAATGGGATCTGGGAAAAAATTTCCACTTCTCAATTTTTGCATGGGAAAGACTCTTTATCACTTGCTTGAAGTTGCACTGGCAGTCAGATTAAGGCTGGAATTTTGAACTCTGTGTAGCAGAAGACACGTTTGATATTTTTAAATTAGGTTATGCCTTAAGAAGTGGCATTGTATGAGTTGTTTGAATGTATGAGTCACAGCTTTTTTGCATCGAAATATTCTTTACATCCAAAGCAGGACAAATGTAAATAGTGCTCTTGGAAGACTCTAAGCTTCTGTAACATAATAATGTATGCTATGTATATTTTAATAGAATTTTAAAAACTAGATACTCTCATATCTACTCTCATATTTACTCTCTTATCATTTTATTAATATTTCAGTGTAGGCATTGTTTATAATTTCCCTACTTTAAAATAAATGCTTTGATACAAACAGGGTAACTGTTAAAAGAGAATAACACAAGTTTTAAAAAGTGGCGTTGTCACTGCTGCTGTGCTGTGTAGGCTGCCTGGTTATTAACAAGCAGATGAGCTTTTCCTGTGCTCAAGTCATTGATACAACCAATAGATTTTAGCACTTTGATAAATGGAGTGTCATACATGCAGGTAAATATATGCACAAATAAAGCAAGATATTCCAGTTTTCAATAAAAGACTACTTTCGTAATGCTGCTTAAAAAGAGCCATTACAAAAATTGTCCAAATGTTCTGCATTATGTAAAGTATTCTTAATTAATTACTGTGAATGCTTGTTTAAAAACACGCGGCGTTACACCTTTCTCTTTTGTGGAGCTCTTGGTGATTTTATTCATTATCTGGCTCTTTCCTAAGCGATGGACTGCCATCTATTGACTTATTGTGGCCCTTGCACAGAAATGTGGGTTGACTAGAACAATGACTAAATAACAAATCCAGTAAATCCATCCTGCTGGTGTGGATGGCAGTGGGTTTTTATTTACGTGTGGCAAATTTTGGCACATTGCAAACAATGTGTTGTGTGGGCAGAAATGTCTTGTTCTTACCGAAGTAGATTAGCAATGCAAGAAGTCTTACAGGCAGCTAAGATAGCAAAAAGGATCGTAAGTGGAGTATTTTAATTTGCCTTCTGATAGAAGAAAAGATTATCGTTTTGCATTCACTGGAGCTTAAATTTAAAGGCTCTGTGATAATCAAAACTTTGTGACTGGATGAAGTTGTTCAAACTTTCTCTTTCAACTCTGTGAAGTGAAATTATTGTGTTAAAAAACAAAGTCAGCAAAACAAGCCAGCTGCTGCTGCAGTTTAAAATAGTGTCTAACAACTTCCTTATGGTGGTGAAGGAGAAGTTTTACAAACCTCTCTCGCCATGTCTGCTCTCTGTGTATTTCTGCTACATCTGAGAAAGGAAATTGCATTTGTCAAACCACATTTTAAATTTCTGTTCATCGAATAGGTCACTTTTGATACCAGCTTTGGTCTATCAGAGAGGTTATTATCGATTCAAATAATAACAGCAAGATCTTCATTTACAGGTCCAGAAGAAAGAGTTTTGATCATGACTTACTGCTGGGTAAATGATGTTCACAGGCAGGGCATTCAAAGTTCTTAGCGAACTGTTGTAGATTATTAGGAAACTTAACTTGAGGTTTGACTTTCTAAATGGTAGCTGTTCCACAAACCCAGAGAAATACGGCCCTGGCTCCAGAGAACGCACATCACGTCTCATTTTCCCACACCTCAGGGCTTTGGGGTGCTTCTTCACCCTCAGAAGGTTTGGCTCTTTTTCATTCCCTCGTTCTTTTGTGTTTCACCGTGAAGGCAGTCGCATTCATTCAGTGTTCTGTACTCAAATGGAGTCCAGTTTATAGCCGCGTATTTTCGGGGAGAGAAGTCAGTGGAAATACTTGAGGTCAAGGCGCCATACGATTATCATTTGCCCTGTTCAGTTTTGCAGGATATTCTTTAAGATAAAAAGGTACACAGGTGTCTCTCTGCATTTAAGATGGTATTTGTCTGCCTAGCTGTGTTTCTGGTGGCAGCTTCCACGTTACATAGCTCTGAGCACGCGGGTGGACAGGCCTGCTGCAGGCCGTGTCCATCGAGAGACAGCCATGTCCCACACTGGCTGTTAACCACGGGCGGTGCTTGGGGAGGAGTGGATCTGGAGATAACAGTCGGTTGGAGTCTCACTTCACCGGGGGAAGTTTGTTTCCACCCGGTGTTGGAGGCCTTGGGCTCGCACCAGCCAGGCCGGCTGCTGGCATCTGTGGCAGGCGCCTCGTGGCTGACACGGCTGGGAAACATGGAGGAAAACAGCTGTAGTGCCTTTTGCTGAGGGTGTGAGGCTGCACGGCGTGCACCTGGCTGAGGCGCAGCTCTAACTCTTCCCGTGTGGTGGCAGCTGATAGCAGCACCGGGGAGATGAAACAAAACGCACGGCTCTGCTGCACGCCTCGCACTGCTTCGTTCTTCGGGGGGGCTGAAGGTACGCAGCAGGGAGCGCAGCAGGGCCAGCTGCAGAGCAAAGCAGGGGCACCATCACCAAACAGGAGCTAATGCTGCGGGTGTTAGCATCGCTTTCAGCAGATGCGTGTGAAGCAGTGAAGTTCCATCCCTGAAATGGGCAGTGCCTGGTCTTTGTTTTTCTCAGTACACACACTCATGCCAAAAAGCATGCCCTGCTTAGGTGGGGCTTTCTCTCTGCCAGGGCTGCCCATTTCCACCCGCCTCTTTCTGCCCTCCTTCCTGTCCCCTGTCTGTGCTGCTCTCACTCAGATGGAAGCTGCTAGGCCAAGATGGCCACCAGCAGAGTTTTACAAACAGCAGAATTTTTCGGCTCGCAGAAGCTATCATTTAACTTGCTTTTTGACAGTTTGTTAATCTTACGTTTAATCCGCTTACACAGAAGAAGGTGAAGCAGGAATTGGCTGTTTTGGCCTCTGTGCGTAAAAGTCATGGAAGGACAATGCACCTTTTGTGTTTAAATTTTGCGCTTGGGTTTCTTTGTGTGCCGTTATTAAAACCCCCCGTGGCCTGGCACATTTCCTCTGAGATAAAAACGTAAGCAGTGTTGCTCACAGTCTGTATCCTTTAAATGTGGCTTCCAGCAAATTTCAGATGTCATTCCAGGCCGAGATATTTAAGCCTGAGAGATTTGTTTTGCAGGAGAGCTCTGTGGGCTTTGTGAAAAACAGGTTTAGGAGCATTTTCAGGAGGAGATTCAGCCTGAGTTGGCCGTGCATGGGGACGGGGCTGCTGAGTGGCACTGAGCATGGCCGCAGTGCTGGCTGCTCTGCTCTTGGCGTGACACGAGCCTGCCAGACCGCTAGGTTGTCATGTCTGTGCTAAATACACCGGATTTCAGAATTTGACAAGCTTAGCGTGGGACACAAAAAGTTATTCTTGCAGATTGTTGTAAAAACAGAACTTTGTTTACTCCATGAACACTGCTGTGTTTGTTTGTTTTTTAATTTTGGAAGCACAGTGCAGGTTCTTGCGTGTCGATAGCCATTCGGTGGGGCGACGTGCAGTGCAGTCAGCCCCAAATTGCTGGGAGGAGAACAGGAATACCTGGAAGGCAGAGGCGTCTCCACACTTGGCACAGGAGGGAGAGGTGACTTTGTGGGGTTTTGGGTGCTGAAAGGTTTTGTATTTTCAGAGAATTTGTGGTGTCCGTTTTCGCCAGGAGAAAAGTAGGGGAGATCATTCACAGCAGCTGGCACATACTTTGTTTTTAAGTTATATGTGTGCATTGTTCAAAGCTTAGCCTCGTTGTTTTGGCAAGTGGCATTCCGTGATAAAGATGCTTCACAGCTGTTCTGCTGACTGTGAGCGTGCTGGGGACGGTCGGTTATGCTGTCTGAAAGGTCTCGTGGATTTTCGGTTTGTATTGCTTTTGTTTGTCCCTGCTGCTTACACCTCGTCCAACATTGTTGTTCTCCTTCAAGTTTCAGGTACTCTTCAGATTGACAGTAAAATTATTTTAATTTGAAAAAAAGAAACAAAAACCAAGCAAATCAAAACCCTAACCAATTTTACAAAAGCCAGTATTCTTTCTGACAGCTCTTATGGCGCACATGAAAAAAAAAATTCACATTCTGAAATAACCAGCAGAAATGCTGTTCAGTAGCTCACAGCCAGGAACTCCATTACTCGGAATTCTCTCCCATTTTTTACTTTAAAACGGTATTTGAAATAATAAAGGAAAATCACCTTTCTACGTGCATGCAGTGTCTACAAAGAGTACTGCTTGGAGATTCTCTTTTCAGGATAATGTTGGGTTTTTAACTTAGGCATGTCAGCGCTCAGGAGTGCTGAGTAATGGAGATGTGGGTGTTGGTTCACATGAATTAGGAAGTTCGGACTGGTTACCTGTGCAACACAAACACACCTTTGCACTTCTACTTTCTTTCATGGGCAAGAGGTGAAGAGTTTGGGTACTTTCCTTTTGCGGAGTTCAGGTCCTTTTCTGATCGCTTTTATATCACAGAGGGCACGGGAGTTACCCAGCCCAGCATCTGGCTCTGCTACATCAGACCTGAAAGCCGAAATGACTCTCAGGAATTCCATCCTCCTACACAGACCTGAGAGGCTGTTTTGGATGGGCTGTATAATCCTCTGCAGCACAGTAATCAGCTGTCACTTACCTTAATCATTTAAGCAGGCGTGCTTTCTCTAACATTTTATCTCTCTCATGCTCTTCCCCATCTGCCTGCCCAGGAAATAAAATAAAAGATGCTTCTAAATTGAGGGTTAGGGGCTGACTACATCTTGACCAGAAACTGCATTTTAATGCATTTCTGGAAACAGTTTAGGGTCTGGGGAAGTGGAAAGCCTGCCCGACTGAACCAAGAAATTTCCTTTTCTCTGATTTTGAGGTTCCAAATAGCCTCGCCAAACTGTTTGGTAAGTGGCATCTTTCAGAGAGTCCCTAACCTCGATCTGCATTTTGTAGTAATATACGAGACTGTAATCTTAGCAAAACTGGTTTGTCTTCACCCTGCCTTTAAGTGGGAAAGAAGGAAGGAAAAGAAGATGAAGGCTTGGAAATGAAAAACTTGAATTAAATTAAAAAAATTAAATTAAGAGCTCCATACATTTATACATTTGTGATTGCCTAGGAAGTTCCTTATGCAGCACATAGCTTCTGCAAATGCTGTGCTAGCAGCTCTGGTGGTAAGAGGAGCCCACGTCTGGAGCAGAGCTGGGAGAGCTGCTGCCCGGCCCTGCTGTTGTTGGCAGGAATTACTCCGTTCTTCATCTGTAAACCACCCTGCACTTTCTTTGCCCAGCATGTATTACTTATGTGATACAACAGAATTCTTGCATAACTACTTAAACAGGAAACTTGGTAAGAACCATGTCTGAAATACGAGACCACGCTTTTGTTAAGTGGAAGAGTCGACTTGATCTTTTCTTCACAGCTAAAGGATTTGGTGAGCATTTTCATCTCACTTTCTCTGGTTTGAGAAGGTGAACTTACAGAGTCCTGTAAATAATTTCTGTTGTTTCAAGTATTAGCAGTATTAGGTATCTGAATAAAGAAAATAACAGCTTTCATGATGGAATCAGACTTGCAGTGTGTTTCCAAAATACGCTTCTATTTGAAGGAAAAAAAAAAATCAATGTTTCCATGCCCCTTTTCTGCAGTGGATTTTGTGTGTAAATATTTGTATTAAAGTTCCTTTATTCCTGCAAAGTATTACTTTGACCTCCCTGTGAAGGTGTTTTTTCTCAGTTTTGTTAGAGCTCAGAGTCCGCTTCAGAATTCCATAGGAAACAAACCACTATCTGCGACCTATCACATATTTTAAAATATACTGAAACAATGCTTTTATGTAGTTAATATAAACGGCATTTTGCTACCTTTTTGCATTGCAAAATAGAAGAAATATAACATCCCACTGGAGCGTTTGCACGTACATCACGATGATGACCAATACTTTGCTTGACACATCTCCACTCAGTAGCTGTTTGTAAATTACGTGCTTTAGTAGCATCGAAGCTGTTCCATACAAATACTTTCTGTTTTAAGATCTTACAGGTGTCTAGCAACAACTGTCTGTTTAGCTGTGCTGTGGCAGAAGCGTATGCAATTGCCCATGTACACTGCCAGAACTGCTAGCTCGTCTTGTCAATTATCTGTATATTAGGGACAGCTAAGAGCTCGCATCAGACTGTAACTTTCTCAAGTTATGCTTGATCATGTTAATAATCTACGGATTAGGATTCCCTAAAAGCAATTTAATTCTGAGAGGGTCTATCACATCAATAATATTAAAACGTCACGTTAAGCCCTGTCGTACGATTAAAAAAATTGTCTTAGTGACAGAATTACTCTGGCTTTGTTTTCATATTTTGGAAACTCAATCATAAAAGGAATTCAGGAGAACAAAAGGCCTGTGTAAATGATGTGTCGTGTAAATCCAGATGCCCCGTATAGATGTGACCCATAGCCAGGTACTGTTTTACTCCTTACTGTAGTCTCAGAGCAGTGGTCTGCCTGGATAATACGATATGCATAGCTTTAGCAAACAGAATCCAAAAGCCATGAGTGTGACTCTCAAACGGGCAGCATTCAGAACCTGTATGCTGGTCTCAGCCCTTTGTGGAAACAAACCACAGCATTGCCATCACTGGCTGCTTTTTTTTTTAGCTCCAGCACTTGGATGAACTGTTACCTGCAGATTCATGATCTATTTTGCCTTATAGTCTGATGTAGTTCCAGCTCAACAAGGCACCTTTTGCTGCTCTGTCTCTGTAGGGCTGCCATATACGCAGTAGGAGAGCAGTTCTGCGTGCAGGCACATGGCTCAAGCTTTGATTCTCCACAGGTATGGCAAAGGAAAGATTTACAAGAAGAGGTATTTACAGAGTAGATCATGTAATATATTTGCTCCCCTTCCAGCCCCCTTAAAAAAAAAAAAAAAAAAAAAAAGAGTGGGGTTTCTGTGAGACAGCATCCAGTCCAAAAGATGCTTGTCTTTTTTTTTTTTTTTCCTCCCAGAACTTGTGTTTCTTTGCCTTTTAGTGACTCCTCATCATCCAGCTCTGCAGACACCTCCTGCACATCGGTGGTTTCATTTTGTTTCTTGGCCACATGGCTTGATTCTGCTCCTACGGTGCATTTGTTGCTTTATTCAGCATTTTTAAAAGTGAGTGTTAGGTGCCTGTGTTTGGACATACACATGCACTGAAGGGTTTCTTGGGACTGTTTGATAATCCTGAAATATTTTATGCTTTGAAAGTAATTACACATGATACCTGATCTGATTTCTTTTGAGGGCAGATGAGAACCTGGTTAAGATAATTCTGCTCTAATGAGGAGGGAAAGAGTGGGAAAGTGATAGCACTGAGACACTCCAAAGCTGGCGTGGAGTAAAGAGCTCTGATCACCATACTGTGGTGTTGATGTGATGTGTGAGAGGTGAGGTCCGAAGTTTTGTGATCCGTTTTTGGAAGCTGCCGACTACTCAGAATGTCCCAGGCCATACCAAAGTGAGAAGCCTATGGAGCAGAATAGTTTGTAAGAATTAATGGTGTGAGAAGGACGTGGGAAAGTGTTTGTCAGCAATTACAGTATAAGGTATCAGACATTTCTTCAAGGACGTGTTCTGGTTGATGTCACTTGTTAGAAAGCTGGGGAAGAAAATCGGTGTGCCTCAAAAGATACGGTGTCGTTGGGGAATAGGTGAACAGCCTGCAAGGAGAGTGGTGAACATTAAGGTGCAGAGCTAACGCATTGGTAGCATGAGGAAAATGCTTCTGAAATGCAGTCAGTAAAAGGCAGTGCAGGTTGAATTTTAAGGAATTTTAAGGAAAAAGGCTGAAATGATTGTTAGGTAACAGAACCTCCACCCACCCAACGGCGCTGTGCAGCATCGCGCCCTCCGGCTGCACCGTCTGCTGCTTCCTTCTGCTCCCAGAGAGCTGTGCTCGGGAAGCTCTGCCAAGTAAATGTTAAGAGCAGCCACCTCTGAAGTTACTCAGAACGCAGCGCTCCCTCCTCCTCCTCCTCCTTCTCCTCATCCTCCTCCTCCTGAAGGCACTGAGAAGTGATCTGTGCACGCGCAGAGGTGGTGGAGAGTAAGCTATAAATCATTGGGAATGACAGTAAAAATTAAAAGCGTGGACATCGTTGGACTCCCTGGCACACTGAATAATAACGGTGGCCATGCCTTAGTTCTCCTAATCTGCCAACTTCACAGGCTTTGCAAATGTTTGTGCTCAGCTTAGTTCAGACACGAGCGTGTGAATGTGCATGGATGGCACCGCGCAGTGCTGTGCTGTGTGCTGTGCTGTGCTCTGCTGTGCAGTGCCGTGCAGCGCAGTGCTCTGCTGTGCTCTGCTGGGTAGTGCTGTGCAGTGCTGTGCCGTGCAGTGCCATGCAGCGCAGTGCTATGCAGTGCTGTGCTCTGCTGTGCAGTGCCGTGCAGTGCCATGCAGAGCAGTGCTATGCAGTGCTGTGCTCTGCTGTGCAGTGCTGTGCAGTGCCATGCAGCGCAGTGCTCTGCTGTGCAGTGCTCTGCTGTGCCGTGCCCACATCTGGCTGTGGACGAGGGGCCCTCCGTGCCTTCCCCACCCACTTCAAAGCTCGTGGTCCTTCTTCCTGCCGTGTACTAAAAGGTTTCTTTGTACGCCAGGCCATTTGTCCGTCATTGTCTGGGGTCCAAGCGGTGGTAAAATACCCTGTCACCGATCCCCGGCGCCCTGAATGGCAGCTTCTCTCCGGACAATTGGCGGCGGTGCGGAGAAATATTCCTGAGAGGATTATTTAACCTTTCAATTTAGGGGGCACAAAGCCCTGCTGATTAATGAACTTTCTGATGGGCGCCGATAAGCGGATCTATTTCTTTATTTCCTCCAAAAGTGATTCCTTCTCCCGTCCCATATTACTATAATCTTAAACATAAAAATGCGGCAAATAGATTAAAAAACAGCACTAAAGAGTTTATCTGGCTGGCAAACTGAAGGAGCTAAATTAAAATTGGTAATGAAAGCGGTGGCTGAGCCCTGTATATGTTTTTTAAATGCGGCGTGTATTTTGAAGAGACTTATTCTCCGCCTGCCTGGTAATGACTGCTTTTGGTGCGCGGTCCGGGGCTGGCTTCTGTTATCCCCCCAAAAAAATGAGTTGTGTTATCTGGATGACTGCAGACACATATGCATCCCCCTTTCTCACTGCATGGGCAGACAAGGTCGATAGCATTACAAGGTATTTGTGGCAGTGCTTGTTTCAGTTTTCAGAGCTGCCAGTTTTCAGCCAGATTTGAATTACAAAAGAAGAAGCTGGCATGAAAATTGAAAGGGTTTATCGGCTAGTCTGAAGCCTCATAGCACATTGCTTATTTATGCAGTCCATTTGCACCAGGAAATGTAAAAAGGAAATACATTTTAAAAATAAGGTCATAAAGACCCGAGATATGTTTAAGATGGCAAATAAAATATAGATACCTATAATATCTTTCCAGGAAATGATTTCACTTAATGTCGCGCGTTGCTCCGGAGCAGCGTTTGTGTGGCTGTCATAAATTTGCACGTTTGTGTCGCTGCCGAGATCGTCCCCGGGGATTAAGGAGGAAGTGTTTGCTAACTTACTTTAAAATTAAAATGGAAGAAAAGAGAGGTTTGTAGTTTGAGAGCTACGTCAGAAATAGTTGGAGTTTAATGCGCCATCCCATTTAAATAACGTTTTGCATCCCGTGTAAAATTAGCCATGGACGAATGGGTAGATGCCACCACCTTTGGAGAAAATTGGGATGCCTTTTAAACCACCAAGATTCTGAGGCATTCGGGGATTGTGTTGTTCTTATCCTTCCTATCTTGCATATATTCATGTTCTGCACAAACTTGAGATTTCTTTATCCGTTTTTCATAAAAGACTTCTTGAATTAATATTTTAGTGTATTTTTCTCTGCTCGTAAGAGTATCAAAAGATTACATTAATTTCCTTCCACGATGTATTTTTTTGTCTTTCCCTATAACGTTCTCACGCAGTCGATTGTAGATGCTATTTGCATCTACTTAAAATGCATTAAATAAACGTGGTATTTCTGTAGAAGATGACCACTTTACAGTGCCTGCGCTGTGGACTGAGTGTGTTGCATTCCTTCTTCTGGAAAGGGCTCTGGATTTTCTGACTGTGCAGCCAGAAGTAAAATCCTGCCCATTTGATATGGATTATTTAACGTAAGGGAATTAAAAAAAAAAGAAAAGTTTAGTGATACTGCTGTTTTGTTGGATATTTCACTGTGCTTTGTTGGGTGGTGGGATTCATTTGGTAAGCTCGTCGACGAGAAGCAAATTGCAGTAAGATCCTCGGGTGCAGTTGGAACAGAGCAGCTCGCTGCCTGGGGGAACTCCACCACTCCTCTTGGAAAAGCAAGTTTTTTCAGGCAAGATGGAGAAATCAAATTTGGTGAAGAAATGATGTATTTATAATTGTTTGGACTTGTGGGGTTTAGAAGTCAGAACACGAAACGTGTATGTTTCTGGTGTATTAGTATGCATCGAGCTCAGTATGCTTCTGTCATGAATTTTCATAAGGATTTTTACTACGTAGAGCATGTGGCTTAATGATGCAATCACCTGATAGACTAGGCAGACTCCAAAGGAGACGTTCCGGTCTGTTGTGTACATAATACTTGTTTCAAAAATCTGCCTAATTAAGGAATTACCCAATGGAATGCAGGCCTATTGGGTGCATGACATGGTTAAAGAAAATAACAACAACGAAAACCTTTTGTATAATTACGATATAACACGGTACCTTATATTGGCAGTTTGTAATATACAGGAATGATCCCAACCTGCCACTCTTTCAGTCGGCATACGGATAGATCATGATAATTTGTAAAGGGAAAATAAACGTATGGTTTTTTGTTCCGTGTTGGAGTTGTTTG